>CAKOAT010122377.1:0-39281 GCA_932364175.1 Eruca vesicaria subsp. sativa | reverse complement strand
TGATTTCTTGCCCAACTAAGGAGAACACCGCTGGTGACCGTACTTTCCACCATTAAAATCAGACGCAGCTCTCGTTTAACTATCGCTGTTTTACACAGCGTCACGGAAAACACCGCAGCCTTTGTAAAAAGTAACCGCAGCGGCAACGCGTTTGTTCTCCACTATTTATTTTTCTGAGTTGCTTACATGATATTATAGAGAGCTCAACTTAAAAAACAAATCGATCAGCTGTAACAGCTTGCATGATATTATAGAGAGCTTAACTTAGAAAACAAATCGATCAGCTGTCGCATGTTTAGATTTGTCTATTTCCTAGATTTATTGATCTCAACTGTCGTCGTTTGATCAATAGAAAGTGTCGATCGATGATTCAATAGAAATATTGATCGATATGCCGTTCACACGTCGATTGATTATTCTATATGAATATTGATTGACGCGTTATTAGTAAGCTTTGTGTGCGATCGATAAAGTACTCACTAGAGTTCCTAGATAAGTGTTCACGTGTTTGTACTATTTTGACTAGCCCTTTTACTGACCTTAGTTCTTACAAAAAATAAAAGTGCAGACTTTATCTTGGAATTATCTAGCAAAGGACACGTGGATTCTTACGTATGCAAGTTTCTAAACATACAAGTAGTCTTCTCTGATCCCTTTTGTCTTCTTTTTTCTCTCTTCTTTTAATCTTCTTATAACTCAATGCCAATAAACAGAGACATGTGCTAATGCATTCCATCTTGTTCGTCTTATTGGTTTTTCTGTAATGTTTTCTTTCTTTTGACAAAGATGTAAGCGAATAGTGGCGTCACTGATAATGTACCTACCCCTCGCTTCTATCGATGTGTGATCATTCCTTTGAATTAGAATAGTGGGGTCATTGGTATTGTACCTACCCCTCTACATCTCAAGAAATCATCTTAATCTTTTATTTGTAGAGGCCGAAGAAAGAGAGGGAAGGGAATCAGAAGCACCCAGACTTGCAGAAGAAATCCAATCCAATGTATGTCAAATCCCTAGACAAGCAGTTTAAATTAAATTAGGTTGGAGGTCAGCTTTGGTTCCTTCAAACATTCTCAGCAAGCATGGATATAGTTGATAGATCGATCCACTTAAGTATCTATAGTGCTATCTGCAATTATTAAGTCTAGAATGGTGCTAACGAGTGGTTAGATAATAAGCAAAATTTGGAAAATAACTATTATCCCCTTCTTGACTCAATAAACATCATTTTGAAAACATTTTAATAAGACTCATGAATAAACTAATATCAGTAAACCTCTCCTATACTTAAATTACACTGTCCCCAATGTATATATTGTCTGAGTTATGGTGATAACTAAATCATAATGAATCAATTTAACAAGTATGAACGATATACCGGACCGAATAAATTGTCGATTGATAGAATGGTGTTTCCATTGGTCGCTACAAATGATCTAATGTCGATCGATATCGACATGATCTTGTCGATCGATATCCAAGGAAATTCTCAAATCTTGATTTTTATTTTTTGACCTGTAGAAAAATTAAAAACGAAAAAGTACTAATCTAATAAAAACATAGTAAAATTACCTAATAGTTGGGTGTTTTCAACTTAGTGCTTTCTTATATTCATTTAGCTTGACTCTGGAGGTTGGTTGGCTAGTGTGGTTGAAAACAACTACTTGTTGGGAAACAAGTCTCTGTTTCTTCTTTGCTCTTCTGAAACATTGTAATAACGAAGCTTCTTATGGCTTCATCTTCTCTGTTGCACTTATCATTCATGTTGCAGTAGAATTCTCTATCTTTTTCAACCTTTCTCCAAGACTCTTAATACTGAACTGATGCTTCAGAAGTGTTGCATATGTGTGATCTGAGACGTTCTCTCCATTGTTGATTGTATTAAGCTAGTCTTGGAATATCTCCTTTGTTACTAGCCTTCCTCGGACTATTCTGGAGTCACTGTGATCGATGTTTTCGTGCATCTACCGGTCAATGTTGAAGCGTCTAGGCAAATTGCTATGTATCTCTAAATTTCAGCTAGTTCCTTTCCCAACTCGTCTGTGAGTGAAGT
This sequence comes from Eruca vesicaria subsp. sativa, assembly GCA_932364175.1. Classification (NCBI taxonomy): domain Eukaryota; kingdom Viridiplantae; phylum Streptophyta; class Magnoliopsida; order Brassicales; family Brassicaceae; genus Eruca; species Eruca vesicaria. The sequence goes on along the minus strand of CAKOAT010122377.1, from coordinate 37,228 downwards.
CAAAAAGTTGGTTGTCGATTGAGAAGTAGACACCATCACATCTCTTGTCATGTTTTCCCTCTGTTGAACCTAGACTTCTGTTGACTTTTTCTACTAACTCATCAATCTCTTTCTTGGTGTAAGTAATTGGTTCAGAGTTCGTCGGATTCGATGGTGTAAGCTCTTTGTCGGTCGTTGGCGGGATGTTGCCGTTGATCGATGGTGATGGTATTTCTTCGGTTGCACGTTGTGTCTGCATATTGGCTATGTAGTGCCTCATCTCTTCCATGCATGTAGTCAACCATCTGATGCTGTCTTTTTGAGGGTAGTAGACACTGCCGAGCTTTATGTCGAAATCATCTTCTGATCTTCCTTGAGCGTCAAATATTCCAAACACCATTTCATCAATCTCATCTTTGTTGTAGGTGTTTGGCTCTTCCCTGGTCTGAGTTTATACCTATGCATGTCTTGGAAGACATATGTAGGTGGGCATGTGCATTGATGCTCTTTTCAGATGATTTTGGATGTCATCGTCTGATATGCGGATGATGTTGCCATCTATTCCACGTGCATATCCGTTATCATCTATGTAGCTGACATACTCATCTCTTTCTTCTCAGTGGAATTTCCTTACTCCAAAACGGCTAAAAGCTCTTTTTGTCAAACTTGGGATGCCTGGCGATCGATGGTGGGCTTGTTTGTTGATCAATGATCATCTTCGTGGTTGACTTTGTCGTTCAAAACGAGTCACAACTCAACAAGCTGTAGAAAATATCTCATCTAACTCCCTCTTCTGGTATTCTTTATGTTGTTGAATGAAGAGGGTGTCTGGTCTATTAGCCATATGATGTCTGCAATGTCCTCTTTGGATACTTGTAGAATTCATCCATTCTTTGCTCGTGCATAGCCGTCTGGATCCCTAAAAATACCAAACAAATCTGGTGTTAGAAAATCATTATTTTTATTATCTTGTCTTCTTACCTCGGATCGTGGTGGTACACGATTGTCGATTGATGGTGAACGAGTGCTGTTGATCGATGGTTGTGTTTCATCTGCAAATATCCCATCTAGTGCGGTTTCGACTGCATAACTTTCTTTACTGCGATCATCTGCCCAACTGCCAATTGAGTAGCTACCCTATTGCTGACTGTCAATCGATGATGGGTAGCCTCTGTCGATCGATGTCACATTCTGTTTTCCATAGGAATGGTGGAGAACTTTATCTTTTTCTGTAGAAGTACCATGATACTCAATAATCGTTCCTCTTTGTATTCCTCGTCATACTCGTCAGGAAATGAATCATCTTGTTTTGAAGGTGAAACAGTGTCCACTGCAAAGGTAGGTTGGTAGTAATCATTCTCCCAACTTCAATAGGACCTTCTGGAAAATCGTCGTCCAGATGACTGTCGATCGATTCTTCAATGTGACTATCGATCGATGATGGAGTGTGAGTGTTGATCAATTCTTCATATTCTGTCTCGTATTCAGCTCCGCAATGGCATGCTGCTATGAATCCTGGATCAGATTTAGTTCCTATGAGGATGGCCGTGACTTGACAGCTTTCATGGCTTCAATAGGAGTAGACATTATGATCTATTAGTGTCAGGCAGAACTGGTTGGTTGCATGTTGCATACTGCTCCTAAAGAAGCCATGAAAGCTCTCCCAAGTAGTATAGAAGAATTCCAGTTCAGCTTGATGTCTAGAACATGAAAATCAACTGGGACAAGGGTGTTACCAATTTGCACCTCAAGTTCTCTGATTATTCCTCATGAGTTCCTTTGAGAATAATCTACAAAAGTGAATGATTCCTCTGAAGGCTCTATCTTCAGACCTAGCTGGTCTGCCATAACCCTTGGTAGTATGCTGATTGAAGCTCATGTGTCACATAGTGCACATGGGAACTCAATGCCTTTTACCAAGCATGGTATTGCAAAATTCTCAGGACCCTCTTCTTCTTCAGTGTAATCCTTTTCTTCATCTTTTCACCGACGTGATGGAAAAATTTCTCAATATATTTCTTAGTTTCCTTGGTCTCTTTGATGAATATCCACAACATGTCGGTAAATTAACCCTCCTCAAATGGCTTATTCAGTGGAAGCCTAAGGACTCTCTTAGTAAAGCTATCCAACTCATTCTCATTAATTCCCCTTTTTAGATGCTTATGAACCTTCTCTTTCCTTCTCCTCAAGGTTCTTCCCTCAGTAGGCATGTCAAATTGCATAGGATTTGGTGCATCTTCTGAATCTGTGCTAGTGGTGTCTTGCGGGTTATCTGAAGGTGTTGATTGGATTCTTGAGTGCGCTAAGTCGTGTTAAATCAACATGCGGTAACTGCACTCGGTATGTGAGAGGTGGTCATCGATCGATGGGTGCTGGAGGTTGTCGATCACTGATATACGCTATTATTTAGAAGTCTTAGACCATAATATGGACCCCTTTTGAAGACTTTTTGTGTGTCTAGGCTATATATTATATTGTTTTCAGGTCTAGGTTCATTTCGAAGTTATGTGTAGTTTTTGGAGATATTTGGATGAAGAACCCGTGGCTGACATGAATCAGCTAAGTTAGAATCGATACCACAAGATCAGCATCAATTGATATTTCTTCCTTAGCATCGATAGATGGTCAAGGCGAAAGAAGACCTGACTTTATTCAGAATCGGACTTGGAGTCCAAGAGCAGCATAATCACAAGATTGAGCTTGACGAGTTCTTACCTAATTATATAAGGGTTTCTGCCGTTCTTTGGAAGCTTTTTACTTAGATATTTTTTTCATTATTTTCTTGGGGAAAAGATTAAGACTTTTCCTATTGTTTTGTATTGGAACCCCAGTGTTATACCTATGCATTTGATATCACTCAAACTACCCTAAGAAGTGACTTACTCTCTCAAATAATAGGTTCAGTTGTAGTACTTAGGGATCAAATCCAACCAACTAAATATATTCAGAGTAAATAATATTAGGTTGGTTTATGAAATTAAAGTAAATAGTAGTAATGAGATTAAAGTAAATAGTAGTGTAGAAATCCTAATTGAGCAAGGCAGTTGCTCTACTAAATTGATTGAAGGTTGATACTTAATTGGAAAGGTGTTTGACTTTGGGTTTTTATTCAGGTCTTAGGGATTATAATCCTATAGGTGCTAAGAAATTGTATGCATGATACTTTGGGAGTATCGATCACATGATGCAAGGATTTTCAAACAAGTATCTGGATCTACAGGTGAAAGTTAGTTCCTATCTTTTCTCTCTTCTATTTTCTCTCTTTAGTCATAATCATTGATCAAGATTGGACATGTTTCCATGAAACAAGCCTTAATGGTGGTTGCCACCAAGTTCTGATCACTTCTTTTTGACCTATATCCAAGAATTCATATGAAGTGAGCCTTAATGGTTTTAGCCACCATGTCCCATTCGAATCCTTTTTGTTGGAATCATTACAAATAAAGCCTTAATGGTGTAGTCACCAAGTCATGTTCTGATTCCTCCTAACCTTAATACTAAATATCTCTACTTAAATATCGAGGGTCAAAAATAGAGAGAGAAAATTTGACAAATCTACACAAGGCTTTACCTTCCAGACTTGTTTGATGAATCCGACTCCATGTATACCAAGCCCCAAGACAAGCAGTTGTGTCCGGTTTAGTGTTGGAGTTCATCTTTGGTTTCCTCAAACAATCTAACAAAGTGTGAATAGTTGATAAGTAGATCCACTTTAATATTATCTGTAATTAGTAAATCTAGAATAGTCCTAAAGAGTGGTTAGATAACAAGTAAAAGTCGATAAATTGATTATCCCCTTCTTGAGCTCAATAAAATAATTTTTGAAAACAATTTTAATAAGACTCATAATGAACCAATATCAGTAAACCTCCCCTCGGACTTAAATTACACTGTCCCCAGTGTAAAATGGCCGGAGTAATGGTGAATAAATAAATAATAATGAATCAAGGTAACAAGTAAGAACGATAGACCTGAATGGAAAGAATATCGATCGATGTGTAAATGGGTGCATTGATCATCGCAGGTGATGTCTTGTCGATCGATACCAACGTTTCCTAGTCAGTCAATATGGTGGTAATCCTTCTACTTGGATATTTTGTTTTGTTTTGTGTTTTTTTATAAATCTGCAAAAATAATGACGAAAATAATTGCTAAAAGAATAGAAAACTAAATAAAAATATCTAATCGTGGGTTGCCTCTCACTCAGTACTTTGTTATAGTCATTTGTTTGATTTTGGAGGTATTTGAGCTAGTGTGTGGAAAAACAACTACTTGTTGGAAAACACGTATCCACATCATCTCTTCTTATTCTAAAACAAGTAGCCATGAAACTTCTTGTGGCTTCATCACCTCTGGTCCATCTCTCATCCATCTTGACTACTGCATTTGAGATGTTTTGTAGCCTCTCTTGAAGGTTTTCAATGCAAAACTATGCATTCCAATCTTATCGAAAACATATACTTACAGTTCCTTCAGTTCCTCTTGCACTGAATCAAGCATGGCTAGCTTATCCTGGAATAAGTTCTCTCGGTCTGGTGTAGAATTGGTATTGATCAATTTGCCGGTACTCCTCTCGATCGATGTTGATGTTTCAGGATGACATGAAAACTGTTTCTGAATTGCTTTACCTCCTTCTAAAGCCAATGTATTTCTGAATGTAATCCACTGATGCCGTTGTCGAATGGAAAGTATGTCATCACATCTCTTGTCAAGCCTGTCCTCACTAGTGTGTTGGTTTCAAAATCGGTCACGACGGAATCAATGGCTAAAAGTCTCCGCAAAAATAAAAATACGTTTTATAAAACTTGAGAGATCGTTTTATAAAAGAAGTTTATGTTTTATAAAAATCGAGAGATCGTTTTATAAAACTCGAGAAATCGTTTTATAATACTCGAGTATTCATTTTATAAAACTCGAGAAATCGTTTTATAAAAATCGAGAAATCGTTTATAAAACTCGAGAAATCGTTTTATAAAACTCGAAGAATCGTTTTATAAAACTCGAGAAACTGTTTTATGAAAATCGAAGAATGGTTTTATAAAACTCGAGAAATCGTTTTATAAAACTCAAGAAATAGTTTTATAAAACTAGAAGAATCGTTTTATAAAACTCGAGAAACCGTTTTATAAAACTCGAAGAATCGTTTTATAAAACTCGAGAAACCGTTTTATAAAACTCGAAGAATCGTTTTATAAAACTCGATAAATCGTTTTATAAAACTCGAGAAATCGTTTTATAAAACTCGAAGAATTGTTTTATAAAATCGAGAAACCGTTTTATAAAACTCGAAGAATCGTTTTATAAATCCAAAGAAATTTCCGAACAAAGGAAATTCACGGAAAACTCGGAAGATCGTTATCTCGAAAAAAAGAAACAAACGTCGATTACACGATCGTCCGAGTTAAGCACAAAACCGCGAAAAACCAAAACCGCCGTAAAACGTTAGCTAGTCTCATCCTGACTAGTTCACCCAACGGCGAACTAAGCCAGCTGGCTTAGCTCGCCGTTGGGCGAACTTGAAGCTTCCCGGGCAGCTCACCAAACGGCGGGCTGAACCAGTCCGGTTCAGCTTGTCGTACGTCGAACCGACCATTCCGAGCCTCGATCTCCCGCATCCCCGATTCAAGGCTTATGTCCCTGGACACGGTCATGTTCCGAACCACGGCCTAAATGTCTCCCGTTTCGTCTCGATCCGAACTATCATTCGAGTTTTACGATAAAAACCATAAAACTTTGTTTCCTCGAAAGGAACTCGAGGAAATCATATAAAACGGCAATGGTTAAACGAAACACCGAACATTGCCTAAACTATACAATTTATTCAAGATTTTTTGTTAAAATCGTAAAAAACGTCGAGTAAAACGTAAAAAACGGCAACGATTAACCGAGAAACAAACGTAGCTAAACTTTACGATTAACTCGGGGAATTTACTAAAAACGGCATCGGATCAGGAAACGATCTCGTACAAGGTCGAAGTACGGATTTATCGCAAAACTGCCTGGAAGGTCCTAAAACGCGATAAAAGCCCATCTTGCGATCTTAACGAAATCAAACCCAAAGATACAATAACGTTTTGACGATTTACTCGCAGAAGGAAGATAAATGTCAAGTTTGAAGATAAATGGCAAGTTTGAAGATAAATAGAAGATTTCCGCGGGAAAAAAAGAAAGGATCGAGATAAATGGAAGATTCCCGATAAACTCGAATCCAGGCAAAATGGAAAGACTGAACCGCCTGGGAGAGGAGTATATAAGCAAGAGGCATAGGGCAAAAGCAAGAGGACGAATTTCAGAGCTCTCATCTGAGACTTTTTCAACTTTTCTAGACTTAGAATTTTCCGCACTTAGAAACTTAGGCTTTTTTCTCGACAAGTTCGGTTTCTATGACTAACGCTCAATTACTAGAAGAACTCGCCTAGGCGGTTCGATCTCTGGTCCAGCTCTATCAACTGAACTACGTTCGACTTGATCCTCGAAAGGGGTACGTAGGCAGCCTTTCATAAGGTTCAGTCCGAAATCAATCAAATCCTTTTTCTTATCTTTTTCCGTCTTTTGTTATCGAGCTGCGACTCAATTAGGTTTAAGGTTTTTATGTTGATAACTCGCTGACGGCCCTGCGGCCAAAGCCTTTTGCAAACCCTTGTAATGATCGCAACGCTCTTACGCGAAATCGAAATAAGATCTACTTTTTCTTTAAATTCGTTTTATTACATTTTTCGTTTTTTTTCGCATTTATTTGGTTACTTGTCGTTGGCTTTCGCAGAGATCCGGTTCCTCTAGAAAATTAGGGTTTTCCTAAGTTTCCTTATTTAACGGAAATCGACAAGTGTGAATTTCGGTTCCCACAGTTCGGCGCTAGAAGGAGGGGCGGGGGTCGGATTACTCTTACTCATAGCCACAAAACGCTTGATCAAAACGATGTCTGGATATATGAAAGAAAAAGTTGCAACTCGCAAAAATGTTGGTAAAACAAGTCTAGCAGGGACTGCTCCTATCGCCAACGCTCACGCAAACACTGTAGTAATTAATAAAATCGAAAACTTAATCGCGACTCTTCACCACAGAAAGAGAACAAAACAAGCTCGTGATTTCTCCGTCTAAACAAAAGGGCAATGATAAAACCAATCAAACCCCGTAACCAAATCGGAGAAATCTCAACGTGCGAAGGTTTGACCAGCTCGCCCAATGGCAAGTTGGACACGATTCTCGGGATCCTAAGCCTGATCCTATTCCAATCTAGATTGTACAGCTTTTTGTTTCGCCTCAGTCGGACTTTCCGTTGGGATTCTATGACGAAAACGACTCAACTCGACGAATCGAGATCACCTAAACCAAGGGTCTTAGCTCGCCGAACGTAGAGCTAAACCAAGGGTCTTAGCTCGCCGAACGTAGAGCTAAACCAAGCGTCTCAGCTCGCCGAACGTAGAGCTAAACCAAGCGTCTTAGCTCACCGAACGTAGAGCTAAACCAAGCGTCTCAGCTCGCCGAACGTAGAGCTAAACCAAGCGTCTTAGCTCGCCGAACGTAGAGCTAAACCAAGCGTCTTAGCTCGCCGAACGTAGAGCTAAACCAAGGAACTTAGCTCGCCGAACGTAGAGCAAAACCAAGCTGGCTTAGCTCGCCGAACGTAGAGCAAGCTAGCTCACAATATGGCGAGCTGAACCAACACCCTAGCTTGCCCAGGAGGCGCTGAGTTTGCCCCAAGGGTTCTTACCGTCCAGATCGCCACACGACGAGCTGAAAGGGTTCTTACCGTCCAGATCGCCACACAGCAAGCTGAAAGGGTTCACCCGACTCGCCCTACGTTGAGCTGAACCAATCCTCGAGTTTCTCTCGAGAGTCTTGATCGCGCTGATTCTCATTTCGTCTCAATCGGAATTTCCATCGGGATTTTACGATAAAACCGCAAAGACTTGTTTCTTCGTATAAGTTCGAATCAATCGTCTAAAACGGCAACGGTTGACTTAACACCAAAGTTTCCTAAACTAAACAAGAGATAACGCAATCCGGTTTTACGAAACTCAGCCATGCTAAGTCGAAAACATCCAATCATAAACATGTGATTGATTTTTCGATATACAAAGCTCACCTAGTCGGTTAACTAAAATCCAGTGGTACGAAGAAATCCGTTCCTCACTCCGAAACTCTCGTGGTATTTCGTCGAAGACTGATTCATACAAAAGTAAGTCAAAAGACGAAGAACGAAGAATAGGCGGTTCCAAATCATCGATGAAACTAAGGTATGTCCGATTTGAAAATTTTATTAGACTTCTAATTTCTCGTAGGTAAAAAACGAAAACGTCTTGTAAACTGCCGTGAAACCTAGAGAACTTAGAATTTAGAGGATAGTCTAGCATGCTAGGTCGTAAGCAATTTTTGTCTATCTCGATTTGTTATTCTCTAACCATTCAGGCATAATTCACAAACCGATCCAATCTCTCGTACAACCGAGAAACGATCGCCACGCATTCGAAAGTACTCATTTCCTAAAAGAAAGAAGGAGCTAGAGACACTGACGTCGTCTTAAAACCGACTCGCTCCTAGAAATTTTTGTAAATCAGACAAACTCCAAATCATCACCAATCCGACATGGTTTTTAATCGACCCGGATTGTCGATCATCCCAATCCTTCAAAGGAAACTCGTTTTTCTTCTTTCGCCGAACTTTTTTCCTCGCATCAAGAAAACGCATTCTATACAGCAAAAAAAAAACGGAAAAATATTCGTACGATGCGACGTCTCGTCGAAATCATCCCAAAAGAAATCGACAATCTAAAAACCATCTAAGCGCTAAAGACTGATCCAAACCATCTGAGAAATAATCTCGAGGACTATACAGCACCTCTCTCGGTTAGAAAATCTCTGCGAAACTTCAGAGTGAAACTCGATGATTTGCCGAAGTCATAAAGATCTTCTCGAACTTGATAAAACAAGTTTCGTATAAGAATCGAAAAATTATACGAGAAATCTTTAGGCATCAAAACATTGCTATCATTTTCCGTCGAATCAAGTGAGTCACGGAATAATATCAAGAACATTTGCGGAAAAAAGAAAAATCGAGAACACACAGCAGCAATAGAGAACACGTCCTTTCTTCTCGCCGACTGATCCTATTTCTGGTCACGTGATTCATTTTGTCCGAGAAACCCGCTAAAACATTTTGCGACTAGATCTTGGTGAAATAACTTTTGGTATAACTCCGCGAGTGACTCCGAAAAAACCATCACCGAAGAATCAATAACTAAGCGGAAAGGTTTCTCGAAAAATCTGCGGAAACATTGTTAACCCAATGCGTCGTGCCGATTTAGTAAAGTCATCGCCCGTTACTTACGCGAGAAATCCTTCGTATAGCCAGGATCATGTCATAGCGAAGTAACTTTCGAAAGTAAACGTAACAGGTTTTGCGAAAAGTACTTTCCTTATAGCGAAAACCAAGCTATATGATCCGGCACTGTGCGACCAATCAAAACTTTGTTCCCTCGCGCCACGATCTGAAAGATCTCACTCTTTACCCCTTCGGTTCACGAGCATCCGCCCTCATTCCTCCCGGTTACCAAGAATGAAACTACCCCGTGAACAACTCCGCACGGACTATGCATCGAGCTTCTTAGGCTCTGTCCCCCTCGGGTAAAAAAAAAAGAAACAACTTCCATACGAACAAAGGAAAAGTTTATACGAAACTTTCATCGAATAAATCAAACCTACAACGGAAAAACGTTTTCTGTAACCGTGGGCATACTTTGCATATCAAGCTCGACAAACACTACTTGGATATTGTCCGATCACGCTTCACTTCATTGCCAAGTTTACAAACCGACTCGACCTTATCAATAGCACGAAAGTGTCGTGGTCTAATCCTCTACCGAATACGACCATGGCTGTGCGGCCGAATACAACCTTTACGCCAAGCCAATACATTCAACGGATAATGCAAACTTGTCGAAAATCGGCTAAGTTCTATATTCTCACATATCACACTATTTCCGAAGCAAGTTGCCTACAAAATCCGACGTGTAAGAAAATGCTCGTAACAGAGCTCCTGAAGCCGTACGAATCTCGGAGGGTTAACACTTCACAAAGCACCGTAACGAAAAAAGCTTCGTTTCGGGAAAACAACTTACGCGACCTCTCGGTCCTAATTACTCTAGCACAAATCATAAAATTACTTAACATCCAAACAGGAATGTAAGTTTTAATTGCGAATATCCGCAAACGAACCAAAGTGTTCCTGCAAAGCAGGGTTAAAACATCTTCGAGCCAACAAACGTTTCGAACACGAAAAATGGCACACGAAATAAAAACCAACTTTCGGCACTGCGAGACGTCGCAGACGCCCGGAGAATAGTTTTTCGATACAAATACCTTCCTCGATAAAGTCACTTTCTTGGAAGACCTAACAGTCCATCCACGACTATAAAAATACGCAAAAAACTTCTTAACGTACGTATCCTTCGCGAAGGCCAAAACAACGTAAACGTCTATCTCCTAAAAAGTTTTTTGCTGATCACAACAAACTCGCAACAGTCCTAAAAAAACTTAAGTTATCTCACAGAGATAGCTCTCGAACACTCGTCACAAGGGTAATAGCGCTATAAAAGAAATCCAAACTTTTGGTCAGCACTTCGGGCAACTTAGAAATTGTTCCCGGTGAGATGCTCGGTTCCACCCAGACGAATCGTATAAGCCGAGAACCTATCGCGGATTCTAAATCGGTATGGAATCAGGTTAAAATCGCAACAGGTAAAACGAAAGCCGACTAGTCATCGCATAGCCCAATCCGAAAGTAAACCTAGGTATTGCCCTAAACCCAGCACACTGGTCGCTAGCGTCTAAAGGCATGAATCGAGATCCTAAAGGCATGTCTCTTCGTCTATATCTAAACGCTCACTCGATTTGATGAACATCCTAAAACGAGCAAACGAATAAGGCGATACACTAAGGGAAAGGAATGCGAGACGACAACTCGCGGACCTCCCTCAATATCAACTCATATTCTTCCCGCTACATTCAAATGAATAAAAATACGCTGTTAAAAACGCAAACTGATTTTTAATAAAGCCGGAAAAGCGGCAGGGACTCAGAGCCGCACATGGCCAGTCCGAAAACTATAACGGCCTACGAGGCTAGTCTCAAGGCCGGCAAAGGTCCAGATGCCATCGACATCAATATGCTTGATAATTCCTACACGACATATAACTAGACCGTAAAGGTCTTGCTAGGAAACAGGTCATACGAACCTTAACTCCAAAACGAACTACGAAAGGCTTGATCCCCTCAAAAAGGTACGTAGGCAGCCTTCACAAGGTGCAGCCCTAATCTTAAATACATTCCGCATCCTGGGGAATGGAAATATCACTCTCAATGGACCTTTCCAACCATTAATTCCGCCTAACTTAACTAAAACTAGCTAACCACTCGCAAGAACCTTACGCTAGAAGCTCAAGATTCTAGCGAGCTGGGGGGCTAACTGTTGCTGTCAAAATTGGTCACGACGGAATCTATAGCTAAAAGTCTCCGCAAAAATAAAAATACGTTTTATAAAACTCGAGAGATCGTTTTATAAAAGAAATTTCCGTTTTATAAAACTCGAGAGATCGTTTTATAAAACTCGAGAAATAGTTTTATAAGACTCGAGAGATCGTTTTATAAAAGAAGTTTCCGTTTTATGAAACTCAAGAGATCGTTTTATAAAACTCGAGAAATTGTTTAATAAAACTCGAGAAATTGTTTTATAAAACTCGAGAAATCGTTTTATAAAACTCAAGAAATCGTTTTATAAAACTCGAGAAATCATTTTGTAAAAATTGAGAAATCGTTTGATAAACTCGAAGAATTGTTTTATAAAACTAGAGAAACCGTTTTATGAAACTCGAAGAATCGTTTTATAAAACTCGAGAAATCGTTTTATAAAACTCGAAGAATTGTTTTATAAAACTCGAGAAACCGTTTTATGAAACTCGAAGAATCGTTTTATAAAACTCGAGAAATCGTTTTATAAAACTCGAGAAATTGTTTTATAAAACTCGAGAAATCGTTATATAAAAATTGAGAAACCGTTTTATAAAACTCGAAGAATCGTTTTATAAAACTTGATAAATCGTTTTATAAAACTTGAGAAATCGTTTTATAAAACTAGAAGAATCGTATTATAAAACTCGAGAAACCGTTTTATAAAACTCGAAGAATCGTTTTATAAATCCAAAGAAATTTCTGAACAAAGGAAATTCGCGGAAAACTCGGAAGATCGTTATCTCGGAAAAAAGAAACAAACATCGAATACACGATCGTCCAAGTTAAGCACAAAACCGCGAAAAACCAAAACCGCCGTAAAACGCGAGCTAGTCTCATCCCGGCTAGTTCGCCCAACGGTGAACTAGTCTCGTCCCGACTAGTTCGCCCAACGGCAAATTAAGCCAGCTGGCTTAGCTCGCCGTTGTGCGAACTAGAAGCTTCCCGGGCAGCTCGCCAAACTGCGGGCTGAACCGGTCCGGTTCGGCTCGTCGTACGTCAAACCGACCATTCCGAGCCTCAATCTCCCGCATCCCCGATTCAAGGATTATGTCCTTCGACATGGTCGTGTTCCGAACCACGGCCAAAATGTCTCCCGTTTCGTCTCGATCCGACCTATCATTTGAGTTTTACGATAAAAACCGTAAAACTTTGTTTTCTCGAAAGGAAGTAGAGGAAATCATATAAAACGGAAACAGTTAAACGAAACACCGAACATTGCCTAAACTATACGATTTATTCACGATTTTTTGTTAAAATCGTAAAAATCGCGTTTTTAATAAAAACGTCGAGTAAATCGTAAAAAACGGCAACGATTAACTGAGAAATGAACGTAGCTAAACTTTACGATTAACTCGGGGAATTTACTAAAAACGGCATCGGATTACGAAACAATCTCGTACAAGGTCGAAAAACGAATTTATTGTAAAACGGCCCGGAAGGTCCTAAAACGCCATAAAAGCCCATCTTGCGATCTTAGCAAAATCTAACCCAAAGATACGATAACGTTTTGACGATTTACTCGCAGAAGGAAGATAAATGTCAAGTTTGAAGATAAATGGCAAGTTTGAAGATAAATAGAAGATTTCCGTGGAAAAAAAAGGAAGGATCGAGATAAATGGAAGATTCTCGATAAACTCTAATCCGGGCAAAATGGAAAGACTGAACCGCCTGGGAGAGGAGTATATAAGAAAGAGGCATATGGCAAAAGCAAGAGGACGAATTTCAGAGTTCTCATCAGAGACTTTTTCTCGACAAGTTCGGTTTCTATGACTTGAGCTCAATTACTAGACAAACTCGCCTAGGCGGTTCGATCTCTGGTCCAGCTCTATCAACTGAACTACGTTCGACTTGATCCTCGAAAGGGGTACGTAGGCAGCCTTTCATAAGGTTCAGTCTGAAATGAAACAAATCCTTTTTCTTATCTTTTTCCATATTTTGTTGTCGAGCTTCGACTCGATTAGGTTTAAGGTTTCTATGTTGATAAATCGCTGATGGCCCTGCGGCCAAAGCCTTTGTAAACGCTTGTAATGATCGCAACGCTCTTACGCAAAATCGAAATAAGATCTACTTTTTCTTATAAATTCATTTAATTACGTTTTTCCCTGAACATAACTGATAAACCAGTCCCTAAACTGAGCTGATAGGAATTAATTTAACTTGCTTCTTCAAAACGGAAATGTTGGATTAATGATCATCTGTACCGAAATTCTCTTTTTCAGATGGTCGGGTCAGTGCTACGATCACACGGATCCTTCTGGTTGTCCTGAATCAGGAGTCAAGTGTAGTGTGATTAGCTTGAGCTCGAGTCTAATTTTCTTTAGCCAATCTCATGGATTTAAAGGTGAGTCTGGATAGATGAATGATGAATTATGAAAGAGTGTTGATTAGCAAAGTATCTTAACTTATAATTATGGTGAGGTGTCTACTTATGTAAACACTTAGAATAACTATGAAATATTATTTGAGATTTATCCTGAGCCTTAGTACTTGCTCTCAAGTACTAATATATAATTATATAATTAATTATATGAGTAAGAACCATGTGAAGTCTTATCACATTCACGCTCCCGAAAGTCCCGCATTACCGTGAATTGTTCCTGCGATATGGAACAAGGTCACGAAGACACGATGAAGGGGTCGCACCCTGGAGGCCGTGTAACTGCATGTAGTGTTAGATATTCGATCTTAGAATATCTGATGGACAATATAGTTATATTTATTTGCCCTTTAAGCTCGGTTAGCCTTCGTGGTTCTCCGGGTTTAGTATATATATATATTATATGTATGAGTGAATGGCGGGTGACACGGAAGTGATGTTTAAGATTATATTCACATTGATTGAATGAAAGGTTATATATATATATATATAGTTATGGAATATATTTCCACTGCATTCAAATGTTGTCGATTGCTCGAGATATGTATTGGGGTATGGGATTAGACTCACTGAGTAAACTAGTTACTCATGACTCATTTGTGATGTAGGTAACCAGTAGGCGGGAGACCTTTACTATAGGACGGGAAGGAACAAGTTCAGCCAGCGGTATATTTATTATCCTTGCAATGTCATTTCATATATCTTATGTATAATGTTTGTTAACCGAAAACCTCAAGGTTAATACTTAATGTTTTGTAAGATGCTTTTGAAAGAATATTATATACTGTATAAAGAATGTTTTTTTAAGTACGGGTTCCATATGATATTAGTCCTTGTCCGGACGAACCAACTATTGGGTATTACTCGGTCGGGTTGCAAAGCCTTGGGTTGTACCTAATTGGCTTAAGGTACTTGGATTTATTCCGGGAACTTTGAGTTAATCGTTTATGTGCACATTGTGGTATCTTTGGTTTGGTTTAAGTTACTAGTGATTGGCTGTGCATGTTCTTGTTTGATTGATGCACAGCCGGCTGAGTCAACTTGTACTTAGACCAGATCGGGGGGTCACAGACGGTATTGTGGTTGGAGTGGTCGAGACTTTGGATTTGTTTTGAAGTCTTGGTTGGATCGACCGCGGTACTCGTCAACCTTGTGATGTTTCCGGGTCGTTCCGGGTTAGTCCGGCCTAGGACGATTTGGGGGTGTTACAAGGACCCTCTCCTGTTCTTTGGCGGTGAAGCTGATTTCATCTGTGCCAAGAAGCAGGCGCTTTGGGTCCCTCGTCTCTTGCCCGTGTTTTGCGTTCCTGGTACTGTGCTTAGCAGCCGTGTGGCTTATCCTGATTATCTCTGAGCCTCCGGAGATCACGTGGATCACCCTGTCTTGGCGAGGGGGAGACGTGGCCTTTGGCTCAGAGGGCCGATTTGTGCCTTCTCTGGCCTGGAGGCTCTTGGCCTTATCGGAGAGGAACTGCTTTAGGTGCCCCTTCTTGAGGAGCTCGTTGATCTCCAGTCTCAGGGCGATGCAGTCCTCCGTCTTGTGACCGTGGTCGTTGTGGAAGTTCCACCATCGGTTGGGGTTCCAAGTAGCGTCTGCAGCCTTCATCTTAGGAGGCCATTTAACCTGCTGGCCCATTTGCCTTAAGACGTTTACCAGCTCGAGTTTGGAGATGGACAGGTGAGAGATGTCAGGCCATGTAGATACGCTCATTCTTTTAGTCGAGGTAGGGGGCGATTCAGATATCTGCCCTTGCTATGCCCACTGGCCTCCCTTTGTCGCGATCATTTCTGGCTGCTTACTTGGCCTAAGCTCCTGCTTCTGCTGGGCCTTGGCTTGGCTCGTGACGTCCTCTTCCCATCTCACTTGGACCCAGGCCCGGGATAGGACATCTTCCATCGTTTTGTATTGGTACTTGGTTAGCTCCTTGTACAGGCCTCTGTCAGGGAGCAGGCTTCTCTTGAAGGCAGAGATAGCCATCCCTGCGTTGCACTCAGGCATGGATACTTTTTCCTGGTTTTAGCGTGCGATGTAAGCCCTAAGGGGTTCGGCTCTGTGCTGGAGTACTTCGTAATCATCGGAATTCTTTTCCATGTTTCTGCTGCTGGCGAACTTATCTACGAACTTGTCGCTGAGTTCTGCAAAGGACCTTATGGACTTCGTAGGGACTTCCAGGTTTCTGCTGCTGGCAAACTGCTCTACGGAATCTCTTCTCGAAAAACATATTCTAAAAACAGACCCAAACTCCGAACAATTTCGGAAATTACTTCCGCAATAAGTTACAAAAAACACTTGGTCGTTACGACCAAAAAAATTATACATCGCATCTCATCAACATCAATATTTCGAAAAGAACCGGCGAGATGTCTCCTAAAGTCCATCCACGACTATAAAATCACATACGCTCGTCGATTGGTCCCGTCGAGCACGCCTGCTGTCTTAAACAAATGCATTCGACCCACTGTTCCTTATACATCTGACTACGACAAAAAAACGCGCTATAAAAGAAATCCAAAATTTTGGCCAGCACCTTCGGGGATGCTCTATTTCGGTCAGACAATTTCATATAAGCCGAGAACCTATCACAGATTTTAAATCGGTACGAAATCAAGTTAAAAATCGCAACAGGCAAAACGAAAGCCGATCAGTCATTGTAAAGCCTTAAAACCGAAAGTAAACCTAGGTCTTGCCCTAAATCCAGCACACTGTTCTCTAACGTCTCAAGGCATGAAATGAGATCCTAAAGGCATGTCTCTTCTCCACATCTAAGCGTTCGCGAAAAAAATGAAAAATTCTGATACGAGCAAACGAATAGGACGATCCACAAATAGAGTTAGGTACGAGATGACAACTCGTACTCTTTCCTCTACAGTCAACAAAAAGCAGATTCATACTTAGAAAAACTCCATTAATAGAAACGTAGTCTGGTACACGCTGCCAAGAGGCAGGATTCAAAGCCATAAACGACAACTCCCGACAAAAACATTACAATAACATAAAACGATTACACTTCAAACATACGTTGAAATCTTCATTCTTCAGATCCACAATACCCGGACGCCGAGCACTGATAGACCTCGCCACACTCGTCCGGAATCTTCGTCCCAGTGTGCCCACATTCTTGCCTCAAGGTCAAGAAGCTCGGACTGCTTCTTCTCTTTCCTGTCCAAGCGCGCCTGTTGCTTGACATACTACTTCTCGTATGAATAGTCCGAGAGTTGAGTGAGATGTAACCTGCAAACCACACCACCGCACTCATGATAGTCGCCATTGATTCTTTGCGCATCCTTGATCCTCAAGTACTGGGTTGCAAACCGCTTGTGACGATACTTCACCATCTCAACGATTTCTCTCTTGTCCTCCTTGTGAGCGCGGCAAACTTTTGTTAGACAGCTTTATGACACGACGAGAATCAGCCTCATACTCATCCCTCATATCGGCGACTTCCCTCTCGCTCCACTCTTTAGCATTAAGGGATTTCACATTAAACTCTTCCTTAAGACGAGCGACCTCCCTCTCTGCCAAATCCGCATGAAACTCACCAAGATGGACCTCAGTGTTGCTCGCGTTCAGAGCTTGGCACATAATGAGATGGCCCTACATAAAGCAATAAGGATTAAACAAATTTTTCCAGTTATAAATCAACAGACGAAAACTAACCCGATTAACTTGCTCAGACTCTTTGGCAAACTCCGGAACATGACTAGGCTAGCCATCTAAAATATCAGAATTCGACAATCCATCAGTACATGCCGGTCATTCCCATTTGCCTAACTGTCAAGGAAATCATTGAGTATGTTATCATGGGTGGAATCAGCACCATCAGACGCATCATCGTCAACAACCACGTGTTTATCCTTACTAAACTTTGACCTATCCTTCCTCGTCGGAGACTAGTATGGGACAAAGCCTTCTATACTCGGCTCTTCTTCATCAAGAACAGGCGAGGTTGGCAGAAACCGAGATCGATGGAGAGCAATTGCATGGCGAACACGCTTTGGAGTAAAACTGTCCCAATGGCGTTCCCCGCCTCGAAGCAAATTCTTAACAATAAGCAGACCTTACGAAAACGGAGGGAGAGGGTTGATCTCTGGAAAGATGAAAGTAAACAAATGAGATCAAAATTCTAAACAAAATATGCATGCAATCGAGTCACGATACCTTTCCGACCCCATCTGGTTCTAAAAAGAGGGATGCAGTTCTCCTCCCTCGATGCACTATCATTCCGAACATAGAAAAATATTTCTTCCAAGAAGGATATTTCAACTTAAAGTCAGTAATGATCGACATGTCGCGATGAGGGCGGAGCCAAATCCTACCTGAATCCCCATCGGGCTTCAGTAAACTTTCGAAGTGGTCAGCATTAAGAGTTATACCTCCTTCATATCTCAGCACCAAAATCCCAACAAGTTGTTGTAAGTTTCAGGGAGTAATTTGACTTATCGACAGCCCAAGACGATGAAGGAATCGAACAACAATCTCCGGAATCGGAAACAACAAATGACACTGTGTCAAGAAAACATCATAGCACGTAAAGTAGCCATCAGGCGCGGTCTCGTCATCCTCTCTAGTTGTCGGAAGACAAACTCCACCACGTTTGAAATGAGACAAAAACACCAAATGGAAACAAGGCAATTTGGACTGGTCAGACTCGGACATCCGTTAATACGGTTGGCATAGAATGGAGGCGGAACCCAGGTCCCAAGATTGGCAGACCTTGCTTCACCCCCGTCCGCCCGATGCGCATCAAGCTCCTTGAGATCAACCAAAGGCATCACAATCTCTTCCTATGGCTCTACAACGCAATATTGCGAGTTAGCCCCACTAAGACTGTAATGTTCGAAGCTAGTCTCAGAGCGAGTTCTCCTCTTTCAAAACATGGTCGAAAATGTCAAAGGGGAAAGGAAAAGTGAGAAAGAAAAACGGGAGAGGCTTCTCTACCTTAGGATAAAATATCTGGGAAGAAGTGAGTAAAGCTCCACATACTTATAAGCAAGATTTTACTATTCATCTTCGGACTAATGGTCATTAAAGTTCCGCCTAATTCTACCCAACTTGCCTAGCAAGTTCAAACCGCTCACAAGAATTCTACAATTCTTACAAGCTGGGGGGCTAACTGTTGGGGTCAAAATCGGTTACGACGGAATCATCAACCAAAACTCTTCGCAAAGTTCAAAATAGGTTTATAAAGATATGAGAAAGTGTTGAGGAGAATTCTAAAGTTCTTCGAGCAAAGGAGCTCCGTAAACCTAACAATCACTATCATAGAAATCACCGACAAATCGAATAAACAACACCACGGTTGTCCGACTAGCCAACTTAGGCAGATCGGCCGCAACGTCCAACTCGCCGAAGCGGCGAGACTGCCTGAGCCCAACATGCTTGCCAAGACGACGAGCTGGCCAAAACCGACCAGCGCGTCGGCTTGGCAAGCTGGCCGTACCATCCAGCTTGCAAGCCGGCGAACTGGCCGAGATCAACCAGCACGCCATCTTGGCAAGCTGGACCGTACCATCCAGCTAGCCAAGCCGGCGAGCTGGCCAAGACAAACCAGCTCGCCGTCTTGGCGAGCTGGACTGTGTCATACAGCTCGCCAAGCTGGCAAGCTGGCCGAGCGAAAGCTGATCGAGTCCACAGGGAGGTAGGAAACCAATTAAATCTAATCAAAGTAAATAATATTTGGTTGGTTTATGAAATTAAAGTAAATAGCAGTAATGAGATTAAAGTAAATAGCAGTGTAGAAATCCTAATTGAGCAAGGCAGTTGCTCTGCTAAATTGATTGAAGGTTAATACTTAATTGGAAAGGTGTTTGACTTAGGGTTTTTATTTAGGTATTACGAAATTATAATCCAATAGGTGCTAAATAGTTGTATGCATGATATTTCTTGGGGTCAAAACCGGTATGACGGAATCAATAGCCAAAACTTTCCGCAAAAAGATAAAAATGTATATTTTATAAAACTCGAGAAATCGTTTTATAAAACTCGAGAAATCGTTTTATAAAACTCGAGAAATCGTTTTATAAAACTCGAGAAATCATTTTATAAAACTCGAGAAATCGTTTTATAAAACTCGATAAATCATTTTATAAAACTCGAGAAATAGTTTTATAAAACTTGAGAGATTGTTTTATGAAACCCGAGAAATCATTTAATAAAAACTCGAGAAATCGTTTTATAAAAGAAGTTTCGGAACAAAAGGAATCCACGGGAAGACTTTAAAATAATTATCTCGGAAGAACGAAAGAAACGTCGATTACACGACCGTCCGAGTTAAGCACAAAACCGCGAAAAACCACAACAATCGTAAACCACGAGCTAGTTCGGCTGAACTAGCTCGCCGTACGGTGAGCTAAGTGGCCACGAACTAGCTCGCCATACGGCGAGCTAGCCCCATCCCAAGTAGCTCGCCGTACGGCGAGCTGAACCAGATGCTTCAGCTTGCCGTAAGGCAAGCTAGACGCTTCCCGGATAACTCGTCGTACGTTGAGCCGACCATCCCGAGCCTCGATCTCCCGCATCCCCGATTCAAGGCTTACGTCATTTGACTCGATCATGTTCCAAACCACGGTCGAAATGTTTCCCGTTTCGTCTCAATCCGTCCTATCGTTCGAGTTTTACGATAAAAACCGTAAAAATTTGTTTTCTTGAAAAGAACTCGAGGAAATTGTATAAAACGGCAACGGTTAAACGAAACACCGAAAATTGCCTAAACTATACGATTTATTCGAGATTTTTTCGTAAAAATCGTAAAAACGCATTTTTAATAAAAAACGTCGAGTGAATCGTAAAAAGGCAACGATTAACCGAAAAAACGAACGTAGCTAAAATTTACGATTAACTCGAGGAATTTATTAAAAACGACATCGGACCAGGAAACGATCTCGTATACAGTCATAAAACGGATTTATCGCAAAACGGCTCAAAAGATCCTAAAACACGATAAAAGCCCATCTCGCGATTTTAACGAAATCTAACCCGAAGGTACGATAACGTTTTGACGATTTACCCGCAGAAGGATAAAAGTCAAATTTGAAGGTAAATGGCAAGTTTGAAGATAAATAGAAGATTTCCGCGGGAAAAATGGAAAGACCGAGATAAATGGAAGATTCCCGATAAACTCGAATCTGAGCGAAATGGAAAGGCTAAACCGCCTTGGAAGGGAGTTATAAACAAGACGCATAGGGCAGAAGTAGAGGACGGGTTTTCGGAGCTTTCACCACCAAACTTAGCATTTAGGAATTTTTCCGTTTTTGTTATCGAGCTACGTCTGAACTAGGGTTTTTGGTCTTAGACTACTAGAGTTAGGGATTTCGCCGACGACTCACGCAGCTAAGGCCACTCTCGTTGTAACCGTTCCTACGCAGATTCAGAATAAGATCCTTCTTGCTCTCGATCTTATTTACTTATACTTTAAATTTGCATTCATCGTTTCCTTAATTGTTCTTGTGCGGTTCCGCAGATAGCCGAGTCCTCTGCAAACTTAGGGTTTACTCAAAGTTCCCTAATTTACGATTTTTTGACAGTAGGTGAATTTCGGTTCCCACAGTTTGGCGCTAGAAGGAGGGGGGATCGGATCTATCTTACACTCAAGCCGCAGCACGCTCGATCAAGAAACGATGACTGGTGACAACAAACTCGTGATGAAAGCGACAACGTTGGCGAAACACCACTACCACAAGATAAGTCCGTGTTAGCATTTGTAGTGTTAGCATTTGTAGCGTTGAAACCATAACTGCGAAAACAGAGCGATTCGCCCTCGCGGAACTACTAAGATCCGCGGAAGGAGTCTCGATTTCGCGACTCCTATGGATCTTCCAAGAACCGAGAAAGGAAATCAGACGGAAAAAGAATCCGAAAAAGATAACCTCGACGCGATGCTAAACGAATCGGAAAAATATCCTACTCACGAACAGGAGACCGAGGGAGACGGCATCGAAAGGGTTACCCTGGAAACGAGCGACCAAGCCGACTTGTCAGACGAGGACGCGGACTTCCATCCTAGGAGAAGAAATACTCGCAGCCCTCTGCCGGAGTCCTCTCCCGAGCGTTCTCTTACAGGACACGAGGAGGATCTCTACTTTGCGCAATACGCAAAAACGGCCAAGGAGCAATCTCCGGTTACTCGCGGCAAACGCCGACGAGGCCAGAAAACTGCTGGCGACCTAACCGAGATTTGCAATCTCCGCGAGTACATTACCAAAACGGCCGCAGCGGTAAAAGCGGTGAATTCCCAAATTCATCACGCTACCAGTGCCGCACCCGAAATCGATGGGCTGCTATACGAATCTCAGAAAACGCCCTTCACGGCTCGCATCACCAAGGTCAAACTGCCCGATCCCGGGAAACTTAAGGTGCCAACTTACGATGGGACGACTGATCCCAAAGCGCACATGCAGGCCTTCCTGATTACCGTGGGATGAGCCAAGCTCAAGGATCACGAAAAAGATGCAGGCTACTGCCGTCTTTTCGTCGAAAACCTAGAAGGAGCGGCGCTCGAGTGGTTCGCCAAACTCAGGCGGAATTCGATCGGAAGTTTCCACCGACTCGCTTCCGAATTCCTGAAGCAGTACTCGATGTTCATTAATCCGGAAACCTCTGACGCTGATATCTGGAGCTTTTCGCAGAAGGAGGACGAATCCCTCCGCGATTTCATGAGCAGATTCAAACTCGTCATGGCTAGGGTTAGCGGAATCAGCGACAAAGCCGCCATTGACGCGCTCAGAAAACCGCTCTGGTTCAAGTCGCAATTTCGAAAATGGATAACTCTCGAAAAACCACGGACAATCCAGGACGCGCTCCACAAGGGGACCGATTATATAACCATCGAAGAAGAGACTAAAGTCCTGTCCGAAAAGCATTAGCTGACGAAAGCATCCGCAAAGCATATCGCGTCCGAGCAAAAGCAGAAAAGAAAAACTCTCGTAATGACAAGTTCGTCTATCACGAGGGGCAGGATCTCCAAGGGGCACAACTATGCCATCAACTTCGGATCGGAACACGGGCGAACTACGGGGAACACGTGGACAAGAAATTTAAACTACGATGAGAATTCCTTCTGCGAGCTTCCCCAAACCTGTGGACACTCTACCGTGAACTGCAAAGTTCTCGGCGCTAGGCTTGCCACAAAACTGATCGCGGGAGAACTCTCCAAGGTATCCAATGTCAAGGATCTTATCCGCGATTTGGATCGCCCTCCAAAAAACGACAGGAACTCAGGAGCGAAAACTCTCCTCAAGGGAACCAGTCGGGCAAAAAACGCGGACAGAGGCAAGACGAGAAGGGTAACGACGCTAACCGCCGACAAATCAACATGATTGTCGGTGAATCGCAGTATTACAATGACACCGTCTCGTCTAGCAAATCCTACCAACGGAAAGCCAAAACCGGCTCGAGTTGGAAGGTGCCGTCAGATGACGCTTCATAGGGGGTGATGTCTTTCGACGACGCAGAAACTGGCAGAATCGATCAACCACACGCCGATCCCCTTGTAATTGACTTAGTGATAAGCGACCTGGAAGTCGCTCGAATCCTGGTCGATACTGGGAGTACCGTCAACGTGATCGTTTGCAACACATTAGCACGCATAGGAATTGATCTCTCGGAAGTCGAACCGATTCCGAAACCGTTGACCAGTTTCTCTGGCGAGACATCCATGACCTTGGGATCAATCCGACTCCCGGTGGCAGCCAAAGAAGTGACGAAAATCGTCAACTTCGCGGTAGTCGATTTCCTGGCCGTCTACAACGTGTTCATGGGCACGCCTTGGATAAATTCCATGAAGGCGATTCATCGACGTATCACTTAGGAATCAAGTTCCCGACTCCTACGGGAGTCGCAGCAATCTGGGGATGCCAAAGACAATCGCGATCCTGCTTCTTAGCTGAACATAAGCTAAGGCAATTGGCGGTCGCAATTGTGAAACCGAAATGGGCGAAGTACACACCACCGCCCTAAGAGAACGATCCGAAACCAGCAACGGTCGAGAAGCAACAAGCTTCTGCACCCATCGCTTCTACCCAACCGGAGGAGACAAACCCGGACAAAGACATCGATCCAGCGACTGAAGTGATCGAAAGGTCTGCGACAGCCGAGTAAGCATACTCGCACCAACAATCAGAACTACGAGATGGATTGATTTCCGAAAGGAATACGTAGGCAGCTCGCCTAAAGACGAGTTCAGCTATCCCCCCTTTCCAAAACGGGGGGAGTGGGTGCGTATACTCCCAAATTTTTAAAACATTCGCTTTGTAATCGAAAAATTTTCGAAACCTTTTAATAAAGGCAAAGTTAGAACATTATTAAATTTCCTCTACTATCCAAAACGCAAAAACAAAGTCTAAACATCCGGAAAATATTTCCGCAGTAACAATTACTTAATCATCTCTACAAAAACTTGTACACCAAATATTTTCCAAGAAGACCGGCGAGACGTTGCCTAAATTCTCGAGGAAAATATTTCACTAAGTCCGTCCGCGACTATAAAAACACAAACGCTCGGCGATTGGCCCCGTCGAGAACGCTAGCCGTCCTAAACAAATGCATCGACATATTGGTACGCATACATCCGACTAGGATAAAATAGCGTGCTATAAAAGAAATCCAAATTTTTGGTCAGCACTTCCGGGCAACTTAGAAATTGTTCCCGGTGAGATGCTCGGTTCCAACCAGACAAATCGTATAAGCCAAGAACCTATCGCGGATTCTAAATCGGTATGGAATCAGGCTAAAATCGCAACAGGCAAAACGAAAGCCGACTAGTCATCGCATAGCCTCAATCCAAAAGTAAACCTAGGTCTTGCCCTTAACCCATCACACTGGTCTCTAACGTCTCAAGGCATGAATCGAGATCCTAAAGGCATGTCACTTCGCCCACATCTAAACACTCGCGAAAACTTTAACATTCAGAGTTAACGAACCGGACGATCTACACCAAGAGTTAGATACGAAACGACAACTCGTACTCTTCCCTTTACATCTAAAACAAAACACATATTTCATACTTAGAACATATTTTTCTTAAAAGTTTTCGAATACACGCCGCCCAGCGGCAGGGATTCAAAGACAGCAACGGCCAGTTCCGGAAAAACAACAACAAAATCAGAAAACAACAGCATCATACATCAAAATCATCCAACACTAAAGCTGAGCCCTGGCCAACATTGGCATCAATCCATGGCTGATCAACATCACCACTCGCGTCCGGAATCTCAGGCACGACTTCAACCGAATCCGGCGACACCACGATGGGACTCCACTGATCCCACATCTGCGCCCCGGGATTAACAAACTCGGCCTTCTTCTTCTCTCTCTTAGCCAAACGCGCTTTCTGTTTCGCAATCGCAACCTCGTATGAGTAGTCCGAATGCTGGGTAAGATGAAAACCGCCAACTACACCCCGGCACTCGCGGTAGTCGCCATTTGCCCTGTGCGCATCCTCAAATTCCGCATAAAGAGGCATAAACCACTCGCGGCGAGCCATCATCTCAGCGGAAACTTCTCTCTTGCCCGCTCTACGGGCAAGATACACCATCGTGTCAAAGAGCTCTTGGCCGCGACGAGATTCGGCTTCGTAATCCTCCCTCACACGAGCAACCTCCCTTGTGGCTAGTTCCTGGGCACGAGAGAAACTGGCACCGATCTCTTCTTTGAGACGAGCAGCCTCCATCTCCGCTGCTGCATCCCTAGACTCGGCCTTCCAAAGTTCCGTACTACTCGCACTCACCGCTTCCTTCATGATTCAGAGACCCTGCAAAACATGGAAAATCTTCCCTCAGCAAAAAGAAAAAAGAGAGAAGGAGACGACCGCGTATAATGCCAAGATAAGAAAAAATAGACAGACCTTGTTAAAAAGCCTCGACGCCTTCAAAAAAGGTGTATCGGTCAGTGCTCGGGATGATGTCTCGGCCGGATCAAATTCAGAGGAGGGAGCCGAGAAGTCAATGAGATCTTAAGTATTGACATCATCGTCTAACACTCGACCTTGGCCGATCGGAACTTCTCTGTCCTGCGGAGATCTGCACCTCTCCCTCTCTTCCGCACCATCATCCGTCTCAGCCTCAACACGACCATCCCGAGAAAAACCGGATGAATAATAGGCAACGGCGCAACGGACCCTTTTCGGAGAAAAATATACCCAATGGAGCGGGCCACCACGAAGGAGATTCATAACCTTCGGGAAATCTTCAAGTAATGGCCTACAGGGGAGAGATACTGCAAATCACACAAAAGGGTTAAAATATATATGTATACAGATATGTAGATCATGCCAATAAGAATACCAGTTGTCGCCCGTTTGGTCCTGAAGAAAGGAATGCAACTTTCTTCCACCGACGCGCCATCAATTTTGACATAGACGAACCAATCGTTCCACTCATGATTGTTCGAGGCGAGCCCGCCGATAACCGTGAGATCTCACCGAGAAGTTAGGTAAAAGCCACACCCTCTTATGCGCTTTAATACTAACATAGCTAAAAGATAGTCCGCGTCGAGAGACATTCCGCGCTCGTAGCCTAGCACCAAAATCCCGACAAGGTGCTGCAATCCACTAGGACGTAGCTGGCTGAACGATATTCTGAACCTATCCAAGAACTCAACAGAAAGGCTTCGTAGCATGTAAAATAGCCCGGAGACAGATTCTCGGCATCTTGGCCTTGAACGGGAAGGCGAAACTGAACCGACTCAGGGATCGCATGGGAATTCCTTAAATCCCTGAGAGAACCGATGGTACTCGCGCTCTGACAGACCATTTTCCTCCGAAGCTTATCCCTCTTCGGAACCCAGGAACCGGAAGGCGGAACATCGGCGGCATCCAAAGCTAGCCAATATTCCAAAAAATGTTCCTCATTCATTGAAAAGCGTCGAAAGATTGGCCTTGGAAGGGCACAGCCACCAGAAATATCAAGGTCGCTTTGGTCAAAGATTGACGCATGAGCATGATCCGAAGCTTTCCACTCGGAACACATGTTAAACTGTCAAAAAAGAAAGAGAAGATCCAAAGGAAGAAGTAGAGAGAAAACTTCTTGAGCCTTAGACAAGTTATGGGAAGATTGAGTGAAGAACTTGAGAACTTACCCCATATACTTATAAGAAAAATTTTGCTATTCACCTTTGGACTTTTGTCCATTAAAGTTCCGCCTAATTCTACCAAACTTTCCGAACAATTTCAATCCGCACGCAAGAACTCCACGATTCTTACGAGCTAGGGGGCTAACTGTTGGGGTCAAAATCGATACGACGGAACCAATATCCAAAACTTTCTGCAAAAAGATAAAAAATATATATTTTATAAAACTCGAGAAATCGTTTTATAAAACTTGAGAAATCGTTTTATGAAACTCGAGAAATCATTTTATAAAACTCGAGAAATCATTTTATAAAACTCGAGAAATCATTTTATAAAACTTGAGAAATTGTTTTATAATACTCGAGAGATCGTTTTATAAAACTCGAGAAATCGTTTTATAAAAACTCGTGAAATCATTTTATAAAAGAAGTTTCCGAACAAAAGAAATCTGCGGGAAGACTTGGAAATCGTTATCTCGGAAGAACGAAAGAAACGTCGATTACACGATTGTCCGAGTTAAGCACAAAACGGCGAAAAACCGCAACCGCCGTAAACCGCGAGCTAGTTCGGCCAAACTAGCTTGCCGTACGGCGAGCTAGCCCCGTTCAAGTAGCTCACCATATGGCGAGCTAGACGCTTCCTGGATTGCTCGCCATACGGCGAGCTGAACCGGTCCGGTTAGGCTCATCGTACGTCAAGCCGACCATCCCGAGCCTCGATCTCCCGCGTCCCAGATTCAAGGCTTACGTCCTTCGACACGATCATGTTCCAAACCACGGTCGAAATGTCTCCCATTTCGTCTATATCCGTCCTATCGTTCGAGTTTTACGATAAAAACCGTAAAACTCTGTTTTCTCGAATAGATTTCAAGGAAATCGTATAAAACGGCAACGGTTAAACGAAAAACCGAACATCGCCTAAACTATACGATTTATTCGAGATTTTTCGTAAAAATCATAAAAACGCGTTTTTAATAAAAACGTCGAGTGAATCGTAAAAACGGCAACGATTAACCAAAAAAACGAACGTAACTAAACTTTACGTTTAACTCAAGAAATTTATTTAAAATGGCATCGGATCAGGAAACGATCTCGTATAAAGTCGTAAAACGGATTTATCGCAAAACGGCTCTGAAGATCCTAAAACACGATAAAAACCCATCTCGCGATTTTAACGAAATCTAACCCGAAGGTACGATAACGTTTTGACGATTTGCCCGCAGAAGGATAAAATTCAAGTTTGAAGGTAAATGGAACATTTGAAGATAAATAGAAGATTTCCGCGGGAAAAAATGAAAGATCGAGATAAATAGAAGATTCCCGATAAACTTGAATTTGGGCGAAATGGAAAGGCTAAATCGTCTAGGAAGGGAGTATATAAACAAGAGGCAAAGGGCAGAAGCAGAGGATGGGTTTTCTGAGCTTTCACCACCAAACTTAGCATTTAGGAATTTTTCCGTTTTTGTTATCGAGCTACATCTCAACTAGGGTTTTCGGTCTTAGACTACTAGAGTTTGGGATTTCGCCGATGGCTCACGCAGCTAAGGCCACTCTCATTGTAACCGTTGTTACGCAGATTCAGAATAAGATCCTTCTTTCTCTTGATCTCGTTTACTTATAGCATTCATTGTTTTCTTAATTGTTCTTGTGCGGTTCCGCAGATAGCCGGGTCCTCTGGGAACTTAGGTGTAGGAACCGAAATTCACACTTGTCGATTTCCGTTAAATATTGAAACTTAGGAAAACACTAATTTCCCAGAGGAACCGGATCTCTGCGAAAGCCGGCGACAAGTAACCAAATAAATGCGGAAAAATATGAAAAACGTAACAAAACGAATTAATTGAGAAAGTTGATCTTATTTCCAATTCGCGTAAGAGCGTTGCGATTATTATAGGGAATTATAAAGGCTTCGACCGCAAGGGCCATGAGCGAGTAGCCAACACAAAACCCTAAGTCTAGTCGAGTCGCAGCTCGATAACGAAAGACGGAAAAAGATAAGAAAAAGGTTTTGATTGATTTCGAACTGAACCTTATGAAAGGCTGCCTACGTACCCCTTTCGAGGATCAAGTCGAACGTAGTTCAGTTGATAGAGCTGGACCGGAGATCGAAATGCCTGGGCTAGTTCGTCTAGTAATTGAGCGCCAGTCATAGAAACCGAACTTGTCGAGAAAAAAGCCTAAGTATCTAAGTGCGGAAAATTCTAAGTCCAGAAAAGTTGTAAAAGTCTCAGATGAGAGCTCTGAAATTCGTCTCTTTGCCTCTGCCCTATTCCTCTTGCTTATATACTCCCTTCCTAGGCTTTTTAGTCTTTCCATTTCGCCCAGATTCGAGTTTATCTGGAATATTCCATTTATCTCGGTCTTTGTTTTTTTCCCGCGGAAATCTTTTATTTATCCTCAAACTTGACATTTATCTTCAAGTTTGACATTTATCTTCTTTCAGCGAGTAAATCGCTAAAACGTCGTCATATCTTTGGGTTGGACTTCGTTTAAAGTCGCGAGTGGCTTTTATCGCGTTTTAGGACTTTCCGAGCCGTTTTGCGATAAATCCGTTTTAAGACTTCAGACGAGACCATTTCCTGATACGATGCAGTTTTTAGATAAGTTTCTCGAGTTAATCATAAAGCTAGGCAACATTCGATGTTTCGATTAATCGTTGCCGTTTTCTACGATTTACTCGGGGTTTTATTAAAAACGCGTTTTGTACAATTTTTACGAAAAATCTCAAATAAATCGTATAGTTTAGGAAATATTCGGTGTTTCGTTTAACCGTTGCCGTTTTATACGATTTTCTGGAGTTCTTTTCGAGAAAACAAAGTTTTACGGTTTTTATCGTAAAACTCGAACGATAGGACGGATCGAGACGAAACGGGAGACATTTCGACCGTGATTCGGAATATGATTGTGTCAAAGAACGTATGCCTTGAATCAAGGATGTGGGAGATCGAGGCTCGGGATGGTCAGCTCGACGTACGGCGAGCTAGTTCAGCTTGGCTTGGTCGCCGTATGACGAGCTAGGCGATAAGAACTCTTGGGGCAATGTCAGCGCCTCTTAGGCGAGCTATGGAAGCTTCTAGCTCGCACGTTGATTACACAATCGTCCGAGTTAAGAAAAAAAAAACCGTGAAAAACCGAAACTGCCGTTAAACGCAAGCTAGTCACGTCACAACATTAGGGTTTACTCAAAGTTCCCATATTTACGATTTATTGACAGTAGGTGAATTTTGGTTCCCAAAATATTAAAGAGCTGAACCACTAACTAACAAATTCATCAGTGTTTGCCTTACTGAAAAAGTCTATTAACTAGATCTATTGACCTAAACAAGTATGTTCGATCAATAGCAGTGTCGATCGATTATTCTATAGGAATATCGATCTGTTCACTTTTCACTACGTCGGTCGATTGCCGTTGGGAAAATCGATCCACGTGCTCCTAGTTAAGCTTTAAGCGCAAGTTAGCAATGCTTACTAAAATCCCTAGATCAAGCTCTCTATACTCTACCAAATCCTAGCTTAATATAATAGATTCAGGATATTCAGTGTTGTTTAAAGGCTGTCTAAAGATCCTAAAAACATTTTGCTGTGAAAAATAAGAATACAAGAAAGCTCTCCTTGCGTAAAACACTATGGCAAAGTACAGATACTTAGATTAAAACTCATCAAAGGTAATCTTGTAATTTGGTGAAGTCTTGGGCTTCAAGTCGGCTTGGTCATGAATTGGCCTTCACATCTTTGGCATCGATCGATATCACGTAGTGTGTATCAATTGATTTTAGTCACTCTGTGTTGACCTCATGTGTTGGTCAATATCCAACTCAGGTGATTTCAATATTTCTCTCCAAAATGCACCAAACACATCACTTTCTTCCAAAGTACTCATGAACCTATAAATATGCTTAAAGACTCTAAAATATAATAAAAAGGTATTAAAAAAATACTTATATACCATGACTAAAAGTGGGTCAAATTCATGGTATATCAACTCCCCCAGACTTACCCTTTTGCTTGTCCTCAAGCAAAACAAACATGTAGTCTCTCTGAAAGAGGTTTGAAAACAGCAGGGACTCAGAGACTACAGTATTGAAATCCACATCTAAGAAGTCTTAATAACAAAAGCACATCATACCATATCCTAACTTAGCAACCAAATTCACCTAGTCAGCAACTTAGCAAATACGATCTGACAATCCACTCAACCAACCTCATTTCTTAACATAAATAAAAGTGCAGGCTTTACTTGAGAGTATCAATCACCAAATGCAAGAATTTTTAAACAAGTATCTGGGTCTGCAGCTAAAAGTTAGTTGCTATCTTTTCTCTCTTCTAATTTATCTCTTGAGTCAAAGTCTTGTTTTATTGCATGATCATTGAACAAGATTGGATATGTTTCCATGAAACACGCCTTAATGGTGGTTGCTACCAAGTCGTGATCACTTTTTTTTACCTATATCCAAAAATTCATATGCAGTGACCCTTAATGGTTTTAGCCACCAAGTCCCACTCAAATCCTTTTTGTTAGAAACTTTATGAATCAAGCCTTAATGGTTGTAGCCACCAAGTCCTGCTCTGATTCCTACTAACTAAAATCCATAAATAAATTTTTCTTTTCGTTTTCGTTTTTTTATTTTTTTTATAAACTTAATATCTCTACTTAAATATCTAGGGTCGAAAATAGAGAGGGAAAATGTGATAAATCACAGAAGGCTTTAGCTTCCAGACTTGTTTGAAAAATTCGATCCCATGTATACCAAGCCCCTAGACAAGCATTTGTGTCTGGTTTAGTGTTGGAGGTCAGCGTTGGTTCCTTCAAACAATCTAAGCAAGTGTGGATAGTTGATAGGTTGATCCACTTTAGCATCTTTAGTACTATCTATAATCAGTAAATCTAGAATGGTGCTAACGAGTGGCTAGATAACAAGTAAAAAATCAATAAGTTAATTATACCCTTCTTAAGCTTAATAAAAGTTTTTGAAAACATTTTAATAAGACTCATAATTAACCAAAATCAGTAAACCTCCCCCCAGACTTAAATTACACTGTCCCTAATGTAAAACAACCGAAGTTATGGTGAATAACTAAATCATAAGGACTCAATATAACAAGTTAAAACGATATACCTGACTAGACTGAATACTGATAGATGTGTAGATGGATGCATTGATCGTCGCAGGGGATGTCTTGTCAGTCGATGTCGACGTGTCTTAATCTGTCGACAGGGTGGTAATCTTTCTACTTGGATATTTTTTTAAAAAAGAAATAAATCTGCTAAAAACATGACGAAAATAAATATTAATAAAATAGAAAACCAAATCTAAATACCTAATAGTGGATTGCCTCCCACTCAGCTCTTTGTTATAGTCATTTTGCTTGACTGTGGTGGTATTTGAGCTAGTGTGTGGAAAAACAGCTACTTGTTGGGAAACAAGTATCCACATCATCTCTGCTTTATTATGAACAAAGTAGCCATGAAACTTCTTGTGGCTTCATCACTTCTGGTCCATCTTGACTACTGCATCTGAGATGTTTTCTAGTCTATCTTGAAGGTTTTCAATGCTGAAATTGTGCATCCACATCTTATCGAAAGCATATACTGACAATTCCTTTAGTTCCTCTTGCACTGAATCAAGCATGGCTAGCTTATCTTGTAACAACTTCTCTCAGTCAGGTGTGGACTCGGTATCTATCGATGCGACTGGTGTTGCATCGATCGTTGCTGGTGTAGTTTTGTCAATCGATTTGCAGGTACCCCTGTGGATCGATGTTGATGTTTCAGGATGCCATACAAGCCATTTCTGAATTTCCTTTAGTTCCTTCTGCAGCCAATGTGTTCCTGAATGTACTCCACTGATGCTGTTGTCGAATGGAAAGTATATGTCATCACATCTCTTGTCAAGCCTGTCCCCAGCAGTGTTGAGAGCTTTCTAAACTCTATCTATGACCTGATCGACTTCTTCTCTAATATAGAATTTCTGTACAAGTAGTGTCTTTGGGTCGATCGATTTGGAAGTGTGCCTATCGCTCAACTTCGAACCTGCTAGTTGAAAGTCTAGTTGATACTCACAGGTGTCAACTTCTTATTGCAATTCGGTCATCTTAGCAGCTAAGGTGTCAAAGTACGCATTATGGAGGAAGTAAAACCATCATGCATATCTGCACAAGATTGCACTCTATCCTCCATAGCTGCAAACCTAGCATCAATCGATGTCTTATCATTGGTATCGATCGATACATGTTTGTTATGTTGACACTTCTCCTTCTAGTGGAGCATGTCCAAATCCTTCTGCATAAACTCAATATTCTTTCTTAACCAGTTGACATTGTTGTTGAGAGGATGGTAGACTTCACTAATATTCGAGTTTAGGTATGCCTCCTTTCCTTCCAACATCTCATCTTCTGTAGGTATATTTGATGGTGGGTGTCTAGCATCGATCGATGCTGATTTGGTGGCGTAGACCAATGCGGTTGCGGTTGTTTCTTCTGCATGATGTGTTTGCATATCAGCTATTTATGCTCTCATATCTTGTATGCGTGTCGTTAAGTCTTTGATGCTCTCATGAAGAACAGTGTAGACCATATCTAGCTACCTGTTGTACTCACGTCCAGATATCCTGTAGAAATCATTGATGCAAAATATCATCTCGTTGATATCATCTTTGGTGTAGAGTTCTCGTTCTAGCATCGGTCCATATTCTGGGTAGCTGACAATTGATTCACGCTCTCCTATAGATAGATGGATGGGTGTCCTTGTCGGTCGATATTGGTCGTGCCCTGTCGATCGATGGCTTTTCTAGCATGCCATGTTGCTGCTGAAAGATATTTTATTGTCCATTGGCCATCTGAATGATGTCTGCTACGTCCTCTCCAGAAGCTTGTAGAATCGTTCCGTCTCTAGATCATGCATGGCCATCTAGATCCCTAAAAATAAAAAACTCATCTGGTGTTTAGATATCCAGGAACAATATAGCATTGTTTAAATAAAACATGAGGTTTGGATCGATCGATTTCGGATGATCGATTGCTTCACCTCTGGTTTCTCCATGATAATCTCTGAAACTAGTGCCTTTCCTTCTCTGTCTTTCAAAGGTTGTAGGTGCTTGCATCTTGTCTGCTTCTGTGGTATGAGAAGTCCTCTTGACTGCAAGGCTTCTTTAATAGCAATTTTTTGCCCTACTTTAAATTGAAATATTTTTAATTTCTCTTAAGTCGCTGGTCTCAATATCGATCGATTTGCACATTTCTTGCCGATCAATTTGCGTGGTCGGTTTTCCGAATGAGTGTGAGTATCGATCGATTCTGAGTAGTCACTATCGATCGATTTCATCCTGTGTGACCATCGATCGATTTCAGAGAAACAATTTAGCTTGATGTCCATGACATGAAAATCTAAAAGAACTAGAGTATTACCAATCTGCACCTCAAGGTCTCTGATGATACCTCATGAGTTACTAAAAAAGTCTATTATAAAGTCTACTGACCCAAAACAAGTATTTTCGATCAATAGCAGTGTCGATGGATTATTCTATAGGAATATCGATCTATTCACTTTTCACTACGTCGATCGATTGCTGTTGGGAAAATTGATCAACGCGCTCGTAGTTAAGCTTTAAGTGCGAGTTAAAAATCTACTAAAACCCCTATATGAAGCTCTCTATACTCTAACAAATCCTAGATTAATAGAATAGATTCAGGATATTTAATGTTGTTTAAGGGATGTCTAAAATCCTAAAAACCTTTTGTTGTCAAAAATAAGAATACAAGAAAGCTCTCATTCTCTAAAACACCATGGTAAAGTATAAATACTTAGGTTAAAACTCATCATGGGTAATATTGACATAGTGCATGTCGATCGATGGTGGACTCTCTCTGTCGATCGATTTCTGGCTCGTGATGTCGATCGTTGTTCGCGTAGAAAGGGCTTGGTGGATGTGGGTGTTTCTCTGCAAACTCGTTATGAGTCATAATCCTTACTGCGTTGCACGGTGCAGTTGACTCGTCTAGTGATATCGATTGATGTGTGTTGAGGTCTGTCAATCGATTTGGGTCGGAGTGTGACAATCGATATGCTAAGTTTGGCGTCGATCGTCACGAGTGTTATCCGCTGAAACTCAATGAATATTCTACCACGAAATCGTCTCCTTGAAACTTCTCATGCTTAACCACTTGCGAGAAATCATCATCTAGTATGGCACTGACGTGGTGTTTCATAGTTTCGTCCCCTTCTTGCCTCTTAACAGCTTCTCTAGTATGTACTACATGTGTCGTAAATTTCTTTGTATGAGTTCCCAAAGTCTCAACCTTCTTGTTCAGATTTGTGTAGATAGAATCAGTTTTTCCATTGAAGTCCACAGTGAGCCTATGCTGTCCCTCAATAACATGATCAAGCATAGCTTCTATCTTGCTCTCCTGAGTCTGTGGTGGTGGATTTTGGTAAGATGAATTCGCACAGCCTCTGTTGTTGGTGTAGGGTTTCTGATATTGTGAACTCTGGTTGAAGTTGCTTCTCTGACCATTGGCACTGAGGATCATGTTTCCAACCTCGTTTCTAGACCTCTGAAATCCAGTACCTCCAATTTAGTTCACCTTTTCCTCTACCTCTGTCTCTACAACTTCTGCATCCTCAGCTGAGCAAACTTGCTTCCTAAGAAGTTGGTTAACAGCATCCAACTTTGCTTTTACTTCCTCCATCTTATCCTTCCCAAGGAATGCAACAGACTTCTTCCTGTCAGAATCAGTGTTCTTGGGGCTCTTGCTGGATGCCAAGTTTTCTTCAATAAGTCTCACAGCCTCTTATGGATTCCTGGTGTTGAAGTTCCCTCCGCTTGCTGTATCAAGAGCCATCTGATACCTCAAAGAGATACCTCAAAGAGATACCTCTAAAGACAGTGCTGAGTATTTGTACCTCTTTGAATCCATGGTCTGGGCAGTCTCGCTGATAAAACGTGAATCTGATCCAAGAGTCTTTAAAGGACTCTCCAATCTTCTGTTCGAAAGTAGCAATTTTGCTCCCCAGTTCTTCAGCACGTGCGTCGCTAAAAAAGTTACGCAGGAATGCGTTCTTGATATCAGCCCAAGAAGTAAGAGATGATGGTTGTAGCTGCTTCAGCCAATGCAAAGCCCTCCATAAAGTAAGTAATCCTCAGGGATTCCATTGACTCTAATAGCAGAAATAAGATCCTCGAATCTCTCCAGATAGTCCATAGGATGCTCGTGAGATAGCCCAAAGCAGGGTATATGTGCCACAAGTGTGTAGTACTGCGGCTTTAGCTCGATCGATACGAGTGCGATCCACCAAAACTCAACGAGTTTTCTACCTCGAAATCAGTCCTTTCCAGCTTCTCATGCTTAACCACTTTCCAGAAATAATCATCTAGTATGGCATTTGTTGGGGTCAATATCAGTATGACGGAATCAATGACCAAAACTTTCCGAAAAATAAAAATACGTTTCATAAAACACGAGAAGTTGTTTTATAAAATTCTAAGGACTTTCCGAACAAAGGAAATCCGCGGAAAACTTGGTGATTGTCATCTCGGAAAAACGAACAAAACGATCGCCAATTACACGATTGCCCAAGTTAAGCGAAAAATCACAAAAAAACCGCATCCGCCATACTACGAGCAGGCTCGACCGAACCAGTTCAACGTACGACGAGCCGAACCATCCGGTTCAGCTCGCCGTACGGCGAGCTGGTCGCCTCAAAGCAGCTCGCCGTACGGCAAGCTGAACCAACCCGGTTCGGCTCGTCGTACGTCAAGCTGACCGTCCTGAGCCTTGCTCCCCCGCATCCTCGACATAAGGCATACATCATTTGATTCGATCATGCTCTGAACCATGGTCGAAAGTTCTCTCGTTTCATCCCGATCCATTTGACCATTCGAGTTTGACAATAAAAATTGTAAAAGTCTTCTTTTCTCGTAAGAATTTGGGAGGATCGTATGAAACGGCAACGATTAGACTCGATATCGTACATTGTCAAACTATACGATTAACTCAAGAATTCTTATTGAAACGGCATCATATCAGGAAACGATCTCGTCTAAAATCGTAAAACGGTTTTATAGAAAAACGGCTCGGAAAGTCCTAAAACGCGATAAACGCCCATGTTGGGCCCGAATTTAGCCCGTTAGCCGAACTAATGGGCTGGATATTTCAAACCATTTACGGGGCATTACGAGCCCATTGGAAAGTCTTTCCTCAAACAAGAATCAAGTTAAATCATTACCTATCGACAAAAACAGGTCACGAACAAAAGACTCGGGACCTCGTTTACAAACAGCTAGCGATAAAACAGCTCCAGGAG
>CAKOAT010122266.1:4013-83809 GCA_932364175.1 Eruca vesicaria subsp. sativa | reverse complement strand
AATAGCCTCAGGTCCTTCTAGAGGAAGGACAGTTGGGTCTTCGCGGGGAATCTGATGAGAAGATTCTTGGTGGAGTCGAGTGTTGCCGTTGTCCCAAGCGTTAGGTGGACTAAATCGCTCGTTAGCTCTAGAGCCACTTTGAGGGACGTAACCCAGGGGGTGAGCTGTGGGATCAGCTTCCGTCCTCGGGTTGTCTCGGCTAGGGGTCGCGCTTCCGTTTTGGTAAGCTGAAATCGGTGCCCTGCCTCTAGGAGGGGGAGACATCCCTTCTCCGGACCTAAAGATAGGTGGCGGAGGTGGCAATCGGGTGCTGTGTTCGTGAACCCTATTGGGTGCTGAGCTAGTCGTCGCTATGTTACTTCCCATAGCACTAGTTACAGGTGGACTAAATACTGGGGTTGCCCCGGTATGAGGTGTCCGGAGAACAGGCTCTTGCCCATTATGAGCAATGCTGTTGGGGGAAAAGTTCAGGCGTCCGCGAGGGAACGTGGGTTCGGTGAGTCGATTCCGAAAGGCGATTCCCGAGCCTTGGCGTTGCGATGGCTGAGTCGTCTCAGTTAGAGATCTAGTTACCTCTTCGAACCGTTGTTGCCGGGCAGTTAACTGTTGCAGGGTACGCTCGTTATCCTGGGCTCTTTCTACCAACTGCACCATCATTCGGCGCATTTCGGATAGCTGAGCTTCCGAATGATGCGGAGTGTGTCGGCGTTGAGGGTTTTCAGGAAGAGTAGTCCCGGTGTTGTTTCCACCGGAAGACCTTGGGTTAGCTATCCCAGTTTGGTTCGGTTGAGCGTTAGCCGGAGGCTGTTGCTCGGATCGAGGGTCAGCGGGTTGAGGTTCCGGATCTTGAGGGTCCGGATCTCTTCTGTTCGGTGATCCGTCGATCTGGATCACGGGATCCGGGATGGATGGATTCGTTGCCTGGTTGGATGGATCTATTCTCAAGCTACGGAGTGAAGGATTCAATTATCTCGTCCCCACAGACGGCGCCAAAATGTGAGGGGTAAAACTCACTTCTTAATTTAGGTTAGGTTAAGGTTTGGGGAGAAGACAATCGTGGGCTGAATCCCTTAAGAACTTAGAGAATGAATTGTCGTTATATTGATGTTGTTGTAAAGAGAATGAACACAAAGATAATTGAGATTGATACAAGGAAAACAAATGAATGATCTATCCGTGATAATGTACGTGTAAAATGTGTAAAAAGACGTGAATCCCCTTCCCTTTGTTCCTTTCTCCTTTAAATAGCCTTAGGTCACGCGTAACTTCCCCTAATCAGCCTCCGAGATTCTCTCCGTAAACTAAGGGATTTGTAACTGCTTCCTTTTGACTGAATCGTATGTCTCTATCCTCGTTTCCTAGGCTGTTTTGTCAGGTCCCTACGAAAGAATCCGGACCTCTTCTCCGTGACCTCCTTCCCGTGACCTCTTTCTCGTGATCTCCTTCTCGTGACCTCTTTGGGAGCAGCTTCCTTTCTTAGGCGAGCCGTACTCTTCTTTGAGGTAATAGCCCATATTCGGCCCATTATTGGNGAATCCGGACCTCTTCTCCGTGACCTCCTTCCCGTGACCTCTTTCTCGTGATCTCCTTCTCGTGACCTCTTTGGGAGCAGCTTCCTTTCTTAGGCGAGCCGTACTCTTCTTTGAGGTAATAGCCCATATTCGGCCCATTATTGGGCTCGGTTTAACTGGTTCGCTAACTTCAGCCGACGGGCCATATTTGGGCCCAACAATCGCCGCGACCTCCTTTTAATATTCTACTATTATATATGTCAGCTTTGAAGTTTAAATTAGAGCTGTGACGCTGACGCAGCGACAACGTAAAACGAACAGGGCTTGTGTAGTTGGTATAACCTTGAATCAAGACACATTTGAATACAAACATTAATCTTCTCTTCTAACGTTACCAAAGGATCCA
Organism: Eruca vesicaria subsp. sativa; assembly: GCA_932364175.1. NCBI lineage: Eukaryota > Viridiplantae > Streptophyta > Magnoliopsida > Brassicales > Brassicaceae > Eruca > Eruca vesicaria. The sequence goes on along the minus strand of CAKOAT010122266.1, from coordinate 81,892 downwards.
TGATAATTGCATTCGTAATCCCAGCAGCCTTCCAAATTGATTGAGCATAGGTGCAATCAAACATGATACACTTCTCAATTTCAGCTCCTTGGCAGCATCTCTTACACTCATCATTAGTAACAATATGCATGCGTCGCAAATTACTCCCAGTAGCCAGACATTGGGAAATAGTTTTCCAAACAAAATGATGGATTTTAGGAGGCACATTTGTCTTTCATATCCTCTGCTGCAGTGAAACGTTACCAAACGTTGGAATGACTCCTCTATTTTTTGTTAGTTGTGTCGATAACCAGTAAACCTGATTTCACAGAATACATTCAATCTTCTCTATTAAAAGAGAAGTATCAAATTTATCTACTATTTAGAAGTCATGTTGGACCATGTCATTAATTATTTAATACGAAATATTTGATTGTTACACTAATCAATAAAATATATATTATTTGAAAAATATCTTAATAATTAATAAAGATATTAAGAATAAATCAATTTAAATATAACAAAATCTGTTGAAAAAATCAAAAAAGATCTTACCATAAAGTTTAAATATTTTTTTTATAAAAAATATTTATTTATTTCAGTATTAAATATAATTAGGAATTAATTTTAATTAAAACTAAAATATAAATCATATATTTAAAATTTTTATTTATGAAAAATATACATGCACGAATGTGTAGGCGAAACTCTAGTTTTCATTATAATGCTATCCCAGTAATTCCAGCTTCTCTAACCTGGAGATTTGAGTTGTAGAATCCTTTCAACGTCTTCATCAGCAAAGCATTCTCTCAACTTTCGTTCATTCCACTACTGGCCATTTCGATCGAAAAAATAATTCACTTTTCTGTCATTTAAATGTACACTCCGAACTGCTGATGGTCTTGGAGTATGATCCGGTATCCAAGGGTTTGTCAAAGCATTTATATATTGACCATCTCCCACTGTAAAATGTATACATGTCTTAACCAAATCTCTTCCATAAAGAATGGATTTCCAAGCATTGGAAGCCTTTTTCTTTTGAACAGCTGTAAGTATATCTTCATCTTGGAAATACCGTGCTTTCAATATCCTTTCCATCAAACATTGTGGATACTGAAGTATTCTCACACTTGCTTTCCAAGTAGAGCCTGATTTAACCTTTCCATATCTCAAAACCCAATTTCTCCTTCACGTTTTGGAATGCATAAAAGATCTTTTGTTCCCATCTGAACCCCACCAGAACTTGGCTAATATACCATTTATCTCCTGACAAACTTACTTTGGGAGTCGGAATACATTCATTGAGTAGATAGGCATCACTAGAGCTATAGATTTTAGTAAGACTTCTTTACCTCTATGAGAAAGGAATTTTTTGTTCTAGCTCTGAGTGACTCCTTTAACTTTGTCAATAATGTAGGCAAATATATCTAATTTTTTGCTCTCAAATTACTCTGACAATTCCAAGTATTTTCCATTACCCCCTTTCATTAAAGATGCCTAATATATTCCTCTGCCTTGTTCTAGTCGAAGCAGATACCTTCTTGCCAAAAGTTATAGATGATTTATTGAGATTGATCGTTTGTCTTGATGCTCTCTTGTAATCAGCAAAGAACTTTTTCAGTCTTTTCCCCGCCTTTTGATTTGCTAATGAAAAGAAAAGTGAATCATCAGCAGTTAACTACCGGAGCTTGATTTGATATTTTGATACCCAAAAGACTCCAATCCACCATTGCTTTATTCATCAAGCGAGAAAGAACTTGTGCACAGAGAATAAACAGGTATGGGCTTGGTGGATCTCCTTGCTGAACCCCTCTCCCTGATCTGATAAAACCTTTTGATGATCTGTTAATGAGAATTGAGAAAGTAACCGTGTTTACACAACTCATTATCCATTCAAATCAGCGCTGATGGAAACCGTTTTAACCATTGTTTCCTTAAGAAAACTCCATTCAAACCTATCATACACAATTTTTCATAGTTTTAAAGTACAAAAGATCGTATATATATATATATATCTAATAATCGTAGTATAGTAAGAGCCAACAAAGTAGCTGACTAAATTTGTTATATAAAAATAATAAAAATTAAATAAATTAAATGGAACAACTAAACTATTTGTAACTAGATAAAACTGGACTATTAAAATCCCCTTCTTATTATTTGAGGAGAACTTTTGCAAATAAACCTTTACTTCATGTGTTTATTACATGTATGCCATTTCCTACGTGGCAACTCCACAAGCCTTCTCACATCTTTTAACTAAAAGACTTTAGTTAACTAGAATAATTACACAACATGCCATTGATATAAATATACATATATGACATATATGATATAACAATAAAGACATGCATATACTCGGCATATAGTTAATTAAATTTCCTTATATATTTCCTTATATACGATACGATATATTTTGTTACATAAGTATGATATATTTCATGATATAAGTATTTTGTTACATGTACGATATATTTTATGTATATCATTCTCCATGTAAATATTGTAAATGTAAAACATGCATATAGAATGATTTTGGTACATGTTATTGTACGATTTATTCAAATTCAAAATATATTTCGTTACATAAGTATAAATAAAAATAGGAAAAAAATGCGACCTTATTTCACAATTAGGCATATATTTAAATTTTAAATATAGTATTTTATATTTTATANATGTATATCATTCTCCATGTAAATATTGTAAATGTAAAACATGCATATAGAATGATTTTGGTACATGTTATTGTACGATTTATTCAAATTCAAAATATATTTCGTTACATAAGTATAAATAAAAATAGGAAAAAAATGCGACCTTATTTCACAATTAGGCATATATTTAAATTTTAAATATAGTATTTTATATTTTATAGAATCGAACTTTATATTTTATATTTCGACAATATTCGATGTACAAAATACTATTATCTTCAACTTCAAAATATATTTCGTTACATAAGTATAAAGAAAAATAGGAAAAAAATGCGACCTTATTTCATAATTAGGCATATATTTAAATTTTAAATATAATATTTTATATTTTATAAAATCGAACTTTATAAAATATTTCGACAATATTCGATGTACAAAATACTATTATCTTCAACTTCAATTAATATTAATGACCGAATCTGCATGCGTATTTCAGTTTAATGGTTTCTTTCCATTTGAATGTCAATCAGCTATATAAAATATTCTGAATTAATATTCTATTTCGTAATTAGGCATATATTCTATTTCAGTCACATAATTTTAGCAACTAAATCTCGGAATGTTTTTATTAGGTAAACGGTTTAATGGTTTCTTTCCATTTGAATGTCAATCAGCTATATATAATATTCTGAATTAATATTATATTTCATAATTAGGCATATATTTAAATTTTAAATATAATATTTTATATTTTATAAAATCGAACTTTATAAAATATTTCGACAATATTCGATGTACAAAATACTATTATCTTCAACTTCAATTAACATTAATGACCGAATCTGCATACATATTTCAGTTTCCCTTATATGCACTAACCATTGATGTTATTGTATTCGAATATTGAATGATTATAGTTCATACATCGTCGAATGGCAACTAAAATTAATGACCGAATCTGTATAGATATTTCTAATATTGAATGAATATATTTCAGTCACATAATTTTAGCAACTAAATCTCGGAATGTTTTTATTAGGTAAACGATTTAATGGTTTCTTTCCATTTGAATGTCAATCAGCTATATATAATATTCTGAATTAAATGATATAGCCATAAATTGGAATTTCCTTGATAGACAAGCGCAAATCGCAAATGTAAATGCTATTTAAACATATATAACTCGAGTTCTAAAGGTCCATTCGATATTCAGACAAGCAAGAATAAACCTACACATCTTCTATGGCCGCCATGAACCTTATATCTGAGTTGAAGTCTTTCAAGAACCAATGAAAGGTTCAAGTGAAAATTGTCCGCCTTTGGAAAGAGTATTCTGCAGCTGCTGGGGAGACTATCGAAATGGTCTTCCTCGATGATAGAGTAAGTTATATTAAAAGAGTGTGTGTTGTTTCGTAAACTAACTAATTGTTATTTTTGTATGTAGGATTGCAAACCAAAAGTTTTGAAGACAATTTAAATTATTATATCATGTTTAATTTTCTATTTATTATTTTATTTTAATATACTTTTTTCTCATTATATCATGTTTTGTTTCTCTATGTTTTATTATGATATTAATTATTTTAATTTATTTACTACTTTTTTTAGTAGACGATTTCTTAATTTTTTTGTATCATCATGTATCTATAAGACAAATAGATATATAAGANAATTTAAATTATTATATCATGTTTAATTTTCTATTTATTATTTTATTTTAATATACTTTTTTCTCATTATATCATGTTTTGTTTCTCTATGTTTTATTATGATATTAATTATTTTAATTTATTTACTACTTTTTTTAGTAGACGATTTCTTAATTTTTTTGTATCATCATGTATCTATAAGACAAATAGATATATAAGACAAAAAGTGAAAACAAATAGCTATAAATCAATGCTTCGTTTCGCAGCTATACTAATATCTCATTATATGACTATATGATTTTTATTACTAATTCACATCCACTACCTATTTTTAGTTAAACAAATTAATATACCAAATTATTGTTCGATCAAAGTCAAAATAATCTCACTCCGTGCAGAGCGCGGGCCAACACCTAGTATATATTAATAGATTAGATTACACCACACGATTTACATGGGGTATGAATAAAACTCCTCTTTCCCCTTCCCTTCCCTTCCCAATCCTCACTTAAAACCGCACAGAATCCGAGTGCGAGAGAAAGCGGAAAGCTCGAGGAGAGAGACGCATCAATGGAAGACGATAGCGACTCTTCTGGCAGAATCGAAGTCAGATTTCACCTCTCAATCTCATCCTTGTCTATTCGCGTGATCGTTCGCCCTCGCCGTTTTTTATTTTTTTTAATTCGCTCGTTTATTGTTCTTTCTATATAGAATTCTCAGGTAGATGATGATGCTGTTGATAGTCTCGTAGAAGGTTTAGATGACAAGTTGATTCATCTCAAAAAGACGATCCAAGGAGAAAGAGTTAGGTCTATTCAAGTAAGGCAGTACAGTACTCTCTTTTTATAAGTGTTCTAAAAAATCTGTATAGGCGGTTAGGCGTTCGAAAAATCGGTCTAGGCGTCCGTCTAAACAATAATCCTCTATAAAACGCCTAACCACCACCACCTGGTGGTTTCTTGAACATTGTTTTTACTATACATGTCTGTTTGCTATTCCTGAAAGTTTCAATCATTTATGTATTTTGCCTATTTTGGAATTTAATGCAGGAGAGATTTGAGGTTAACAGAAACAAAGTGGATGTTCATGTCACTCCCTTTTTGAGTAACCAAGGGGATGATAGTAATGTGTTTTGTTCGACGATGGAGAAACCATTATGCAAGTTAAATGGGATTCCTCATGGGGTGGGTGATAGAGACTATGTTCCTACTAAGGATGTTGTATCAGGGAGTGTCAGGCTTCCTAGTGCTGAGAGGATACCTCCTTACACTACCTGGATATTCTTGGACAGGCATGTACTTTCTCTTTTCTCTTTCTATCTGTAAGTTTCACAGTGATGTATTTATTGAAGTTGAATCAGTACTCTCCATTCGTATATTTGGTTTTAAATGTATCAGTTAGTCGGTTTTTTCTTATTCATCGACGGCCAATTTGGGGATAATGAGAAGAAGAAAGATGCTGTCTGAAATTTTGTTGAACAATAGGCTGAATCACCCATTACAGTTTTCTTATTATGTGTTTTTGTCTGAAAATATCCCCTAACAATGCAGAAATCAAAGAATGGTTGAAGATCAGTCTGTGGTTGGTCGGAGACAAATCTACTATGATCAACATGGTGGGGAGACGCTGATATGTAGCGATAGCGAAGAAGAGCCAGAACCTGAGGAAGAAAAACGTGAATATTCTGAGGGTGAAGACCGCATTATATGGTTAGTTTTTCATTGGACTGTCATATGTTCGAATAGGGAGAAACTGTGATGATGTTATACTTATATTCCTGGGTGGAATGAATCGAGTTTGTAGATGCTAAAGAAAGATGATTTCATTCTGTAAGACTCTTCATTTGCAGTAGTTCTGAAATAATCTGGTTTGAGCTGAATTGGCAGGTTGATTGGGCAGGAGTATGGCATGGGTGAGGAAGTGCAGGATGCTCTCTCCCAGTTCCTCAGCTTAGATGCGTCAGACATTCTGGTGTGGTTTTAGCCATCTTGTTCTTGTGGTTTATCTGATGATGTGTATGTGGTCTTGTTATACTTCTTCACGAATGGTGTCTGAATCTCCTTTCTGCTGCAGGAAAGGTACAATGAACTCAAGTTGAAGAATGAGCAGAATGCTGAGGCCTTCTCTGATACCGGATTCAAGCTGGGGATTTCTCTGGAAAAAGGCCTTAGTGCTGCTCTGGATTCTTTTGATAATCTTTTTTGCCGCCGTTGCTTGGTACTTAGATAGCTGTTTTAGATTATGTATTACAAAGTCTTTGTTATTATTCATGTTTATTTATTTTTTGTTGTTCTAACAGGTGTTTGACTGTCGTCTGCATGGATGTTCTCAGCCTTTGATTAGTGCTGTAAGCTTGAACCAGTCATTAAGTTCTTTAGTTGTATTGATTAAGTTTCAGTGAAAGACTTAACCAGAGGGCTTTGGTTGACAGAGTGAAAAACAGCCTTATTGGTCTGATTATGAAGGTGATAGGAACCCCTGCAGCAAACATTGTTACCTCCAGGTCTATCTCTCTATTTCTCTTTACACGCTCACAGACACATCACGCATGTACATTCGTAGCAAAGCATGGAATGTTTTCAGTCTAGTGGTATCCTCAATAAACTATTTAGAAAAGTCAGCTCATGGAAGTGATGCTATATGTGTCGCCAAATAGGTTGGGTCTGTCATGTATGCGCTGCTAGAGTAGTGACCTTTCGTCATATTTGTACGAGTGTGTAGTCTTTTTTATATATGAGTTTTTCTTGGTTACGAAGTCTAAATCACCATCATCTTATCTTTATGGTTTTTGCTGAAGGCGGTCAGAGAAGTACCAGGGGGGAGCAGTAACTTTGCATCTAAAACGGAGGAAAAAGCTTCAGAAGAGAGATGCAGCAAGGTTGACTCCTCTGGTGGTGGTGTGAATCTTCCAGTTGAGAAGACAGATATTGGTTCCACGAAGTTAGACTCATCCTCTGGTATAGAACAAGAGCACGAAGTTAGGGGAAAACGTGAGGCCCCAAGACTAGAGGACTCCAATGATATGCCTGATATATCAAACAAGAAACAGAAGACTGCAGTCTCAGATACAAAAGTGCCATTTGTCAATCCTATATCTAGACCAGAGGACGATCAAAGTGGAACACCTGATACACATGAATTAAACAGAGACTCAGGATCTAGCTCAAAAGAAGTAGCTGAGCCTATTCCAGATAAGTCAGTCCATGATGGTGGTTCCTCAGTTTTTCAACCAGAGCATGGTAGTGGAAATAGGACAATGATTCATGGAGAAATGTCTGAGACAAGTCAACTATCTACAGAGTGGAAGCCTATTGAGAAGGATCTTTACTTGAAGGGAGTCGAAATGTTTGGGAGAAACAGGTAAACTGAATCTTAGTAAATTATTCAAAACAAAAAAACATGCATTTACTTCTAATATGTTTGTCCATGCTGTTTCAGCTGTCTTATTGCAAGAAACCTGCTTTCTGGCTTGAAGACATGCCTGGATGTCTCCAGTTACATGCGTGAAAACGAAGTCTCAGTCACTCGGAGGTCTAACACTCCAAATTTATTATTGTTTGATGGCAGGACTGACGCAGGGAATGAGGTAAGCTCTTTATCTTATAAACCTTTTCTATAGTCTCTACAATATTGCTCATTGGTGTAGAAGAAATTAGTTGGCTAGGCTGATACGGCTACTATAGATCCACAAGAAAGAAATTCCCTGAAACTATCGGCTTAGACAAGGGGTTGTTTTGTTTTCGATGTTGTCAATATTATCAGGCCATGTCTTTCAGAATCATATTTTACTTTGTACTACTCTTTAAACTTTAACTTCACAGGATGATGAGGTGCCTCCCAGGACAAGATTGTTCCGTAGAAAAGGCAAAGCCCGGAAGCTGAAATACTCTACAAAGTCTGCTGGTCACCCATCTGTCTGGAAAAGAATAGCCGGTGGCAAAAACCAGTCATGTAAGCAATACACACCATGTGGATGCCAGTCAATGTGCGGAAAGGATTGCCCTTGTCTAACTAATGAAACTTGCTGCGAGAAATATTGCGGGTATGGCAAACAAAATTAACGTCAAAAGAAGCAAATTCAGCATCTTGTATAACTCATCTGTTGATTTTGATACAGGTGCTCAAAAAGTTGCAAAAACCGTTTCCGAGGATGTCACTGTGCAAAGAGTCAATGCAGAAGCAGGCAGTGTCCGTGCTTTGCCGCTGGCAGAGAATGCGATCCAGATGTTTGCAGAAATTGCTGGGTTAGGTAGTCATGTTCAAATCCAAGTCTCTTGTGTTGTCATATACAAACCAAAGTCTAGTAATTTGGTGACTAATTTAGAAGGACGTTGCTCATTTTCTCAGTTGTGGAGATGGTACTCTGGGTGAAGCACCAAGACGCGGAGAAGGCCAGTGTGGAAACATGAGACTTCTCTTGAGGCAACAACAAAGGGTATATTGTCATTATCATCATCCTTCTTCAAAATAGTCTTTTATTGTTGACAAATCTCTATTTTTCATGTGTTGTTCACCAGATCCTCTTGGGTAAGTCTGATGTTGCTGGATGGGGTGCGTTTCTTAAGGTAAGCATACGAATGTCTTTCCTTACTGGTAGCTCTTTTCTGTAGCTGTAAGTAATCTGATCTTCATCTGATGATCATCAGAACTCGGTGAGCAAGAATGAGTATCTAGGAGAATACACTGGGGAATTGATCTCACACCGTGAGGCAGATAAGCGTGGGAAAATATATGACCGTGCAAATTCTTCATTCCTCTTTGACTTGAATGACGAGGTTACTTGCTAGTCTCTCATTTTCCTTCTCGTAGGTTTCCCAGTGGAACTTTGTAATTTATAAAGTTGATTTTTAATATATGCAGTTCGTCCTCGATGCTCAACGTAAAGGAGACAAGCTGAAGTTTGCAAATCACTCAGCAAAACCTAATTGCTACGCTAAGGTACTAAAAGCTACTCTCATAATGACAAAACCACATGATCTTTTAGTTGTAATTCTACCTTCTCTCTCAACTCTAGTCACTCAACTGATTTAGAATGTGTAGTTGTGTACTAGGATTGCGTAAAGGTTAATAGTATCTACAATAAAGGAACCAAAAAGTGATAATTTAAAACAGCTTTGGTCTATAGAAAATTAAGCGTGAACTAGGACTGTAGAAAACAGATGATCAAATCTAGCTTTGTAGATTATGATCAAAAGACACTTGTCTGTACGATCTTTATAAGTCTAAACTTCCGTAAACTCAAAAGGTATTTGTGTAAAATATCGTGTATACATATCCAGTATTTAGTTATATAGTGACAGCCATGTGATCTTCTAATTTCACATAAATGTGGTTGAAGTTGATGTGGAAAAGAGTTTTTTGTTTTGTTTTGTTTAATGCAGACAAGAACACTTCTTATGGGGTTCTATGTTTTGTCTTGTGGCAGGTGATGTTTGTGGCGGGAGATCACAGGGTGGGAATATTTGCAAACGAAAGAATAGAAGCGAGTGAGGAGCTGTTCTATGACTACAGATATGGACCAGACCAAGCACCAGCTTGGGCTCGCAAACCTGAAGGCTCCTCCAAGAAAGATGATTCTTCCATTACTCATCGTCGAGCCAGAAAGCACCAATCTCACTGATTAAACTGAATTATTAAAAAAAAAAAAAAAAGAGGCTCAATGTTAAGATCATATGTAAGATATGATATTGAAGTTTATCTTTATTTTCAAGTTGGATCTTTGTATAGGTGACTTACAGTTTTATGAATTATTGGGGTCAGTAAGGATAATTGTCAGTGTCAAATAGTGTTGTTTCTTGGTTTAATAAGTGTGGTTTGTGATTGAACCGGACGTCCTGGTTCTTGATACTGATTAACTGGTGGGCTCCCGAGTTCTATTACTAATTAACCTGGACCGGAGCTTAGACCACCTTCATTCGTTGAACTTTGGAGTTCTCGATATGCCAAGGAAGTGGCAAGTGTACGACAGAGTCACTGGTATTGCTCTGTCAAAAACAACTTTTCAGTTTGTGTTCAAGCACGAGCATGATTTGGAGGAAGTAATGAGGAAGCGTGTATGGACATTTAATGAATGGAGCATTGTAATTGACCGGTGGGTCGAAAAACCTCCAGAGGACTATCTCAAGTTTCTTTTGGTCTGGGTTCAGATCCGTAACATACCGGTGAACCATTACACAGAAGCTGCTATTACCTCTTTTGGGGAACTGATAGGGAAGGTTGATGTGGTCGCTTTTGACCCGAACAAAGCACAGAGCCATGACTACGTGCGAGTTAGGGTTTTCTTCGATGTCACAAGGCCGGTAAGGAAGACGAAAGTTATCAATCTGCCTGGTGGAGATTCAGTGACCATTCGATATGATTTCGAGCGAATACAAAAGAGGTGTTATAATTGTCAGAGACTAACACATGACAAAGATAGATGCCCCTTGATTATCCAAGCTAGAAGAGATCAGGCTGCAGATCGAAGGAAGAAGATAATTGAGATACAGCAGTGTAGCCAGATTATGCTGCGCAAGGATGACCCTCTCTTTGGGGTCTTATCAGAAGAGCAGGTTGGTCTGGATAGAGAGACAGGAAGGCGAAAAATAAATCCAGAGGTCCTACAGAATATGAGGGAATATCTACTTGCTGCAGATGGAGGGGAGAGACGAATTCGAGAGGAACGCGTACGAATATCGATAATGGATTTGGAAAAGGATCCTATGGGTCAGAAGACATTTTTACGGCTGGAACCAGCACCGATAGTTGTTAATGACGTGAATCTTGAGAAAGGGCTAACTTTTGACTATGCGAGTAAGATGGTAGAGGAGACACGTATGGAGTCAAGGCCTCGTGAAGAAGGTGAACTTCAAGCAAGAGTAACAAAGCAGGGGAATGATCTATCTCCAGGTTCATCTCTACGTTCTTTGGAAGGTTCAACGGGTTTTAGCCTTGGTTACTCTGGGGCTAACTCTTCCGGGACATCCAAAGTGACAGGGGGTGGAAGAAGGCGTCCACCGAAAAGGGTCAGGAAATTTAAACAGAAGTCTGCTAGGGATGGTAGAGAAGAAGATCCACATTCAGGCGAGACATCAGGAAGTTGTGGGTTTAAGAGAAGGGCAGTGGAAGTTGCAGAGAATTTCTCCAAAGTAGCGAGGCGTACAAATTCAGAGGTGGTCCCGAATGGGGGACTGCCGAATCAGTAATGCGGATATTTAGCTGGAATTGCCAAGGATTGGGGGGGAGACCTCAAGACTTGACAATTCCCCGTCTAAAGGAAATACGTAAAAAATATTTCCCGGAGATGTTGTTCTTGATGGAAACGAAACAAAAACGAGATAGGTTGGTGGATTTAAAAGTTTTGCTGGGGTATGATAGAGTATACACGGTGGAGCCGAGTGGTACGAGTGGTGGTTTAGCTATTTTATGGAAGCAGGAGGTGAGGGTTGAAGTTAAGTTTGCTGATAAAAATGTGATCGACTGTGCAATTTTCTATGGAGGTCTTCAATTCTTTGTCTCTTTCGTTTATGGCGAGCCTAGCCATAAAGGAAAAACAAGAGTTTGGGAACGACTGTTGCGGATTGGCGTGGGTCGCAAGGTGATGTGGGGAATGGTGGGAGATTTTAATGAAATTCTCCATAATGAAGAAAAAATAGGAGGTCCCAAAAGAAGTGATAAGTCATTCATGGATTTTGCTGAGATGCTGAATGGATGTGAGATGGTAGAACTGACTGGAGTAGGTGATGGCTTCACTTGGGCAGGGGTGAGATATAAAAAATATATACAGTGTAAGCTTGATCGATGTTTTGGCAACAAAGAATGGAGGAGAGTTTTTCACAGAGCCTCACAAGAGTTTATGGAGAAACTTGGATCTGATCATAGACCGGTTATGGTGGATTTAGCTTGCCGGAATGAAAATAGAAGAGGCACCTTTCGTTTTGACAAACGTATGGTAGGTAAATGTCGTGTAGCTGAGACGATAAAGGAAGCGTGGTTGAAACCAAAACACGGAGGTGGGAATGTAGCGGTAATTGACAGGATCGGGGCCATTAGACAATCTCTTAGCAAGTGGAAGAGGGAGAATAATAATAACTCAAATGAGTTGATGCAAAAGTTAAGGAGTGAGCTTGAAATTGCCACTTCCTCAACGTGCCCTGATTTCTGTCTTATTCAGGAGCTGAAAATTAAGATTGGACGAGCTTTTAAAGAAGAAGAAGATTTTTGGATGCAGAAGAGCCGAGATAAGTGGTTAGTAGTGGGAGACAACAACACAAGCTTTTTCCATGCTTCTGTCAAAGCTTCTAGGCAACGAAACCTTCTGTCAAAACTGGTGGATGATGAGGGCATAGAATCGTCTACTAATGAACAGATGGGGAAGGTAGCAGGGAAGTACTTTGAAAACCTTTTTAAAGCAACAGCTGTAGATGATATGGGCGATTTCTTCAGCGGTTTTGAACCTAGAGTAACAGAGCAGATGAATCAGAATTTGATTAAAGAGGTTACTGAGGCAGAAATACAAGATGCGGTCTTTGCGATAAAGGCTTCAAGTGCACCAGGCAGTGATGGGATGAATGGTCTGTTCTTCCAACAATATTGGGATATTGTGGGGTGTGAAGTAACGAAAGAAGTAAAGAAGTTTTTTCATACAGGGCAGTTTCCAGAGGAGTGGAACTTTACCCAAATTTGTTTGATCCCAAAGATAACGAACCCGACGAGGATGGTGGACTTAAGGCCAATAAGTCTATGTTCTGTACTGTATAAGATAATCTCAAAAATACTGGTTAGTCGGATGAAGCCGTTGCTGGAAAGAATTGTGTCTCCTACTCAATCGGCATTTGTTCCTGAGAGACTCATATCGGACAATATTATCATTGCACATGAGATGGTGCATGGGTTGAGAACTCATGACAAAATATCCAAGGATTATATGGCAATCAAAACTGATATGTCCAAAGCATATGATCGCATCGAGTGGAATTATTTGGAAGAGCTGCTCACTGTCATGGGTTTTCATGCGAAGTTTCGACAATGGATCATGTTTTGTGTGAGATCGGTGACATATTCAGTACTCATTAATGGCGAAGTTCATGGGAATATTAGACCAGGAAGAGGACTGCGACAAGGTGATCCGTTATCCCCATTTCTCTTCGACCTATGCACAGAGGGTTTGTCTCATCAGCTAGGAGAGGCTGAAAGACAAGGTGACATTCATGGTATACAATTTGATGACAATGGTCCGGTCATACATCACTTGTTTTTCGCTGACGACTCGCTTCTGCTTCTCAAAGCTGATGAAGGTCAATGTGAGGCAGTGTGTCGGATCCTTAAGCTCTACGAGAAGGTTTCAGGCCAGTTGATCAATTTTGATAAGTCTGCTATTACTTTTGGCAGGAAAGTAGGAGAGAATATAAAAAAGAAGATCAAAGAGTTGACGGGTATTACTAATGAAGGAGGCACTGGGAAGTACCTTGGTTTACCAGAGTGTTTTAGCGGATCTAAAGTCGAAATGCTTCATTATATTCAGGAAAAGATGAAGTCCAGATACCACGGGTGGTATTCTCAATATCTATCGGCAGGTGGTAAAGAGGTATTACTTAAATCGGTTGCTATGTCAATGCCGGTTTTTGCGATGTCCGTTTTTAAGCTTCCCAAGGTAACTTGTCAGAACCTAACTAGTGCAATGACAAATTTCTGGTGGAACTCTCAAGAAGGAAAAAATAAAATGCATTGGGTATCTTGGGAAAAGATGTGCCTGGAAAAGGAGAATGGTGGGTTAGGATTTCGTGATTTGGAGAAGTTTAATCAGGCACTCCTAGCTAAACAAGGATGGAGATTGATGATGAACCCGGAGTCTTTGTGTGCACGAGTGGTCAGGAGCAGATACTTTCCCAATGAAGACTTCCTGTCGGCAAAACTTGGCCCACGACCTTCCTACGCGTGGAGAAGTATTCTGTTTGGTCGGGAGTTACTTGAAAAAGGATTAAGACGAGCCATTGGATCAGGAGAAGGCATTAATGTGTGGATAGATAAATGGTTGTTTGATAGTAGCCCTAAGGCTCCGCTCCGCAAACCTGTTCTTTTTAATTTGGATTTGCGAGTGTGCGATCTGATCAATCCTCAAACAAGGACCTGGGACAGAGGGAGATTAGAAGAGAACTTCTTCCAAGCAGACATTGACCTTATTATGAAGATGAAACCTGCATTTGGAGAGAGAGATGAGTATGAATGGGTTCATACTAGAGGGGGAGCTTACTCGGTAAAGTCTGGTTATTGGTTAGCTTGCAACTTAGATAAGTCGCCTGTGAGGCAAGAGGCGATGGCCAGACCTTCCATCAACGGTCTACGGAGTAAGGTTTGGAAAATAAAAACCGCGCCAAAGATTAAAATTTTCATGTGGAAAGCTCTATCTAATGCTTTGTCGGTGACTGATGCTCTATTGGCTCGTGGCATGAAGATTGATCCAAGATGTCAGTGCTGCGGTGCTCAGTCTGAATCTATTAACCACGTACTCTTTACGTGTCCGGTGGCTAGGCGTGTGTGGTTTCAGATGGGGTTCCCGTTTCCTCCGAGAGGTTTTGAAAATAATTCTCTGCTCGAAAATTTTGATTACCTTCTAGGTCTCCCCCAACGCAGAGACATACCTGCAGTGATGAGTCGATTGTTTCCATGGGTTTTGTGGTTTATATGGAAGAACAAAAATTTCTTTGTGTTTGAAGGTAAGGTTTTTCATGTAGATGAGACGGTGGACAAAATACATGAGGAAGCTAGCCAATGGTTTGAAGTAAATAACAAGGCCGCAGGGAATTGTAATGGCAACAGAGGCATAAACTCTAGGAAGGAGAAATGGAGAGTTCCGACTGCAGGAGGGCTCAAATGTAACGTAGGTATAGCATGGTCAAAGGGGAAGAACATGGCGGGCGCAGGATGGATTGTAAGGAATGATAGAGGTGAGGTTATGATCCACAGTCGTCGAGCGTTCACCAGTGTTACCTCACTGATAGAAGCTAAACATGTGGGGTTAATTTGGGCTCTTGAAAGTATGTGCTCTCATAGATTGGGGAATGTGTGTGTGGAGGTGGAAGCTCCTGAATTGGTGGGTGTGGTGGACCGACCAGGGGCTTGGCCAAGTTTTCGCGCGTACGGGCGAGAACTCAGAGGTGTTTTGGAGAATATTAAGGAATGGGAGCTAAAATCAGTGTCGCGGGGAGTTAATAGAATCGCGTTCATGATTGCGAGAAGTGTCACTTTGGAGATGAGGTTTCAATCTTACGTTGCTACTGGTGAACCCGAGTGGTTGAGAGGTATCGTAGCAGATGAAAAGAGAAGGTGTGAAGGATAAAGATGAAGGTTGCAGATGGGAGATGCAAGAATACTGGGGTGAATGAACAAGGTTGCTGTCGAGAGTTGCAGGGTTTCTGGCGTGCTCTCTGTTTTTTGAGTTTGAGGCTCTGTTTTTATTGATTTCTTGGACTGAAAGTTATGTTTTGGTTTCGACAATCCCTATTCAGTAATACATTTTCAGTGAAAAAAAAAAAAAAAAACAAATCGTAGGTCTTATTACATAGTTAAGGCTTTGCCTCTTAAAATTCCTATCTAAGAGGCAACTCTTAGCACAATCACAAGTCCCACTGACAAGTGTCGACTCACGATTGATTATTTTCTTTTTTTTTTAATTCTAAAAGAAATTAATAAAAAATTAAAAAAAAAAATTAAGAACTTTTGGACATGTTCTTATATCACTCGTATCGATTTTATGGAAAGTTAACTTTCGATCTCTAACCACGTTTCAAACATTCAATCAAATCCAATATGAAACAATTACATCCAAGGTCAGTTTTTGTGTTTAATATTACATGGTAAGACACTTTCAACTCCTTGCACACATTATCATTCTTCCAATGCAACTTTCCCTTTTCCCATTAAGTTAGAATCCATCTTACCCACAGTGAAATGGATGAGAGGATTCTCCAAACTAACTTCAAACACGAGACATCATGTGCTACCTTGATTGATTCATAAACCCAACCCGTTCTAATCTTTATGTTTGCAACAATCTTTCCACGATACTTTTCTTGTATTTAAAACCGGACCATTGGAAAGCTGCACACAAGCTGTCAATGTTCTGAATACAACTTTTTGGTAATCTGAAAGAGGATATTGAAAAGTTGGTAAGGCTATGAATGACTGAATTTATCAGCTGTAACCCCCCCCCCCGGCCCGCAAAGGAGAGAAATCTCGCTGTCCATGAGCGCATATATCCTTGATCGTAGTCTCTCTATAAGTGGAGCATAAACATGAGCAGTCCTCTGCTTTGTCTTCAAGGCCAGCACAAGATACCAGGCAGGAAAATCCCCATGAGATAAACTGATGTGACTAAGCATGTCTTGCAAACCCGACGCCTCCGCAAAGCGTTTGAAAATATCCAGAATACCGTCTATTGAGTCTCTCTTACCATATGAAAATAAGAAGATCGTCTGCAAAGCTCAGATGTGTAAGCTTTATTCTCTTTTGTGCAGATCAACTTTCTATATAATATTTAAGGCTTCAGGTTTAAGTAAATTTTTGTGACTAAAGTTTTAACGAACTTAGGACTAGAAAATAAGCGTTCAATTAACATGGTATGTATCAATTTTCAAGAAACTTTTAGGCGGTATTTAGGCACTTTGCAGCGGACCAGAGAATCGGTTGATTAGTTGGGGCCTAAACGAGGCCTAGCATTAACGAATTGTTGATTTATGTTTTATATAGTTTACATTTATCTAAGATATTTAAATCTTTTGCTTTTATTTATTAAATTATTTTGATGAATTACCAAAATTAGATATACAGAACAAAAGAAATGTAGATAGATGTTTAGCTATATATTAACATCTTATATATTAAAACAGAAGTCATGACTTGACTTCATGTGTGATTTTTTAAAAAATGGACTATTACTAGAAAGTTATGTTACATTAATTCTCTAATAATCTTATCATTATTATATCTTATGAGAAATCATATCTATAATAACAAAGATACACTTAACAATTTGATTTTGGTAAATTACCTTACACCTTCCAAATTAGTCAAGCAAAATATGTCAATAGATATAAGTTTAGGAATCTTCTATTATTTATACAGAAATATGTCAATAATAGTTAAATGCATCCACAATATATTAACAAAAATCACAGATTAGTAATATGAAATATTTATATACCCTAACAAAATTTACACTCTATATATATTAGATAAATTTATTTCGATGTAAATTTTTAAAATTATACTTAAAAAAAAAAGAAATTGTTTAAAAAGTTCCTTTTTAATAAAATTTTTGTAATATTAATTTATGAAGCTATAAGATTAGTTTTTAGCAAAAAAAATTTATATTATCTTTGCAAATTAAAGTATACTAATATTTAATCAAAAATCTATTTATATTAATTTATCTAAAAAATGAAATACTAATCTAAGAAACAATAAAATCTAGAAGAATAAACAAACACATGTTTGAAAAACATGTATAATATAGAAAATTTGAAAAAATTTATTTGATTAATTATTATATAATATTATTATGTTTGAAAAACATTTACTATACATATCGTAAATATGTGATTACTATAATATATATCAATTTACAAGTGAAAAAAAATGTTTATATAACTAACTATAAACGAAAATAAACACCCGCGCGGTTGCGCGGGTCAAAATCTAGTTTTCTCTATTAAAAGAGAAGTACCAAATTTATCTACTATTTAGAAGTTATGTTGGACCATGTCATTAGTTATTTAATTTTACATATTTGATTGTTATATTAACTAGTCAAATATATATTATTTTCAAAATATCTTAATAATTAATAAGAATGTTAATAATAAATAAATTTAAGTAGAATAAAATCTGTAGAAAAAATCTAACAAAATTTTATCCAAAATTTAAATATTTTTATTTATAAAATAAGTATTTCTTTATTTACTTATTAGATATAATTATAATTAAAACTAAAATATAAATCATATATTTAAAAATTTTAGTTATATATTTATAAAATGAAAAGTATACCCGCACGGATGTGCGAGTGAAACTCTAGTTACTACTTAATCTAACAGATTTAGACGGACTGAAATCAATTTAAACCAATTTAAATCGATTTAAACAGATTTAAAATGGTTTAAACCAATTTATAAAATCAAATTTTATGAAAATCATTTTGGTTACATATGATTGCACTCTGCTTTTAGTACTATGGCATGTATGGTATTACTCTAGGTCTAAAATATATATTTTCAAGTATGCCGTATTTTAAGACTAGCGAAAATAAATTTAAACACAGAAATAAATGGGTCAAAATGTTAGTATTATTAAAGATTGGTCAAAACTCAAAAGTAAATTTAATGAAAAAATTAAACTTTGGTCAACTTACTACATATTGATTCGACGACTTTGAATCAATTACAGTTAAGGTTACGTATATATACGACTATAAATAGGAAAGCAATTCAGTATATTTCAGNGAGACGAAAGCTACGACTGCAGCATATGCGGCATGTGTGAAACGTTGCAATAAACAGTGTGCGCCCAAACCTGGGGATAGAAATTGTGTCCCTAATTGCATCTTTTTTAACTGCGGTCCTCCTCTTCCAAGAAATGTTCGTCATGCCAAGGTCAAGGTGAATATATATAGTAGAATATAATTAACTTTTCTTTCTACATTTTTTTTTGTCACTGAAAATTCTACATGTACTATGTATTTTTTTTTTGAAACACACATGTTTACATGTACTATGTATACATTATACTATGTAATTGTTTACTTAATGGTTTTATAATACTTTTTAAATTTTTTTGTGGTTCTTACCAGGGTGAAGGCTCCACATAATCAGTAATCCGAGGATAAATTGTTATTGACTTTTGGATCTAACTGAAGCTGTTCAAGATTAATCAATAACACTATTGTTCCTAATTTTGACAAGACTTTTTTAATGTTTTAGATGCGTGATGGCTTGTTTGTTTTCCTATACAACTTATAATATTTTCGTTTGGTTTGGCACAACTGTTTAATTTTTATATATAATTTTAAACTATAATATTGCTTGATGAAAAATACCACATCAAATGAGAGAGTATTATCACTACCAAAAATGTAACTATGATATTGATCGGTCAGTTTTTAATTGCAAGAAACTCTAGTTTTACTGGCTTATACTTTTTATAATCAATACAATATTAAAAGGGGAATAAGATCAATGTTCCGGGTTTTTTTTTTTTTTTTAACTCATAAAACGATTGCATAAACTCAGAGGAAGTTTACCGGCACAAACATAAACAACAGAAAACAAAAAAAACAACAGAGAACAAGGAGCTTAGCCTAAAACACAGCTCCCACCAAAAGAACCCCATCACATTCGATAACAATAGATAAAAAACCGCCTTCCATCAACACTTAACCACAACCGTGTTTCATACCTTCCTCCGCAAGTAAACTTCTAAGCCAAGAAGGACTACCTTGAGCCACATAGGATTGGGATCTCTTTTCCTTTGTCACACTTCGAGCAATCAGAAATGCAGCTTTGTTAGCCTCCCTCCTTACAGAGCACACCTTCCACTCTGCAATCTTGCTAGACTTTCCCTTATCTCCTCTCCATATGCCCGAAAAGCAGGCCACTCTTTTGGTCGCTCATCTGATCCCTCTAGTTCGCTAGCCTCTATTTCGAAAGCTATATTCTGAGCTTTGTGGGAGATCATACTTTCGATAGCCCAAATCAGACCCAACCGTTTAGCCTCCAAAAGCGATGAGACCCCACTGAAAGCTCTTCTACTATGAATCATTGTTTCTCCACAACTACTTCTAACAATCCATCCCATTCCAGCATTTAGAGGACGTTTTAGACTAGGATATCCCAATATTACACTTCAGTTGACCATTTACAGGGGCCTTCTAAACCCTACCAACATTATGATTTCGACTCCTATCTCTACCTTCACTTTTCACGACTTCTTGAGCATCAGACTAGTGTATGTACTCCTCACAAGCCTTTGCTACCGTGTCTTCTGCAGCATAATCTTTTCCTTCAAAACTAAACACGTTTTTATTCTTCCATAGCAACCAGAGTATCCACGGAAATGCACCACTAATCTCCGTTGGTACCTTCGGGTCTCTCTCCAAAGTCATCAAAAAGCTGAAATTCTCGTACAAGGATCGGTGTTCAAAACCTCTTGGAGGAAAGGGGAAACCAGACGTTTCCCACACCAACCGAGCTACATGACAGGTAAAGAGAACATGGTTTATGGATTCTCTTTCTTGCCTACACCAACCGAGCTACATGACAGGTAAATAGAACATGGTTTATGGATTCTCCTTCTTCCTCTGAGTTTATGCAATCGTTTTATGAGTTAAAAAAAAAGATCAATGTTCCGGGTGTCCACATCATCTTAAAAAATCATCCAATTAGACATCATCTTCTTGTCACGTCAAGCACTTGTGATTCTATCTTCAATTAAAACGAGCCAAAACATGTGGACTGTACGTAGCAAAATTCTATGTGGTTCAGTTTCAGTCTGACCCATGTCTAAGATCGTTCGTAACACTTCACCTTCATCTTTCTTAAAATCTTTGCAAATCTCCGAAACTGTGTAGTTAAGTCCACCCACTTTTTAACATTTAATTCTCTTCAACACTTCTTTAAAATGAAATTAACGTTTCGAGTCCCAATTGTTTCTCTATGTTGGAAGATATATTCCATTTATGTCGTATCTTCCATATCTTACAAATATGTTGATATGTATATCTCTTCCTTATGATTAGGAAACATCGTGTGTGTATATATAGTGAGGTCTTTGACCTACGATGAATAACAAGAAACCTTTTACACAAACAAGTTTCTTGACATGGTATTAGAGCGGTAATACGACCAAGCCGCTGAACTCTGAAAATCAATAGAACAACTTGTTTTCTTGATCCAATACGATGGGAAGCAACGATGGAAAGGGTGAAGAAACCAGTGGAAGCTCTATGACAAAAGTAGTGCAGGATGGGAAACGTGTTGAGGTTCGGCGACGAACGATTTCACCATACGATCTGTCTCCAAGTGACAATCCGGGTTCGGTGATCTCTCAGCCGTTGCTTCACGGACCTAACTACAATGAATGGTCCGAGAATCTGCGTATGGCGCTCAAAGCCAGGAAGAAGTTTGGCTTTGTGGATGGATCAATCCCAGAGCCGAGTAAGGATTCAGAAGATTTGGAAACACGTTGCTATTATGCATTAAGTTAGAATCTAACTAATACATTATTTACAAACAAAACACTTAACCTTTCAATATATTTTTTTCCTCTTTTTCTTTCTTTATTTTTTTGTTCTCTCAAGCCAAAGCTTAGTCTACCAAGATGTTGACCTCGAGAAGAAAGAGCTGAACGTTAGATTCCATGGTTGAGTTGATGGTGGAGCAATGGACCATGTTGATGTAGAGGTTGCTCTAAGGCCGGAGACATTCTGGTTTTTGCTTTCTAAACTTCTTTACAGTGGTTACCAAGAGAAAGAGACGATTAAGATTTTGATTTGGTTCTGAAATATAGTTTTAAACTATTGATTTGGAATTTTAGGTTTTGTAAGCCCTCTCCGTTGGATCAGAACTCAGAGATGTTGTTGGATTTTTGGAATCTCAAAATTCGCCGTTGAAGCTCCTCTCCGCCACAATCAAAGCCCAAGCCAACGTGGCTGAGCTCGATTCTGACCGCCACTCCATGATCTCCTCTCCCCAGGATTCTGCTCCTGAACAACATGAAGACCGTTGTGGCCCCCGGAAAGAAGCTCCGGACTCGCCGTCGTGATTCTCAGTTTTCCGTTGAAGCTCCTCTCCGTCGTAATCAAAGACCTAGCCACGGTGAGAGAACTGTCCAAGCCGTCTACCACGTCGCCGTTGAAGCTCCGCCAGTTTCATGCTCTGTCGCAGCTGTACCAAGAACCTAGGTTACGGTGATCAATCAAACTCTCTAACCCAACTTCTTTACAATTTCATAAATGGGACCAATACTTGTGGTTAATTGAAATATTGCCTCAAATGTTTTCTAATGTGTAGATTTCTATCTGATTTCTCCTAAACTTTTAAAAGATGCATTTTAGCCCCAATTATACGCAAATGAACACAAATATGTACTAAAGACATCTAAATACAAATGATTTAAATAAATTAAATTAAGTGTTAAATTCTTTAAATTATGAGATATCAATTGCAAATAGAAAGCTCACAAACATTAAGACAAAAGAAATTGTACATATGAGTTGAAGAAAATACGAGTTGATGAAAATAGTGTTTATTTCACTACAACTCTTTAACTGTGTAGTTATTTATGAACATTCAAAAATATTCGATTATACTATAATGTAATTATGCCACAAGTATCTAAATTTAAATAACATGTATATGTGTACACATGTACACTATAAGATAAGATGCCTATATATACATATAATGTACACATATACTACCAGATTGTGTACTCATTAATAATGTTATATCTGGTTGCGAAATATTGCTCTCCACTAGATTTGTGGATTCACATGTGGTTCTAACGAGAACTAAGAAAATTTTAAATAGTCGAAAATTTTCAATGACGTTGGTATTTTGTCACTGCCGGCTGAACTGGTCTCTGCATTTAAATGATTTTTGATTTTACAGATATAAAATTCATTAGGATATTTGATAAGATCAAAACCAAATCTTGCATTTTGGTTCTGTTTTTTTCTGTTTCAAGGAAATGTGTTCATGCCTATTTTAAACTTTCAATGTACACATATGTACCAAAAGTGTGTTGTAAACATGTACACGTAGACTATATTGTACATGTGGTTTTGGCAAGAAAATTTTTGTTCTTCACAAAAGCATGTTCAACAAAGCAATCCACTTATAATTGTTCATGTCGAAATAATCATACCATATCTCAGACAACCTGATCCTTTACAAATAATATTGTTTACGGCTCAATACAATAATTCAAAAAAAATGTTTAAAATGTTAACATCACTATGTCCATGTGTACACTGTCTAGACATGTCCACGTGTGCACCATCAATACGTGTTCATGTGTACACCATCAACACTTGTCCACTATGTCTATGATTATACTGTGTCTACGTGTACACGTCAACACATGTCCATGTGTACACTAACGAGGTTCTTAAACGAATTATCCATGTGTACACTATTGTGGTTCTTCTACGATAACTTAACCTATATGCACTATAATGTGTCCACATCCATATACCATCGAAATTTAAATAACATGTATATGTGTACACATGTACACTATAAGATAAGATGCACATATATACATATAATGTACACATATACTTCAAGATTGTGTACTCATTAATAATGTTAAATCTGCTTGCGAAATATTTCTCTCCACTAGATTTGTGGATTCACATGTGGTTCTAACGAGAACTAAAACATTTTTAAATAGTCGGAAATTTTCAATGACGTTAGTATTTTGTCACTGCCGGCTGAACTGGTCTCTGCATTTAAATGAGTTTTTGATTTTAAAGATATAAAATCCATTCGAATATTTGATAAGATCAAAACTAGATCTTGCATTTTGGTTCTGTTTGTTTTTCTGTTTCAGAGAAATGTGTTCATGCTTATTTTAAACTTTCAATGTACACATATGTACCAAAATTGTGTTGCAAACATGTACACGTAGACTATATTGTACATGTGGTTTTGGCAAGAAAAGTTTTGTTTTTGACAAAAGCATGTTCAACAAAGCAATCCACTTATAATTGTTCATGTCAAAATAATCATAACATATCTCAGACAACCTGATCCTTTCCAAATAATTACGGCTTAATACAGTAATCCACAAAAAAAAATGTTTAAAATGTTAGCACCACTATGTCCATGTGTACACCATCTAGACATGTCCACGTGTACACCATCAATACTTGTTCATGTGTACACCGTCAACACTTGTCCACTATGTCTATGTGTACACCGTGTCTATGTGTAACACGTCAACACATGTACATGTGTACACTAATGAGGTTCTTAAACTAACTATCCATGTGTACACTTTTTTTTCCGTCAAGAGTTTATATAGATAATAGGCTCAGAGCCCAACATATTACAACGCAAGCCCAAAAATCAAAGGGCATCTAAAACACAAGATATGGGCCACAGGTTCATCTAAAGAAAACCCTAGAAACTACCCAAAACTCAGCCACCGTACACGCAGACGCTTCGAGCTCCGACATCACCACCACTTTGAACCACCACCGGAGAATCAACCGTCGATTTACCGGGACTCCCCAGAGCACACCAGCTCCACATCAACTTAACCGCAAACTTCTAGCACTCAATTGTTTCCATTGACGGAGAGCATCAATCATCACTTCGAGATCTCATCCGTCACCTTTCATGAAAGATTCTTCTATAGAGAGCATCAATCGGCGAACCGAGATCTCATCCTTCTCACATCACCCACTCCGAGATACATCCCGGAACAACAGAAGCTTCTTTTTTTTTCTTATGTCGTTGTTATTGTCATCGGAGAGTTTCATCACCTCGTGAGATCTCATCCAATCCGACCCAAACAACCACACCTAAGACAAAAACTACACCCAGACCACACCAAAAGACAGAATAGAAGCCATTACATGAGCGAAAACCCAAAAATTACTACGGGTAACTAAACGGCAGCGCAAAGCTTTAGAAGCCTCTACACTCCGGAAACTAGAGCCGGCGACAACGAAACTATGTTAGCTTCCCCTTCCCGGAAACAAGCCGGCGACAGCAGAGCTGAATAAGCCGGCGACAACAGAGCTGAAGAAGCCTCTACATCCTGAATTCAACTCTTGGACTGACGAAACGCCTTTCCCCCGCCGAAACCCTCTCCACAATTGCGTCTTTACTCAAGACACCGAGTCACCGTCAACGATGGATACTGGACCAGAGCTCGGACAAGGCGATAGGTGAGAGGAGACGAAGGAGAAGCAAGACAACAAGCTTTTAAACGGAAGAAAAAGGGGCTCCGGCGACGGCACGCTCGCTCACGCGCCGGCCGTACACCGGACCCAATCAGATCTACTTTTACTATCCATGTGTACACTATTGTGGTTCTTGCACGATAACTTAACCTATATGCACTATAATGTGTCCACATCCATATACCATCCATTGACGTCATTCTTGCTCACATGTCCTAACAAGCGGGTTCTCATTCAAATTCTATCTAAATTATTCTGCCTAGCCACTAATCAGTGGATCCTGTTATGGGTATCATGTGCAAGTAATTTCTTCTTTTTAACCAATAAAAACAGTCTTTTTACATCATTTTCTGTCACTGCAAACCACAACATGTGTCTGAAACTGTGTCTCCTCTAAATTAAATGGTTTGAACCACAGCAGCTCAAGGATCCACACAAGAAAAGATTCAAATCACAATCAACAAATCACGCCCTAATCATAAACTAAAACAAAGCACTACCTACGGATTCAACGAATCACGCTCAAGTACTCGTGATGACAAAGGCGTTCGTTATCGGAGCATTATCTGGAAATTTGACAAAAATTCAAATATCTGGAAATCAATAAAAAAAAGGAAATAGCTCGATTGAGAACCATAGAGAAGAAAATTAATCGAGCAAAAGAAAGATAGTGGTTTTTATACATACAGAAACTAGAGGGGCTGCCGTTCATCTTAGCCGGGTGAAGCAAACTGAAGTGGCCGCTCAGATTAGGGATTGGGGTTTCGTTCTACGAAGAGGATTCATGCTTCTTCATGTCTGATTCAGAGGCCAACAAATTCTTGAAGTATTGGAACTATCGGACTTTAGTATCTGAATTTCTTCGATGAGAAGAAGAGCTTCTACTTGAATACCATTTTCGATTTCATTAGTTTAGATTAATCACGCTCTGCAATCAAATTTGAAATCCAATTTTCCTTTGAAAACAATTACATATATAACTCTCTTTATTTTTTTCTGGTCTGATTCACTGAAGATCTCTGAGTTTAAAACAAATGATAAAGAAGAAAGAGAAAGCGCAACAGTATAAAAAGGAAAAACAAAATTGGTCATAAACCACATAAATGTTTAGTTTGCTATAGTTGGGGGTAAGAATGTAATTGACCAGCCAGAAACTACCTTAGTAGTTGTAAGTGACCGAGAGTGTTAATAAAATCTTAAAAGTGACATATGGTGTAAACAACTCATCCAATATCTAGTTCATAATTTTCAGAAATCAGAGTGAATGAAACCTTATCACAACAAATAGTATTTGCATACTATAAACTAAATAAGGAGAGTTGAAGCTCAAGGAGTATTGTATGATATCTATCATTTATGTTGAATAAACTCTATCGGCTTTATGTTGAATAAACTCTATCGGCTAATCTGGTCGGTTTCAAAAGAAATGCATTTAGTGTTATAAAGTGGATTAGTCTAAAAACGTACTACATTGTCTGACTCGAGTTTGGATTACCTTCCAACTAATGTCAAAGGATGGCTCGATCATCTGTTACGATCCCCCATGTAAACCAATTGGGTTTAAAACCAAATCTATATTGACCAAATAATGATAATTTAGTTTCTAAAAAGAATCGAATCTATGACTAATATAGGTACACACCAAGTTCATAAATTACTACTAGACTACCACCGCTTGGTTATTTATGTTCTTTTTTCTACTGATGTTTCTTTTCATCATGTTCTTCGGCTCAACAATGTCGATGATGATGCCTTAGTTAATGTAGCTTTGTTAAACATTGTTAAATTTGTTTGAGTTTTTACCACTAGATTACACACCAAATCTAGAAATTACCACTAGACTACCATCACTTAGTTATCTATGTTCTTTCTTTAATGTTGTTTCTTTTCATCATGTTTTTCGGCTCAACAATGTCGATGCTGATGCCTTAGTTAATGTAGCTTTCTTAAACATTGTTAACTCTGTTTGAGTTCTTAATTTAAGATAGGTTTGTTATAAAAAAAAGAAAATAAAAGAAAAACTAAATCAATAAACCGAGAAACGAATTTAATAAACCGGTTTCCGGTTTATGTAGTTACCATAGACGGGTTTAAACTGAAACGGTACCGGTTTAGTTCCTCATCTTGACCTCACCATGTAAAAAGTATAATCAAATAGATCACCGAATTTATCATGAACTGAACTGAATTGATCCGATCCACCTCCCTTCCTGCATTTCGAATCTGCGTAACAGAAAAAAATGGCGACGACGGAAGCTGCTCCGATGGACGAGAAGGCGAAGAGAATGAGAGATCTACTCTCGAGCTTCTACACTCCCGATCCTTCCATCTCCACCACTACTTCCTCCATCAGCACCTCTTTCGACAACATCAACGGACCTTCCTTCGACGCTGATCAGTACATGGATCTCATGGTATAGTCTCTCCCGTTCTCGATTTCGATTTCGATTTCGATTTAGATTTTGAGAACGATTCTTGTGGTGTAGATTAAGAAGTCGAATCTGGATGTGCTTTTGCAAAGACATGTTCAAATGGCTGCTGAGATTAAGAATCTGGATACGGATTTGCAAATGCTTGTTTATGAGAATTACAATAAGTTTATCAGTGCTACGGATACAATCAAGAGGTACCTTGTAAACAAATTTGTGGATTGTTTTTTAGTTGTTGAGTATTGTAGTGGTTCTCTTAAGCATTGTAATGATTTTGTTATATCTATTAGAAATTTGTTTATACAAAGTTTGAATGTGTTGATTTGTGTATATTGTAGGATGAAGAGTAATATTTTTGGGATGGAAGGCAACATGGACCAACTTCTTCACAAGGTGTTTTGGATACATCGACTTAATGTTTAGTTTTAGTTTTTGATTTATTCTTTGTATGAACTTCTAATCTATAGCATGACTGTTGCAGATAATGTCAGTGCAATCAAGGAGTGATGGGGTGAATACTTCTCTTTTTGAAAAGAGAGAACATATAGAGAAACTTCACCGGACACGTAATCTTCTTCGTAAAGTTCAGGTTTGTAATGATTCGTTGTTGCTAGCTTCTTGGTTTACATGCTATGTTTCATTATCAGTGGTATGCTGATTGCTCTTGGGAATGCACTCAAAACCTTATTTTTGTTTGTAAAAATGAGCAGTTCATTTATGATTTACCTGCACGGCTCCAAAAATGTATAAAGTCAGAAGCCTATGGGGATGCTGTCAGGTTCTATACTGGAGCAATGCCAATTCTCAAGGTTTGTGGATCTGTTGTCGGATAACTTGCTAATTGTTGTAGTATTCTTTTAGTGTTTGGTGTGCATTTTACTTTCTTAATATATGGAGATAGTTTTAACAATAAGAAATTCTCATTCTGGTTAGGTATACGGTGATTCATCATTCAAAGACTGCAGACGAGCTTCTGAAGAAGCTATAGAAATCATCATAAAGAACTTGCAGGTGTACCTTTTAGTTATCTATATTACTCTTTATTAACCTGATAAACAAATAACTGGTCATATGTTTGAATTCTTGATGTTAGAAACTTATTTTTTTCTTTCTTTTCAACAGACGAAGCTATTTTCAGATTCAGAATCCATACAGGCGAGAGCTGAAGCTGCAGTGCTTCTTAAGCAGTTAGATGTCCCAGTTAGTTATTTTCCTCTGGTCAATTATTTGTGACATGTATAATGTGTTAAAGCATCTGTACTTTATATGCAACTGAACTGTTGGCCTTGTTGCATAGACTATTACTTGTTGCTGTGACATAAATTGGATTGTACTCCTGCAGATTGATAGCTTAAAGGACAAACTTTTGGAAAAGCTGGAACAATCTCTTGATGGTCTTCAAATAAATCCCGAGGAGGCAAGTAAACTTGCAGAGCACAATGATTCATCTAAGGATGAGGAAAGCAATAACGAAGGTCCTGCTAAAATTCATGAGGTAAACACTAAATATACCAATTCCTTGTCTCTTGCGTTTCTGACAACTCTAATTGAACACAGCAATGCTGAGTGGATCTGCTAAGAACTTTGAATGTCAGCAATTGCTTTACTCTGGATATTTGCTTATTAGTCTTCACATTGTTATTTTTTTTAGTTCTTTGGTTTTAGCAGACTTGACAAGTTTATTTTCGCTCTCAATATTTTAATGTTTGCCCCTCTTTTATGGCAGGACGCTGTACGTGGATTTTCTGAGGCTATGCGTGCTTATCGAGAAATATTCCCTGACTCGGAAGAAAGACTTTTTAAACTCGCGAGAGCCTTAACAACAACGTATTGTACTTTCTTAAAATACAGTTAATCTATAAACCGAGACTTTGTTTGTGTCTGGCTTACGGAATTTCTAACACTTGAGGTTGTTAGGCACTTTGAGAACATGGAACTATATATAAGAAAACGGGTGTCTGCAGCAGATTTTCTTGGAATTTTTCGTGAGTACAGTGCTTTTCCTCCTGCTGTTGTCTTACTACTGTATTTCTGTACGTTGCTTTCCTCTCTCTCTGAAAGATTTGACTAAGTCTGTTTTCTGTTGGACATAGGAATTATTTGGGAAGATGTTGTACTTATGGACGAGGTTCTACCTGAGGCTGCGCTCTCTGACTTATCTGCTGAGGTGTTACCCTGAACTGTGTTATGTGGCTCCTCTTTTTGCTATGATGAGCCGAGCTATATATGTTTATACTAGTACTTGTCATTTCAGGCTGCCCAGGTCACTCTGAAGCAATTTGTTGCCAGGACGTTTTCTCATCTCCAACAAGATATATCAGGTTCGCTGTTTCTTAATATCTACTGGATTCAGAATATCTTGTTAAGGAAAATGAGTTAAGCTAGAATAATCCATAATACGTCTTGTGAGTAATTTGACAAAGGGAGCAGCAAGTGTCCAAAAGTAGATTAATTACTTCGTGAAGTTTTGTTTGGCTTTGAAGAACTCAGAACTGACATAAGGTCTCCATATGTGGCAGATACAATCTTAAAATTCGATATCAACCAAAAGGAAGTTGTTGATGGGGAAGTTCTGAAGGTTGTCCTTGAAGCTAGTGGAAAGGCCGTTCTTCAAGGCACCGCAGATATATTTCAGGCAGATTCCTTCTTCTGTTATTTATCATAACGTTTTATTTGCTTGCCATCTTTCAAAAAAAGCTTATAATTTTTTCCATATAATCTCAGGACTTCCGTCAGCTTCTTGATGAAAACACTGGAATATTTGTCAAGATGAATGACTTACTCATTGGTTGGATTCAGAAAGGATTTCAAGACTTTTTCAGGTCATTGGAATCTCACTTCCTGGTTCTCTCAGGAAAAACTAGCTCATCAAACGAGACTGAAGGTGTGACAGAAGGAAAATCAAGTGAGAAAATCCATGCTGGTCTCATCCTTGTACTGGCTCAGCTCTCTGTCGTCATCGAACAAAAGGTCATCCCGAGAATTGCGGAGGTAACGAGTCTTACACCTACTGCTTGATGTTAATGTCGTAGAGGGATTGAGAAACTCCACATGTTGAAAATTCAGGAAATAACTGCTTCCTTCTCTGGCGGAAACTCTCAAGCTTTTATTCCTGGAGAGCTTTGCCGGGTCTTCCACGCAGCTAGCGAGAAACTTCTCCAGCATGTATGAATTAAACTAAAGTCGTTTTACAAAAACATAAGCGTCAGCTAACTAAATCGTTACATGTTTCAGTACATAGACACGAGAACACAGAAGATATCCAATGTACTAAGAAAGAGGTTCAAGACACCAAACTGGGTTAAGGTAACCTTGTTGTCGTGTTTGATTAAATCTTCTTAAAGATGCATTTTACCAGTAAATTATTTTTTCTAAATATTCTGCAGCACAAAGAGCCACGAGAGGTTCACATGTACGTCGATATGCTTCTTCAACAGGTTTTGACAACTCTTCTCTTTTCAACCTCTAATAAATATCAATAACTAAAGAACATGCCTATATATAACTCAAGGAACTTTCTGCTTCTTTGCAGTTAGAAGAAGTTGGTAAAGAAGTGAAACAAATTTTACCACAAGGGACTTTCCGGAAGCACAAGAGATCAGACAGCAACGGAAGTAACACCACAACCTCATCACGAAGCACTACACTACATAGCGATAAGATGGCACGGTCGAATTCACAGAGAGCTCGAAGTCAGCTTTTCGAGACGCATCTTGCAAAGCTGTTCAAGCAAAAAGTAGAAATATTCACCAAGGTTGAATTTACCCAGGTAAGAAAAACAAAATATAAGAGGCTTCCTTGTAGTAGTCATAGCATCAAACACGCACGAGGGTCATCTCCTGATTATCGTTTACTTAACAGGAATCAGTTG
This sequence comes from Eruca vesicaria subsp. sativa, assembly GCA_932364175.1. Lineage (NCBI taxonomy): Eukaryota > Viridiplantae > Streptophyta > Magnoliopsida > Brassicales > Brassicaceae > Eruca > Eruca vesicaria. Next base: position 50,363 of record CAKOAT010122266.1, on the reverse strand, counting down.
TGACGACAACAGTGAAGCTGTGTCTGAAGAGTTTGCAAGAATATGTACGGCTCCAAACGTTTAACAGGAGCGGGTTCCAACAGATTCAGCTAGACATTCAGTTTTTGAAAGCTCCTTTGAAAGAAACAGTCGAGGACGAAGCTGCAATTGACTTCTTGCTCGATGAGGTGATTTACATCAAAAGCTTCTTCCTTGGCTTTACTTCGCATATTCAACAGAACATTTGAGTATTTTAGGGTTTATGGTTAAGAGGATGCAACTGACCATATATGCTTTGAACTTGTTGTGTGTGTTTTGTACTAACAGGTGATCGTTGCTGCTTCTGAGAGATGTCTTGATGTGACTCCACTGGAGCCACCAATCCTGGACAAACTCATACAAGCTAAGCTCGCTAAATCAAAGGATCACAACAACCACAACACAGCTTCTTCTTGAAAATTATAAGCCGTAACTAAAAACCAAGTACGTGTTGTGTGTGCGTCTCATGATTCTTGAATCTTTCGGTACTTCTGCTCCGAGCTAATACGTTATTTTTGGACAAAGGTTAATACATTAAAGTCCCTGAATTAAACTAAATTAGAAGTAAAAATTACATTAAAATCCCTAACTTAAACTACATTAGAAATTTATGGTCGACAAAATAAAATACTAAACTAGAAATACATTAAAGTCCCCTAAGTAAAATGGAAAGTTACTAAAATATTTTTAGTCGGTCGATAGTGTCACGGATTCTCTCTATATATAAGGAGGTTCCCTTCACTTTTCAAATACTATCTTTCAAATCAGAATCAAAAGAACTTAAAAGCGATGGCCACTGCGATTCTCTCTTCACGAAACTCTTTAAACCATCGATTCGATAACGAATCCCTAATCCACCGTAACCCTACTTCTCGTCTCCACCGTCCCTCGAACCCTGCTCCTCGCCGACCCAAGCGTTCCTCCACGGCGTCTCAACCTAAGACGCTGGTCGCATCCCCGGCGTCGAACAACACCAATCTTGTTATGGGACAAGTCAAGATCCTCAAACGCGGCGAGACACTGACCTCGCTTCTTAACAAGGAGAATAACAGCTGCCCCGATGATAAGAAACGACATCGTTTGAGAATAACTGACGTCGATTTTATCGTAGAGTCGACTAATAGAATCCGACCTGAACCAGAGACTTTGCATAAGCAGATCAGAGCTTTTAAAGGACTAGAGATCGTCTCCTCCGTAGATTACGCCGGTGCTTCCAGCTCAGCTTCTCCTCCTCCAAACTCTCTTCCTATTCCATGTTTCTTGGATAACAAGAACTAAGTTCCTTGCTTAGGAAGATTCAGGAAACCCTAGAAAAATCGCTTGCAGCCGTCTATTCAAGCAGATGTTGAAGAATCTTGACAAGAGAGGAGGAAACAATGGTTTGTTTCACATCAAGAAGAAGCAGAGATGGAGAATGTGATCGGCTTTTGCTTTGTGTGTTTTTGGATCTTTCTTGATGACATGAGAGATCACATCTTTCTTTTACATATATGCAATAAAAATCTTAGTGTTAACATAAAACTTTCTTTCTTGATTTGTTGTTGACAAAATCATAAAACTAATTAATTACCTTACAAAACTAGTTTTTATATATATCTCTATAATTCATAGAGAGCTATTGTTGTTACTCTCAAGGTTTGTTGCAGGCAACACTTTTTTCCAGAACCAATGTTTCTTCCACAAGAGTGTCATCTCTTCAATCGGCACTCCTTTGGTTTCAGGCAACAAGAAGTAGACAAAGATTGTCATCACTGTAACCCATCCAGCAAAGAACAGAAAGATTCCGAATTTAAACGCACATAGCATAGTCAAGAAAGCTTGAGCTATGATGAAAGTGAAGAGAAGATTCACAGCCACCGTGATACTTTGCCCCGCGGAACGAGTCTCCAACGGGAAGATCTCGCTCGGTATAGTCCATCCTAAAGGTCCCCATGACCATCCAAACGCTACAACAAAGAGGCAGATGAAGATGACTACTACTACTGAATACCCTTTTGACAGCTCTTGGTTCTCTCCAAATTTGAGGCCTAAGATCACTGAGACTATAGCTTGGCAGATTATCATTTGTATCCCTCCGCTGATGAGGAGAGCTCGTCTTCCCAGCTTATCCACTAGCGCTATGGAGATCAAAGTTGAGAGGACAAGAACAGCTCCCGTTAGCGCTGATGAGTAGAGAGAAGCGTTTCCTCCAAACCCCATTGTCTGAAACAGAACAGGTGCGTAGAAGAGGATTGAGTTTATCCCCGTGAGGATCTGAAACATTGGCATGCAAATCGCCATAACTAGCTGAGGCCTATGTTGTTTCTGTAGAATGTTTCTGAATGGGTGTTTGATGGAGTTGGCTAGCTCGCTTGCATCTACCATGTCTTGAAGCTCGGCGTCTACGTTTTGGGTTCCTCTTAGCTTCTCTAGAACTCGTCTTCCTTTATCCTTTAACCCTCTTTCAACCAAACTGTTTGGTGTCTCGGGTAAGAGATACCCGCCTAGCGTCATGAGCAGAGCTGGGAATGCAGCTAAACCTAGAGAGAGTCTCCATCCCCAAGGCTTTAGCTGTTGAGTACCGTAGTTGACCATGTTGGCAGTGAAGATCCCAAGAGTTGTAGCTAACTGGAACATCATGTTCAGACCACCTCTGAGATGTGTTGGTGCCACTTCTGATAAGTACAAAGGAACCGCCTGAAACAAGACAGAACCAGCTTAAGGTTCATCAGGATGAAGACAACCAAACTAGACCGTTTGGTTCGGTTTGGTTGATCCAATTTTTTGGTAATATTCTTATCTTCTCATTCGAATTTTACTATTTTTCTGGTTAGGTTCTATTTGGTTCCTTTCAGATTATGTTCGGATCAGGTTATAACTAATGTCCGAAATCAACCAAAAGTATTTTTTAAAAAAACTTAAAAAATTAACAAAAAGTATTCAAAAATCAAATTAAAAACTAGTTAAATTAACTAAACTGACTAAAAAATATTCAAAAATAACAAATAAAACAAGCTACACAATTATTCAAAATATCTAAATTACTTTAGTATATATAAAAACATTAGTACTTTAAACTAATTTCGGATATATTCAGTTCGTTTCGGTACAAAAATACCAAGTTCTTAAGTATTATTTGGATATTTTTGTATAACGGTTTGGATGAGGTTTCAGTCTTATCGATTCGGTTTCCAATTCGGGTTAAGATCGGGGCTTCGATTTGGGGTAAAAACTCTCAGGCTTAACCAAAACAATGTGTTTTGTCTGACTAACCTGATTACCAAACCCAATGCCAACACCGAGCAAGATTCTCCCAGCAAGAAGCATTGGTAAGTTGACAGCACCAGCATTCAAACCAGCTCCAACAAGAAAGCTAATCCCACCACAGACAATACTCGCACGCCTCCCATAGTTTCTGGTAATCGGTGAAGCGGCCAGAGTGGAAACAAGACCAGCCAAATATAGTGAAGAAGTGAAAGCAGCTAATCCTTGATCATCATATTTACAGTAATTACTCTCATGAGCTTGCTTCTTCTTATCATAAACCGTTTTGAAAAACTCCTCAAGGAACTCATCCATTGATGTGACTCCACCTGTAAAACAAAACTCAAAATCTTTTCTTGACCCCATTTTAACATAACCTTTCAGATTTATATTGGATTCCAAACCTGAGACTCCAATGTCATAACCAAAGATGGCTCCACCAATGGCTGCAACAAGGCAAGCGATGATGACATAGCTAGTGACTTTCCCTTGGTATTGTTCTGCTCTTTCCTTAGCCACACCGGTCGGACCAATTGACCCTCCTGCCATTTTTATCCTTCTCTTTGGTCTGATCTGCTTCTTACGAGTTTACAACAATCTGAGAGAAAACGAAACAAAAAAAAAAGCATGAAAGGTACATTTACATATCTTTTCACGTGGCTGAGATTCAATTGTGTGTAGATTCCTGTTTGGTAGATCATTGTTGGGAAAGAGATGACGTTAACAAAGAAAAAAAATCTACAAGGAGGTGTGATTTTCTTGCTACCTTATCTCCACACAAATTAATATTTAATGCTGATTTGCATGTCTTTATCTGATATTTTTTTTCACAATCTTTTTCTCTTTTTTTTGTTAGAAAAAACACAAGTCTTATTGGAATTCTCTTCAGTATAGTATATTATATTTTTTTTTAAAGGATAAGAATTTTTTAATAACCTTTTTGCCAAATGCGCCATCTTGAGAAAAGTGTTTGTTATATATACGTTTTGATTCCGATCTTATTCACCTGGAATAAAAAAACGATTCCGATGTGATTCACGTGAAAGTAAGAGAAGAAACAGGAACAAGATTGTTTTTTTCCGACAGAAAAGTAAAAAGAAGGATCAAGACATGTGTGATTGAGATTGGTCACTCATGGTCGTCCTAGGTTGAAGAAAGAACATAATCAAGAAACTCGTAGAGATCATTGAGGAGACTTACAAGGAAGATGTGAGGAATTTTTGTAGACTCAAATGAATTCAGACTCTTTTGTGTGTGTTTGCTATTTGTTTGATGATCTTAATGGCCTAAGATGAAGGTGATGTTGTTGACCAAATCTGATAAAAGCAAAAGCCTATAGAGTCGAATAGAATAAGAATCACACAAGTCATATAACCATAAAATCATAGCTTTATGCAAAAAAAAGTTTAACAAAAGAAAAAAAAAAGACAAAACAAATAAACAGTCTAATAGAAGGAGAATCACACACGTAATGTCAACATAAAGATCATAGCTTTATACACAACGTAGATGATGGATGTGTCAATAGGCCAAACAAAACGTAGGTTGTTTTCGTAATAAGGACGGAAGATGAAAGGTGGTGACGCTTGCCCACATTTTATTGCACATAAATGGCAAGAATCAAACCGGAAACCGAGTGCGTATTCTATAATATATTACGTATTCTATAATATCTATAAATTACATATTATGTTAGATCAATTAACAAAGTGGCTGTAGTATAGTGGTTAGTACCCCACGTTGTGGCCGTGGAGACCTGGGCTCGATTCCCAGCAGCCACACTTTTTTTTACTGGTAAGGATCCTGATCACCATAGTCGCATGTGGAGATGTGAGTTCGATTCTTGCCAGCCACGGTCACTAATTTTTTCTTACCACGATATGGGCGTGGACGACGTGAGTTCGATTCTCACCAGTCACACTTGTTTTTATTTTATGGAAGAGTAGAATAATCAACGAAGTGTCTGCTGTTAAGTGGTAGAAAAACCACGATTTGGGTGTGGACGACGTGAGTTCGACTCTCACCAGGCACACTTCTTTTTATTTTAACTGGCACCATATTTTTTTTCATCTGGGCCGTCCATTGTTTATATTCAGGTAGGGGTATTATCGACATTTGCGCTACATCACCATGTCTTTAGATCTTGACCGTCCATTTAATCCCCGCCTCTCTCCTATAACTTTCCCGCCTAAATCTCATATCCATTTACATAACTTTGCCGCCTAATTCTGCAGTCACTCCTCATTTCTCTCTCTCACTCTCTTTCTCTCGTTAGCCTAAGAGTCTCTCCAGCCATGAAAGAGCATAACTTCGAAGCTGATAAAGGTAACATCTTTTCCCTCTTGATTCTCGAGAAACTCTTCCTCTTTTGTTCTTTATGTGAACTTGTGATCTATTGTTTGCAGCGGTTGCGAAGGAGTTTCTCGCGAACTTCACCGACGCTGATGGCAGATCTAAGTACCTCGAGATCCTCGTGAGTTTCTCTTCTTAGGGTTTTTGCTAAATCTCCCTAATTTTTTAGGGTTTATTCGATCGATTACAAATCTAATTGAAGAAAATTGGTAGATTTAATTAGGGTTTCTCATTTTAGGGTTTGATTTTCTGGGAAATTGATATCTGGGCTCCTTGAAATTTTCCCCCTTTCTGAGAAATTTCATATCAATTGTTAATTTTAGGGTTTATTAGATAAATTAACAATCTAACTGAAAAATGGTAGATTAAATTAGGGTTTTAGAGAATCTCACAATTTTAGGGTTTGATTTTCTGAGAAACTCATTGCAATTTTCCCCCTTTCTGGGGAATTTCATATCAATTGTTAATTTTAGGGTTTATTAGATAAATTAACAATCTAATTGAGAAAAAAATTGGTTGATTCAATTAGGGTTTTCTCATGTTGGGTTTTAGCGAATCTCATCATTTTATTTCTGGGAAATTGATTTTTGGGCTCCTTACCATTTTCCCCCTTTCTGAGAAATTTCATATCAATTGTTAATTTTAGGGTTTATTAGTTAAATTAACAATCTAATTGAAATTTGGTAGATTCATTAATTAGGGGTTTTTTATTAGATAAAATAACAATTTTCATTATTTTTTTTTGTAGCAAGACGTTGCAAATCGTAAGGTTCGGGCTGTTCAGGTCGATCTCCAGGACCTAATCAATGTGAGCTGATCTCTGTCTCCTGCTGTTTCGTTTTTTAGATTGTCGGGAACAAAATCAAAGTGAGCTTACTCGTGTCTTTGTTGTTGTTATTACAGGACAAGGGTTTTGATGATTTTCATGAGTTTATCGGACGGTTAACTGAGAACACTCGCCGATATGTTTCCATTTTCTCCTCTGCTATTGACGAGCTTCTTCCTGAACCCACAGAGGCGTTTCCAGATGATGATCATGACATACTCATGACACAGAGAGCTGATGACGGGACTGAGAATGCTGATGTTTCTGATCCGCGTCAGCAAATCCCTTCTGAGATTAAAAGATTTTAGTAAGTTTCAGACCAAATTATCACCATATATCATTAGCTCAACTGAAAAAAACATAAGCAAACCCTAGAGGACACTGAATTAGAGTGAGGCTTAAGACGAAACTATTATTACATGTTACTGTTTTGGATAATAAAAAAACAGTTCATTCCAGTTATCTGTTTTTTTTGTGTCTGATAGATTCTGCATTGTTTGTGTATTGCTACTGATATTGTTGCCCTTTCTTAGTGATTTAATTTGTTTAGATTATTTGATGACTCAGTCTTTGGTTGGATGTTTCTTTAAAAAGCTTGACTAATGAATCAATTTTTATTCAGTGAGGTCTATTTCAAAGCTCCTTCAAAGGGAAGGCCATCTACCATCAGGGAGGTTAAGGCATCACACATTGGGCAGCTTGTCAGGATTGCAGGTATTGTGACCCGTTGTTCTGATGTTAAGCCACTGATGGCAGTTGCTGTATACACATGTGAAGATTGTGGTCATGAAATCTACCAGGTACATAACCTGAACTTCCCTGCCTGATCATAGTTTCTTTTTTACCTAACAACTACTGATTCTGATTATGCTAAAACAGGAAGTTACATCTAGAGTTTTCATGCCTCTGTTTAAGTGCCCTTCTAGCCGCTGTCGCGTTAACAGCAAAGCAGGGAATCCTATTCTTCAGCTCAGAGCATCAAAGTTTCTTAAGTTTCAGGAGGTTCTGTTCTGGTTATTTGGTGTTCCTTTTATTTGAATGTTGCATCGATATTAAAGTTGATGAGTATGATATTGCAGGCTAAGATGCAAGAGTTGGCTGAGCACGTACCTAAAGGGCATATCCCACGGTCAATGACTGTTCATCTAAGAGGAGAGTTGACAAGAAAGGTTGTTTTTTCTAACCTTGCTTTCATGCTGTTATTGGAGTCTTGTTCTTCTTCTTTCTGAATTAGTAGCTAAATTACTTGAAATAGTTCAAGATGAAGGTATTGTGCAACATATAATCATAAGTTAAGCAGTTATTAAACAAAGAGAATACTTAAGCTTAGAGATTTGAGAAAGCTCCGAACAGAACAGTGAACACTGCCTGTATTTACAAATTTACAGGGACTCTGCCAATATGTATTGTTGTTTTTGGTATTAATTTCTTGCTATATTCCTTAAAACCCTTGTAGGTAGCACCAGGTGACGTTGTTGAATTCTCAGGGATTTTTCTTCCCATTCCTTACACTGGGTTTAAGGCACTTCGAGCTGGTCTAGTAGCAGACACATATCTGGAAGCAACAGCTGTCACTCATTTCAAGAAGAAATACGAGGAGTAAGCTAATTCCACTAAATCTTTAACTCTGAAGAAATATCTGATTTAGTTAAACTTATTCGATGTTTTTGGCATTTGCTTAAGTTATGAAGTTGCTTTGGTGTGTCAATCTTAACTTTTTCTGTCATAATCTACAGATATGAGTTCCAGAAAGATGAGGAAGAACAGATTGCACGTTTGGCTGAGGATGGTGACATTTACAATAAGCTATCTCGATCTCTGGCTCCTGAAATTTATGGACATGAAGATATCAAAAAAGCTTTGCTTCTCCTGCTTGTGGGTGCTCCTCACAGGCAGTTAAAGGATGGGATGAAGGTGATTTCTCCTGTCCTCTAATTATCCCTTGCACTGTTTAGTTCTTCTCCACTTGAAGTTTCCATAGTGTTTGTTGATTGAGTTATGGAGCTTAATGATTTATATTTTGAGTAGAACATATTTTTATTTGCGTACAACTAAACTATGCCATGCGTGAGTTATCTTATAGATCAGAGGAGATGTGCATATATGTCTGATGGGTGATCCTGGAGTTGCCAAAAGTCAGCTTCTCAAGCACATTATAAACGTTGCTCCAAGGGGAGTCTACACAACAGGAAAAGGTAGCAGTGGAGTTGGTCTAACCGCCGCTGTTATGAGAGATCAAGTCACAAATGAGATGGTTCTAGAAGGAGGAGCACTGGTGAGATGCACTGATACTTTGCTTTGGATGTTATTTTGGAATATATAAGAACTATGCGATTCAGAATATTTGATAGAATTGTCTTGTTTCAGGTCCTGGCTGACATGGGAATCTGTGCAATTGATGAGTTTGATAAGATGGATGAATCAGATCGTACCGCAATTCATGAGGTCATGGAGCAGCAAACTGTAAGCATTGCTAAAGCTGGGATCACCACGTCATTGAACGCTAGAACAGCTGTTCTTGCTGCTGCTAATCCAGCCTGGTAACTACTAACCTTTCATGATATTGAATAATAAAGCTATATATATATGCAATCACTTACTGAATATTTGTGTGTTATGAAGGGGGAGATATGATTTGCGAAGAACACCAGCTGAAAACATAAATCTTCCACCAGCTCTTCTCTCAAGATTCGATCTTCTCTGGCTGATCTTAGATCGAGCTGATATGGACAGCGACCTTGAACTGGCTAAGCATGTGCTTCATGTGCACCAGACACATGAATCTCCTGCCCTTGGCTTTGAGCCGCTGGAGCCTAACATTCTCCGGTAAGTTATTATAAAAGTTCTTCATATTCTGGAGAGTCACAGACTCTAACATGAGCTTGTTTCTCTAGTGCATACATTTCAGCTGCGAGGAGATTATCCCCATACGTTCCAGCGGAGTTAGAGGAGTACATAGCAACAGCTTACTCCAGCATCAGGCAAGAAGAAGCCAAATCAAACACTCCTCATTCTTACACAACAGTGAGAACTCTGCTCAGCATCCTCCGCATATCCGCTGTAAGTTAGAAAGACTTGAAAGTAGGAAACTTGAGCTGTAAGTGACAATCTGAGTATAAATGATTGGTTTTTGTTTGAATAGGCACTAGCAAGGTTGAGATTCTCAGAATCAGTGGCACAAAGTGATGTGGATGAGGCGCTTAGACTGATGCAAATGTCGAAAATATCCTTGTATGCGGATGATAGACAGAAAGCAGGACTGGATGCAATATCAGACACATACTCCATCATAAGAGACGAAGCTGCAAGGTCGAACAAAACCCACGTGAGCTATGCAAATGCGCTTAACTGGATCTCCAGAAAGGTTTGTTACTTCTTCATCTTCTTCTTGTTTCATCTAAAGGATGATTGATGGATCACTGAGACATGAGTGGTGATTTTGGGATGTAAAAAAACAGGGATACAGTGAGGCTCAGCTAAAGGAGTGTTTGGAGGAGTATGCAGCTTTGAATGTTTGGCAGATTGATCCCAACACCTTTGACATCCGTTTTATCTAAAATCCCATTTTCTTGTTCGAACAAAATTCAGTAACACAAACCAAGAATATGACTTCTTTTGTTATGTTTGCTCTAGAAGTGGATTTTGTTGTAGAATTGCTCTTTTTTACCTGTTTAAGAAGACTGCGTAACAAACATTTTACTTTTGTGCATCTTTTGGTAATTTACATGCGCCATAACAAATCACTAACTAAAAAGAAAAGTTGTATAGAAATGGTAGAAATGATAAAGCAGATCCACTAGTAGTGTTGCATCAGATTACTCAACTTCAAAGGACTCGTTGTCAGAGCTACATACACTACATGGCCAATACATTTCTCCGGTACTGATTTATTTTTAACCGTTACTTAAAACCCTCAATGAATGAGCTTTTTCTCATAAAAAGATTATTTTCTTTTATGTAAATTTACTGTCTCTTTATTTTAACTTTTTACCCGATTGTACACTGAGCATCGAATAGATGCTTTTCGTTAAAAAAAAAAAAATTTAATTAGAAAAAATAAAAAAAATCGTTAATCTCGTTAATATGCGTGTTTAAGCCAAATGTTGTTGTTGCTCTTCATCATCTTCAACCTCATCTTCGTCGTCGTCAGAGGAGCTCAGCGTATCTTCTTCAGAATCCTTTATTTTCCAAAAGTCAAACATCACCAAAAAAGTCAGCATAGTCAGAGAGTAAAGTTGAAACTTCACACTTGGCATTAAATGATGAATGAATGAATGAATGATAATCAAAGTCAAATATGGTTTTTAAAATATTTTTCCATGATCACAAATCTTTTTTCAAAACGTGGTTACCCTATACAAACTATAATTAATCCGTACTAGCATGCGTAAATACTAATAATATTCACTCCTCACATGCAAATTATTTCGAAACATAGTGGTCAAACATACATGCATATGCATTTTTCATAAAAAAAAAACTATGAGTTTTGGAAATTGATATATTTAAATGTAAATTAGAGAACTTACAGGATATTGCTGACGACGACGGATAGTTTTCTGAATAGCTGAGATTGTTTGAATGATAATGAACATTGGCAATAGAATTCCAATGGCTTTTAATGTTAGTACCTGCATTCATATTCATCCACCCAAATTATTATTTCTGATATATTATTAAATGATTTGGTGTTGATAATAAAAGAGCATTGTTTTTACCGTGAATACAGTGAATGGATACTCTTCAGGTCCATAAATCACATCGAATGTATGTTTCATCAACAACAACACTGAAAGCTGCAATAAAAATGCGTATACATTAGTTTAACAAAATAATTTCTAACACACTAACTAACATTTGTTTAACTTTAACTAAATGGGTCCAAAATTCATAGCATTTGGCTTCAACAACAGGTAAAAAGAAACTATATTCTATTTACCACCAAACTAACAAGAAAAAGAACCCTATAAAGAAAAGAACAGGTTGGTTCTGGGTATATCATTTGGCCTTCTTTTTTTTTATCATAAAGAAACTTGGTTTTACTCTCCAAATTTTAAAGATTCAATATATAATAAAGGGTTAGAAAACATATATTGGTAGGAGTTTTGGTCTTTTAGGTGAGACAACGTTTATATATATATATATATATATATATATATATATATATATATATATATTTTTTTTTTTACGTTTATATATTCTTGAGTCTAAAAACTCAAAGTTCTTGGCCAACCACCAAACTTACCCAACCTTACATGCTTTTCTTTTTGCTACAACATTCCTACCATTAAATATAATTTTTCTAACCTCCAATTCTGCAACAAACTCCAAAAAGCCCTTGACCAAACTTTTTTTCATATAAAATTAGGGGGCGGGATGACATAATACGTCAGGTAAATGGTGACAAATTTTATAACGGTAACATTTTACTTTTGATTTCAATTTTTTCTTTTCTTATTCTTGGTGGAAAGAAACATTATAACAACAAGAACAACACATTTATAGGCTTTGCCACATAGCTAAGAAATAGATTTGGCCAAAAAGCTATGGATATAGTAAGTAGTAGTGGTTGCCATATCTATTCCAGAGAGATCCCTAAACTAATAAGGACTTTAACCCTCCTCATCATTTGTTTTAACTAATTTATATATTGATATATTGAGTTTTCTCTCTTATCACATTATATTCACTTTCTTTCTACCCAAAAATTCTGGTAAAAAACTAAAAACACTTTCAAAACTAAATGATTTAGAAAGAAAACAGAAAAAGAGAGGTAACTTACAGTGAAAGTTAATGATCTGAAGAAAGTAGCAACAGAGTTAGTCTGAGTAAAGTCTGATTCAGTTATAGACACTAATCTTCTTCTTCGTCTTCCTCCACCTTCTCTGTTTCATTAACAAATTTTTTCTTATCAATTTTATTAGTATTATTCATTATTTATGGAATATGAGTAATAAACTATTTGCAAGCCCTCTACTATACGCGTAAACAAGGAAAGAATCAGGCAACCACGTCAATGAGTCAATTACTTGTAATCCCAATTTTCAGATAATTTAACTTAATTCATTTTGGTATCTTTTATAAAAAGAATATAACTACCTGATCGTGACTTCTTCTTCTTCGATCATTTTGGATGGTTTCGGAATTGCTGTATAACCATGTCTGTACACCTGCATGATTTTTAATCTTCATAAGTTTTTCTTCATAATTTCATTAAGTGAATATTTATATCACTGTAACTCGCTTTTAAAATAAAACAAAAAAACATTAGCAATCGTCTCAATCACTTAGGTCCCATAGACAAACAATTAAACCCAATAATCAATTTTGGTTTCCAACTTTATTTTTTTATTTTAAATTTAGAAAGAAAATACAACCAAATTATTAAGATTATTGATTATTTTCGTTATGAAACTAGTTGACGACCAAACAGAAACACGGGAAAAACAGAGACGCAATAAACAATTCAGGAAAACAAAATAATATTTGGAGACAAAACAGCGAAGCGCACTTCACAAAATCAAAAACATATCCTCACCAAAAAAATCAAACGTTTTCCATAAAAAAAAAAGAAGTAAAGATTGAAAAAAAATTGATAATTGGAGAGTAGTAAAAAGAAAAAGAAAGAACCTGAAGACAAATTTCACAAGTGGTGTTTCCTTTCTCATTACACCAACGTTGTATGCAATCTCTATGTGCGAACTTAACGGTTCCAGAGCAAGCACAAGGAACTTCGAAGAAACTTTCTGCTTCTTCTTCATGACAAATTCTGCAACGCGATATTCTCAGTTTCGAACTCTTTGTCTCATCAATGATTATAACCACTTCTCCCATCTCTCTCTCTCTCTATGGATCCTTCTCTGTTTTTTTTTGAATTTTCTTTTCTTGGAAATAAAGACGTTGCTCTGTTTTTTGTTTTTGTTTTTTTGAAGAGTTGCTCTGTATAGCTTTATGGCAGAGAGACTGCAACTTTATACAGCTTTTTGAGCCAAAATAATATATTTTAATTGCCTGTTTTACCCTTACGCGTGTATACCTTTTATTTAAATTCCACCGAAAATCATTTTGGGCAGCTAAATAAACTCAATTAAATCATTAAAAAGCTTCACTTGAAACATTGCAATCCACTTGGAAACATAAGGAATTATCAATTCTATATCTTTCAAGTGAAGATTAATTGGACTTCATAGGAAATTTAACTAAAACATTTACAATAAAATTTCTATACTTTAATAACATCATAATTTTTATAGATTTATTAGTTTGAAATGATATTAACTTATAAATCAAATATTACGTAAAATATAAAAAAATATTACTTTAAAAATAATAAAAAATTCTCATATTTTTTATTCTTTATAAATATGCTAATTTATTAAATGAAATATTTAATTAAATCTCAAATTACTAGTTTATCAAAAATTAATATAATAAAAATAATATATGATGATTCATAAATAAGAAAAATTTGATATTTTTATTTTATAAATCTATCAATTTATTAAATCAAATTTTAAATCTGGATCCTAAGAGTTTACTAATTTATTGAATGTTAATTTATAAAGATTATACTGTAGTTCATGAACTATAATTCCTTTTGTTAAAAAGATGTCCTAAGTTGTTTATTAATCTTTACAAATTTATAGTGAAACATGGGTAGTAGTATCAGTAAAAAAAAAACATGTACACTAGTATGTTGCATGAAACAAAGCCGTATTTAAATCATTCATGTATATATATTAGTCATGCAAATGACAGCTTTAACGGGTTTAAAGTATTTTCCATAACATGATGTCCAAATCATAAGCAATAAAATATGGGAAGTTAATAAAACAAAACGCGTTTCTGTAAGAGTTGAGAATGATTCTTTCAAAATTCAGAGTTCACGTTGAAAGGTCGTATAATTTGTCAACTATATGATCACACAAGTCAGCACAAACCTCAACTTTTTTCTCTTTTTCTTTCTCTATGAATAAAATAATGGAAATAAATAAGTTCGGAGGATGATAAAATTGCTGATCAAGATGTTGGAACCAAACAAGATACTGAAAGAAACCTAAAAAATATACCACTTAGAACGGTGATATAGTACTATTCTCTCTTTAAAAAAAAAAAAAATAGATGATACTATTCTTACGTTAAAATGTATATATTTTGGCAGTTCAGAATGAAAGGCTGATTGATGTTGTCTTGTGTGCATAAGAATAGTAACAACCCTTTGAATCATTGTGGTGTGTGATCTTAAAACTCGATTGCCAAGTAGAATAATACATTAGGTTAGCTTTCATTTCATCAAAACTTTTTCTTGTCATTTCTTGCCATTCTCTTAAAATTTCATTTATATATATATTTGGATTAAAGATGTCAAACCATAGGATTGGCTGGCTGAGCAACAAACTAAATACACCCATCACAATAAATGACATCATAGGTCACTCTCTCCTTGAAATTGTCTATACATTCTGGCCGAGAGGCCGTGGAGCTTCATTTTGGCAACTAGTATATAAATTAATTAGGTCGATAAACCAAAACAAAAACAAAAACAAAATTTCTACAATCTCACTAGGAGGCAGCACCTAAATTCAGCAATAGGTTAAAGTAAACAATCACCAGCAAAAGAAAAATATGATAATCTGATTTATTAGGCTCAAAACGTGGATGTCAAACACTAGAAAAAAAATCCAACTTAATTATGGTACCTAGCGATAGATTTATCAAGATTGTCCCTTATATATTAAAAGAGAAACATTACAACATTTAAGATAATTACGTGTCATCACCACAATTATTCTTAGAAATTTTAGATAAATAAATTGGTCTATTTAAATATATAATAACTTTTTTATTATATTAAATTAACCATAAATTAATTATTAATGTTCTCAATTCTTTCTTTAATTAAAAATTACGGAACTTCTTAATGTGGGTAAAGTGTATATGACAATCAATGATTTTAAATTATAAAGATTTAATACAAATTAACTTCTATCCTTTTGGATTAACTTTAAATTATTAACATAAATTAGATAAACACATTAACTATATAGTAAAAATTTAGTTCTTTTCGTATATGTTATATTTTTATTTTTTTAAACCTCACTTTGAAATTTTTATAATCCATGATTTAATTATTTTTTATGACAAGATACAAATGATTACAAAATCATATAACTAAAAATAGAAAATAAACAATAAAATTAAAAGATATATATATATATATACTATTTTAGTTTTGAAATTTGGTTTGAACAATACATAGTTTTGATAAGAAGCTTTGAACAAATACTTACAATTTAATATTTAATTTTTAAAATTTGCAATGAATGTTTTTAAAACTTATAAATTACCAAAAAATTTAACCATCTCATAACGAAAATTTTGTTATCAGGAATTTTAAGTTTTTACTACAAAAGGATACAAATCATCAAAAAAAAACAAATGAGTAGAACCCATCATTTAACATCTATCAATAACATATATATATATATATATATATATAATCTATGTATATATTTTTTAAATATAATTGTTTATAATATTAAATTTTAAAAGTAATTGTTTGGATTAATTCAAATTTATTTATGTATTCACACCAATTTATTTATATACATAAATGTTACTGAATTTTTAGTTACTTAATATATATATATATAAATAATTTTATAATATAGAAAACATTTAATTTCTAAAAATAACTTAAATATATAATGTTTGATCTTGGCAGTGGCTTATTTTTACGTATTATTACTTATTTTAGATTTTATATTATAATCTTAACAAAATAATAAATATATATTAAATCATAAAAATATCAGTGATTATATATAGAATTAAATTGATGCAAAAATCACTTTTTTTATTTGCTATCCTTTTATTTTATGGTAGATAAATCTAAACAATCATTTTTATATATTTTATAGGAATATAATTAACTTTAAATGATATTATCATAAATATAATATATTTTAATAGAAGTATTTATTAAATAAAACTTCTTAATCATATGGTTTTATGATTATCTGTCTTTTTTAACAAAATTGTAAACCCATGATAATACAATTATAACTTTTAATAATTTTAATAATTATAATCGTTATTAAAAATTTACTTCAAATTTCAAAATTAAAAATTTAAAGCTCTCAATTCTTGTTCAATGAAAACTTTGAAATTAAATATTTTTATATTTTTATGTGGTATATACGTTAATATATATCTATATGTATTATTTTAAATATCTACTAAGTGAGATTTTTACTCATATGGTTTTAAGATTATTTTGTATTTTTATAATAAAAAATTTAGACCATAGTTCACAAAAAATAATATGGGAGTTTTAACAGTTTTAGTAATTTATAATTATTTTAAAAGTTCAAACTATAACATAAACGAAAAATGCAATTTTTATTATATAGTTAATATGATTTTTATACTATATTAATAATTAAACATAAACGGTGTAGGATAAACAAAATTTATATTATTAAAATTATTAACTGTCATATATATACATATTTTGATCATATTAGATAATTTCCTAACTTTTGTTTAAGAAAAAAAGAAAATATTAATTGTATATTACTGACTTTTTTATAAAATATTCATTATTAAAATGATTAATTATCAGATATGTACTTCAATCATATTAGTTAATTTCGTACATTTTAATTAAGAAAAAATAAAAATATTAATTACATATAATTATTTTATTTAATGAGAATTAAATATATATTTAGTGGACAAATATACTTTTCAATGGATTTTGCCAAATTAATAATGATACGTATCATAGATAAAATATTGAAATGATTCTTCTTTAATATATGGGATCGAATTTTTGAACTTATATAACAGTATAATTAAATATATTTTGAAGTGTATCTGACAATGATCGAAAATGAAGCCTTAAGGCTCACGAATTATATGATTGCTTATCAACGGTCGCCTGGTCAGCTGGTTCTGAGTACACCAGAAATTCAAACTCGTGCCTCGTGGGTTCCACTTTTTTTTTATAAGAAAACAATCTTAGTATTCTCCTTTTCTTTTAGTTCATTTGTTATTATATTAATTAATTAATGATATTAACGAAAAACAGTTGATTAATACTTGAACTAAGGTTATAACATCTAATAGATATATAAACTATTTGATTATGCAATCTAATATCTTAACTAATAACAAATTAGATGATACATAGTTTTATATATTAAATTTAAATTTATTATTAGTTCGCATAGTCAAATAATTTATATATCAGTTAGATGATATGACCTTAATTTAGACACTATAATGAACTATTTCTCTATTATAAACCATTCAATATCAACATTTTATCGACACCTTATCGATTATAGCCACTTAATTTTTTTTTTAATTTTAGTTTATGTATTAATTGCAAATTTGTTATTAATTCAAATGTCTAATCATACTGTCAAATAATTTAGGTATTAGGATGATACCCTAATTCAGGCACTAATCAGCCTTTACCCTTCGGCATATCAGTGACAAATCGACAATATGTTGTAATAATGAGCTAATTATCAGCGTCTATTTATCATTATTTTTAAATTGGTTTATAAATTATTAGTTTCTTTTATTTTGGTACACTAGACGGTGACATTTGTGCTTATCTCCTTCTTTTGTGATCTTATCTTTTCATGTTGGATTTTTGTTGGTGTATTTTCAATTAGTATAAAGGAAACATCTGAACAAAAGTTTCAAAACGGCCGACTAATCATTTTTCTGGTATATATCATTACGAATATAATTGAATTGCCCAATTTAAAATAACAAAAATTGCGCCGCCAAAAAAAAATGTAAATATTGATGTGTTGTGAATTATATGGTGAGGTTGAGATTGTGTTAGATACTTTGTTTTTTATGAAATGGTGTTCATACGTGAGGGAGAATAAGAGTGTATGAGTTAGATCTTTGTATATTATTAACTTTGTATTAAGTTGTTGTATGTAAAGGGAGAGAGATAGAAACATAACTTAGTCATCTCATTCATTTTCTGTACACAAATAGCGGTTACTTTTTTTTTTATTTTTTATTCAACATCAACTTTGTATTAACCAATTGAAGGATACAAGATTTTTCACCACAAAAGTGTTTGAACCACACTTACAACAAAGAGAGTTAGTAACACCTATGATCACTACATGGACCATACGCTACCTAATCTATGTCTCTATTGTAACTTTCATCCCAATGAACACAAACTCCTCCTACAGACAGAAAGAGTTGGTTATTTGACCACCTAAATTAGATCTCTAGCACAAAATCACTTACTAGTACGGTGATGAAAAGTCTACTTGAGAAAATATTAAAACTCTAAGCTTTGGACCCCCAAGATGGGCTTGAAATTCTTGGTCCAACAGCAACAAACACCCTAAGGTGCATACCCACAACTTCCTTGTCACCACCGACTTTCAGCTTTCCGTTTCTCAGCCACAAACGAACAACCATGTATGACTGAAAAGGCGGGTTTCGGACACAAGCACAGGCCGGAACAACAATATCAGAAATGTGGAGCCCTAACCACTGGTAGAGAACATAAAGTACTTTCCGGCGCTGGGATGTTGGCCTCCACCACGAACCATCGTAGTCAACTTCTCTGGTTGACCACTCCATCGTCGTCTCCCTTGGTGCGTGTTGTCTCCGAGAACCGGAGGACAAACTTCTATACTCAGGTTGTTGGTCCTCTCCTCCGATTGTTTCACCGCCCCGATTGAGCGAAGATCTAATGGTGGAGGAGTCGTCTTGCCAGACCACGTGCCGGTACCGAGCTTAGTTCGCCAGAGATCTAAAAAAGGAAAACTAGATCTGGCTCACCAAAACCCTAAAAGCCGACTTCCCCTTCTTCCGCCGTTCCACTGGCCTCGCCACTTCTCCAAGGAAAGCCTGAGCTTGGCCGTTATCCGTACGACATGGATCTCCGGCGAGACTCGACAAAACCAGAGTCATGTGCATATCAGCCGGGAAGATAGCGTCGAGGGAGAAGCAAAAGAAAAAAGAGAGAACAAAGGGAGAAAGAGCACCTCCGGCACTGGAGAAGCCGGGCCAGAGCTAGGGTTTCTTTAGAGTTTAGAGAGAGACGAGAGCTTTTTTTGCGGTAGAGAGAGAGATGATTGTCCAAAATTAATTAAACTTCTTAAATGGCAGTTACTTTTAGGGTGTGTTAGTGAGAATAGAACTTATAAAGATTTTTAGAGTTGACAAAAAAAGGATTTTTAGAATTTTTAAGTATTATGTTATTGGTTTATTGATTCTTAGATTCTCGTTAAAGTTTAATGGCATTGGTTTGATGATGTTGTAAATCTATAAAAAATTCCTTGTTATTCAAAAAGTTTAGATTTTAACGATTCTACAAATCTATTAAAGTAAGTGTTACTTAGAGTTATATTCTTAACATTTTAACTCATAAAACAAGATTTTCAGAATACTTCATACATCACTTGGATTCTTAAAATCATTATAATACTTTACTTCATATATTTTCACAATATACAAAATTCTATACAACTCTTTCCAAATTTAACAAATCTATCAACTCTTAAAATCAACAAACTCTATGGAAATCTAAGTTCCACTAACACTTACTTCCTTATGAAATAATTACTATATTAATACTTACAGAAATATCACAAAATGGATAAGTATCATTTTATTTAAACACTCTCTTTTGATTATCTATTTTGCATTACGTAGTGTCTAGTTAAAAACCTAATCATGGAAAAAATTCAATAGGATAAAAACGGTGATAAGGAGAAAAAGAGTACACTAACGTAATCTCCCCCTGAGAAGTATAGACATAGTCCTTTCTTCATAGGTCACACAAATGCCGCATTCCGATATCGTAAACGTGTTTGCGAAATGTTGTAGTTGGAAGGGCTTTCGTGAACAAGTCACCCGGATTATCGCATGATCGTACATACTCTATAACCACTTTTTTTTTTCTCGAGCTCCCGTATATGCAAGGAAAATCATGGAGAGATATGTTTCATTCTTAATATAGCTTTCTTTAAGTTGAACGACCCGCGCCGAATTATCTTTAAAAAATTTCATCGGTTATTTCTTGGTTACTATTCCGCTTACTTCTTGTATGTGTTGGCTCATTGATCTAAGCCACACACGTTCACGGCATGCTTCGAAGAAGTCGAAACCCATTTTGTTTCTCAAAATGACATGTAGTCGTAGTTTCACCAATTATAAAACTATGTTCCATTTACGTTCGACTTTATAAATTGCATGTATCTGCAAACCAATACCAAACTCGGGGTTTCCAGAATAAACCAATCTTAAATCAGTACGTACTTTGGAGAGAATAAATATATTCTCGACGCCGTTCTAATTTTCTTGAATGAGCATTAGCATCTCCATAGTATTTTTTATAGATCTTACTAGGATCTTTTAAAACAACATCTCTTTTAACAGTGAGAAATCTATTCACCATTGGAGTACTCAAAGAAGTCGCTTTGTCCATATAAAAAAGTTTCAATAATCTTTTCGTATAATTTGATTGATGCACAAATATTTCTTCTCGGAGATGCTCAATCTGGAGTCAAAGACAATTTTTTTAATATTCTCCATTGCATCACCTTCAGGTGTAACCGTTGTTTCCATGTCATTTAAATTCTACTCCAAATCAATGTTTTCAATATGTGATTGTCCTAATGTCTCAGCAAAGTCATCATTGATAAAATTTGAAATTCTGATAAAATTGTGTAGACCCATTGTAGCAACCACTACTCTCTTCTAGACTTCTATATTATATCTTGAGAAATCATAAACAATCCTTCATTTCCTTTTCAAACTCCAAATGTCCTTTCAATGATAGAACACAAAGATGCATGCCAACAATTAAAAAGATCTTGCTTATTCCGAGGAAGAGGAGAGCATTTTCGAATTAAGACATATGATACCGAACGACCATGTTTCGTGAAGATCTATATGGAAAAGAAAAACCTTGTTTATTTGGATAACCAGAGTCAACCACATAAAAAGTTATCTGCAGGTAAAGGAAACTCAAGATCATTGCTTTGAGCATGGTAAGAACTGCTGTGTCATGACAAAATCTTGATGCTCCGTTTCAAATATATTATATGTGAACAATATATTCAGATCACATATTACCATTATGTTAAATGATGTTCTGTTATGTCAATTCAAATACATTCTTTGTAATTCTGATTTAACCTTAACACATGCATGAACCTCATCCATTGTTCCGAAAAATTCGCTAACAAAATGATCAATATTTTTCATCCATTAGTCGGTCGGAGAATCCTATGTAGTTCTTCCATCATGTACCTCATCCATTGTTCCGATCAAATCCACATTCAAAATGATCAATATTTTTCATCTATTAGTCGGTCGAGAATCTTATATAGTTCTTCCATCATTGGTGGAGTGCCGATGTAATCACAGTATCTATACTATTAAAACAGATGACTGCTTATGAATCAGCCCCTGATTTTTAAGGAAATTACAAAACATTCTACTTCCTTTTATTTTTAATGAAAATCATCCATTAAAAGCTCAACTGAAAATCGCCAATTAAAAGCCTAATAATTTTAACATTTATTTACAACGAAATAGGCTTCAAATCTATACAAAAAATTATATATTTGTAAGTTTACAAATTTATCAACAGAAGTAGGTCTGAGTATTTGACACAGACCCGAACAAGAACCGACACGAAAATACAGATCCAGGTCCGGGTCATTGCTAAAGTATCTGTTGGGTATTTCTTGTTTGGATCCGCATGTCTCGGTTCATCCAGGTCCTACTAGAAACCCGATCGGGTATTCTAAGTATCCACAAATTATGGTATATATTAGGTATATTTAGGTGATTGGGTATATTTTTGATAATTCAGGTATTTTTTAAAGTTTCAGATTTGGATTTTCGAATAAAATATTAGGTTTTAGGTAAACTTTTAGATTTCAAAAAAATATAATTCGGGTATCGGGATAAAATTCCGGGTATATTTTTGATTTTTTGGGTTTGATTTTGGATAATATTTCGGAATTTTTTGCGGTTCTTCGAGCTTTTTTAGAGTTTTCGGGTTTTGGGATCCAGTTTGGGTCCTTCGGATCCTTTTCGGGTCCTAAATACCCGAACCGACCCGATAATATACCCGAACCAACAAATCTGACAAGACCCGATCCGAAATCGACCCAAAAAATTATAGATACTTATATGGGTCCAAATTTCTAAGACCCGAAAGACATTGACCCGACAAAACCCGATCCAGACCCGACTCGAGGATCCGGGTACTCAGAATTAAACAGTATATTACCCGCGCGGGTCAAAATCTAGTTGCCTATTTATTTTGCAAACAAGTCCCGTATACATATATATGTCCACCAAAAGACCATTTTTATATCTTTAACAATAAAAGGCCCAAAAGTATATCAGATCTTATATAAATCTATGATGAGGCTTACTGGACCCACTCTAATCGGGCTTTATAGACGGCATCTCTGTGGGTCCCGTTTCTCATTTTGGAACCCGCACTGCTTGCCGTTTTTCTAACAGAGAGAATCGCCTCTTTCGTCTTTACTCTCCACCTCGAAGCTAATTAGAATCTGAAGATCTCTCTTCTCTCTCTCTCTCTCTGTAGCGAGTCATCATGTTCATGATAGATTGGTTCTACGGTGTTCTCGCTTCGTTAGGGCTATGGCAGAAAGAGGCTAAGATCTTGTTCCTCGGACTCGATAACGCCGGCAAAACAACCTTGCTTCACATGCTCAAGGACGAGGTTCGATCTCTCTCTCTCTCTCTCTAATTGATTCGATCCCGATTCAGTTTTCGCTACCGAATCGATCCTCTTTGTGCTTTGATTAGGTTTGATTTGAATATGTTGAGAATGTTTCTAATTTTGGGAGTAGATTCTGAATCTGATTAAGGAACTTTCCGTTTATAGACTTCTTTTGAGTTATTTGTAGCTTTAGTCTAGATTAGTTATAGTGTTTGAGGCTCCCACCAATTATGTGTATGATTGTTCTTGTGGATGTCACTGTGATGCTAAAGCTTACTCTCTGCGTTTCTTTTTATAAGATGTTTTGGTTGACTGCACGGAGATTAAGATATTTACAACTTTAAACGATACTCCCTCTATTTCATTATAAGTGTCGTTTTAGGTTCATGCACACGAATTAAGGAAATCATTAATTTTGCATATTTTCCATATAAAAACACAATTACCTATACACCTAATCATATATCAACCAATAGAAAAATAGAATGCAGAATAAAAGTAATAAATTTTGCATTGAAAATTGAAAAGGACACTTATTTTGCAACGAAAAAAATTCTCTAAAACGACACTTAGTATGAAACGGAGGGAGTATAATTTTAAAATCATTCAACCAATTATAAAAAAAGGTTGGAAAATTTTACTGGTTGAACAGTTTCCAATAAAATTAAAGTTAACCTTAAAAATTCAAAACATATCTTAAAATCTCAAAACATCTTATATTTTGAAACAACATAAACCTTCTAAAACATGGAGGGAGTATTTTGTTCCGTTGTTCTAGACGATGTTAATGTTAACTGGTTTGAAATTTGGTGAAACAGAGATTGGTGCAGCACCAGCCTACACAGCATCCAACGTCTGAGGAACTAAGCATTGGAAAAATCAAGTTCAAGGCTTTTGATTTGGGTGGTCATCAGATTGCTCGCAGGGTCTGGAAAGATTACTACGCTAAGGTGAACATATTGTCTCTTGCTTTTTTATGCTATTTATCATATCATGGAGTGTGCAACTTGAGATTTTGTTTTTGTCTAATCACTTCCCCCTCATAGTCCCTGCATTGATGAGTTTTTGCTCATGAGTCACCCCATTAGATCAATGTTGCACATTTTTTCTTACTAGTGAAACTGTGATAGAATGGTTTGTATTTTTTTTCCTTCATAGGGAATTTTGTAATGTTACATCATCAGCTTCACTCTCGTGAAAGCCATGTTTCTAGCTTTCTAGTTATCATAAAGCATAGTAGAATAAGAATCTGTGACGTCTAATGTTTCAACTCATTCAAGCTTCCTCAATGGCAGAATAACCATTAGTTTCATGAATACTTTGCTTTCTACTGCTTATCTTATCATTGCCCCACATTCTCCTCATGTTGAAGTTTTTGCTCGCATTTCACCCATTGAATCAACATTGAACACTTATTCTTCCTAGTGCAGGCCTGTAGTTTTGCTCATTTCATGTTAGATTATTTTTTCTCTAGTTTAATTCTCCAGTTATCCTGAGTATAAAGCTTTTTCGATAAGCATAGTAGAATTAGAATCTGTATAACTTCAAATGTTTCAACTCATTCAAGCTTCTGCGTGTCGTTCACATCCACTAGATTGATATTGCACAGGTATTCTTTCCTAGTGAAATCCTAGTTTGCAGGCAATTCATCATGCTAGATCATCTTCAGTCTAGTGAAAGACATGTTTATTGTTTTTAAGTTACCCTAAAGTTTTTTTTTTCGATCAGCATAGTAGAATCAGAATCTGTAACTCCAATTTTCTTAACTCATTCAGGCTTGTTCAATGGTAGAGTTTTATGAACAATTAGTTTCAATGATTTATACTCTGTTTATTTGCAGGTGGATGCTGTGGTCTACCTAGTGGATGCATACGACAAGGAGAGATTTGCAGAATCAAAAAAGGAACTGGACGCACTTCTCTCAGACGAGTCTCTAGCCACTGTTCCCTTCCTCATCCTAGGAAACAAGATAGACATACCTTACGCTGCATCAGAAGACGAGCTCCGTTACCATCTTGGCCTCTCCAACTTCACAACGGGAAAGGGTAAAGTGAACCTAGTGGATTCGAACGTAAGACCATTGGAGGTTTTCATGTGCAGCATCGTCAGAAAGATGGGCTATGGCGAAGGCTTCAAGTGGCTCTCTCAATACATCAAGTAAACAAGACTCCAACCACATGGCGTTACTATTGTTAAACAACAAGTAAGTTTTTTATAATTCCCGTTTTGTATTTTGTCTTGCGTTTCTTTTTTTTGAATGTGTTGTAAGAAATGTCGTGAAACTAAGCTTCTCGTGTGTCTCTCTGCCTTTTGTTTCTTGTAGTGACTTTAAATTTTTAATTCATATTATTTTAAACTTTGGATTATAACTAAAACCCAGTAAAGAGACATGTGTGGTTGAACAGCTTTTTCTTCACTTTCGTTTCACGCAATAGTCGATTTACAAAACATTTTGAAGTTTAAGTACCGTGTTTGTCGACAGTTGGATCAGACCCTTAAGATTACCCAACAAACCCACACCAATATAATATTTGGTTTGTATATAAATAAATCTATACAAGTAATGACACTAAACAGAGATTAACCAAAGTCTGACCAAAATGTTTCCTTAAGGCTACTTGAAAACCAGTAAACACCTCCAGAACTCTATACAAGGAACAGAGTCTACATACACATGAATAGATTTAAGATGAAGGCTAACCAGCGTTGCCTTCCTCATCCTCATCTACCCCACTTGTCCCAATCAGTCTTGACATAGTGTGGCGCTTTCCCTCAATGGATCAGCTTATTCCACCCTTTCAGGCTCTTCTTTCTCTATTATACAGAAGATGCTTCTTACTCCAATGTTAATCTTGCTTTCCTGAAATCAAAGCAGGTTTCAGAACATTCATCAGGCAATAGATGAAACAACTAAGACCAGGTTAGTGTAAGGATCCCACCTCTACATTGACTTTATCATGAATCTCGAGTTAAAAGTTCACAAACGTGGTTCTCAGGACCAGCTTTTGCAGAGAAATCAAAGACACTTGGTGGGTCTAGGTTAACTTTAGTCTCCTTGGAATCTGCTAATACTACAGTGAGGCAAATCTTGTCAGTGGTCTCAGCCCACTTCACTTCGGGATGACGACTACAAACACATATGTGATAGATAAATTTTACATTGGCCAAGAAACATTCACCCAAAGCTCTGAGCTCTAGTTCAAGTGTAGCTCATTATGGGCATATGGTGGTGGGGCTTTCCATATTATTGGGCTATAGTGAGTGTTGGTGAATTCGTCCACAAGCACAAAGAAGCGTTGGAGCCTGATTATGTTTCAGATAATCTGCATCATTGGATAGATCTCTTATCTTATCTTTGGTTACCAGTACATCACATGTTCTCCTTTTGGTGATCAATAGAGAATCAAACTATCATCAATGACAGGCTTGATTTGAGATCCAACTAGACGTTTTCTTATGCTGTTAATGAGCTGAAGTTGCTCGGTATCGTTTGAGAACCTGACAGAAGGAGCTGCTTCTTCTTTTTCCACACTCAGAAAGTCTCCATTAGATGCAACAAGAGCTTCTTCTTCTCATATCTTGCTCTCCACGTCTGAGGAATAAACCTGCGGATTCTTGCTGATTCAGTACTGCAGACTTTCTACCCAAGAGAAGATATATAAATAAATCTTTCTTCTTGTTTTAATAGGCAGAGACAATGGTGATATGTGCGAACAACTCTCGTTATACTGTATTCTTTTAAGAAGACAGCTCGTTGGTTATAGCAGGCATTATGGTTAAGATAAATACATTAGGGAGATCAACTTATAATGGAAGTGAACTTGTCCAAGGAAAAATATAAGAAACTGAAACGAATAAACATCTTGCCTCCACTGCCTACTTTATTATACTACAGTTGTAATTAAAAAAATTTGCGCAAATGTTAGAGCATATGTATGTATCTGAGTATCCAACCCACTT
The DNA here is from genome assembly GCA_932364175.1 of Eruca vesicaria subsp. sativa. Lineage (NCBI taxonomy): Eukaryota > Viridiplantae > Streptophyta > Magnoliopsida > Brassicales > Brassicaceae > Eruca > Eruca vesicaria. The sequence goes on along the minus strand of CAKOAT010122266.1, from coordinate 23,202 downwards.
GTAGTTGAGGTAGATAGGGTACATGCAACGACACTTACAATTGCTGCAAAATGGACGAGTTACACTATTATTGAGCACCACCGTATACAATTTGTCCCACACTATTGCTGTGCTTCTTGGCATTAGCCCCGTAAAGTCTCCGAGCACACAGATTGTATGCAAACTAGCCAGGTGATCTTTACAGGTGTAGAACCAACTCTTTGGATTGGTTTCTTTCTCACATATGTCACACCAGTGTTTACCACTTGCCTCTTTGTCGCCATAGCATAGTGAGAGAGGATGATCATATGCAATGTGTTTTACCACTTGTGGTAGAGTGGCACAACCGAATCCCAATACAAATCCACAATCACCTTCAACGCACGTCAGGATATGTCGTTCCCAACTATTGCAACCACTGCATATTCCATATGTTTCTGTTGGAATGTAATATAAGGGATGGTGGGGATGACTTGGATGGACAAATGGCTCAGAAACAGAACCGCACAAGACATCCAACTTTGTATCCCCATGCTTGTACATGAAACCATTGGAATCCCTTCTGCAAGCATCACACTTGAAGACATGTAGCTCCTCATTAATAACTAAAGTGAGCCGGTCATTGTGTAGCACATGCCATTTTCTTTTAGGACATTCAGCACAGTTCTGATGGAGTGAAAAATTACAATTCATACAGCCATAAAACGATTGGAGACCAATGGTGTGGGTGCACGCATTGCATCGTTTGTTCTCCTCATACTGAATGCCAGCCCTATGGAGTTTTAGGTTATGCTCTTCATGGCTGAAATGTCGAATTGTGTTGTCATCTATCACCACATATGGCTCTATATCTTCCTCTTCTTCAGGTACACCTTCGAGTTCTTTCCCGTTCCACACATCTTTTCTGGCAGCACATTTAGAGTGAACGACATAGCCAGGACACCTCTTACAAGAAAACCCTCCACGAGTCCAGTCCACCTTCTTGCGACAAACACCACACACAGAATTCATAGCACCCTCACCAAGAACCGAAGTACGAGAAACACGGTGATCATGTCGGTTGATATTAATGACACGTGGAAGGCCAAGACAATCTTGATGGATCATGAAACCACAATGAAAGCATGCGTAAGGGCTTCGATCTCCCTTGAGACCGCAAGCATTACAAGTAAAAGAATCGAGTCTTGGAAGAAGGGTGAGTGGATGATCATGAGAGTTCAAATCTAGAATAGACTGTTGTGGTGGGTTCAGAACACAACGCATATCCAAGGTGAAGTTACAAGAAGAACAATGATAAAAGAATTCTTCATCAACCTTTCTTCCACAAAGACAACAATTTCCATCAGAATAGTCCGGTGGTGGACCCTTGAAGAGATTAAGAGGATGCAAGGAGTGGTAAGAATGGTCTATCTCCAGTTGTTGTTTTACCTCTGCTGTTGGGTGCCAAACACAATCCACATGGAAGGCTACTTCACATTCTTCACATTTGTATGGATATCCATGACCAGCCTTCCCGCATTTAGCACAACAGTTAATTTCAGTCCGTTCCTTGACTAGTGTGAGCTTGTGGTGGTGCTTCTCGAAATTGTCAATAACTTCTGGTGGTGTGTACTTGATGCAGCGTAGATCCATGTCGAAGTTACACATATCACAGCGATAGGATAGAAACAAGATTCTCCTATCACATAAATCACATAGGATACTATTGATACCTTGAATATGTCGAAGATGGAGAGTGTGATTGGGGTGATATGGGTGGTCCATAAATTCAGAGAGCTCCTCGTCACCACATTTCTTGTGCACGAAAAAATCACAGAGTTTACAATAGTACCCATCACTCTGAGATTCAAAGAGTCGACAACAATCACCTCTCCTCAGATCATTCCAAGGCATCAAACGATGTGAGTGGATCCACGGTAGTGACACTCCCTCAGGTTCCATTTGGTCCTAAACTTGAAAAAATACAGAAGAGCGAAGGGTTGACAGCGTGAAAGTTTCCTTAATTAGGGTTTCATAGGAGGTTAATGGACTTCTCAATTTGAGTTGGCCCACAAAATAGAATCTGTAGTAATAGAGTTGACTAATTTAATGAGCCGGTCGTTGGCTGTCAGGAAATCCCTGAAAGGACAGCTGATGTCTTCAAAATATTCCATCGTTATAAATTACTAGGTTCGTTTCTGCGTCGCAGTATATGTGATTTTATTTTTCTTTTATAATATTATATTTGTTTGGTAATTTTGTCCAAAAACCCTATAAAATTTGAGTTTGGAAGGTAGCTATAAATTTGGTTGTCTCTTTATTTATATTTTCTTGATAGATCTCCTTGAACTTAAGCTGTATTTACATCACATCCTTCAAAAAGAGACAAATTTCTTGTAAGTTTGATATTTACGAAATCTTTTAAAAGTGAATTAGAATTGTGACATTTTTAATATAATGAGAGAGATTGAGAAATAAATTCATACATACTCATCAAAGGAGGTTTATGGTTCAAATTTTCATTCATACTACTATATTAACTGATTTGTTTGAGTTTGTATATAATTTTTTTTTAAAAAAATTGTGCAGTTATATTGTTTATCAGTTTTAACTGAGTATTTTATTAAAAAATATTGCTTGAGGTTGTTGTAAATATTAAATATAGATTTCTAATTTTTTCTTTAGCACATAGTTTGGGTTGTTATGAAATATGTATCCATTTTTCACAATCAAAACACTGAAGGTGAAAAATGTTATTTGGTATTTTTTTAATGTCGATATCCATTTTCCTATAATTAGGTGTTACACATAATTGTTTTTATATATTCTAATTTTCTTTTATTTTATCTTTGAAGTTTCGAATAATGTTTTATGGATTATTGTGGTATTTTATTCAGGGTGATTATTTGTCCTACAGCCTTTGAATAGTTTTAAAGTATACATGAGTACTAGATTTTTGACCCGCAAAAAGCGTGGATACCCCTTTTGTTGTTTTATCTACAGATGGATCGATAATTTTTTTTTGGCTTTGATGATGTAAAATGTTCTTGTCTAATATAACTTTCTAAAATTATTTTAGATTTTAATTTATTATTATCATCAATATATATATATGTAAATGTATTATATGTAATTGTGTAGTTTTATTTTGAGAAAATAATAACAATTAACTACGCTTGGTGCTGGGAAGCGAGACAAACTCGCACTGTCCGACCCGCAAAGAAAATAAATTTTATCTGTATCAGCCCCACTAATTTTTTCGGATAATCTGCGGAACCTGCAGATAATTATTAATAATAAAATAATTCTTTTTCATTTTTTCTAAAAAATAATATTAAAGAGTATATTTTTAATTTAATTTTTTTTCTTTAAAAAGAATTATTTTAACAAATTTTAGTATATTTTTGAAAAAATATTTTAAAAATTTTTTTATTCTATTTTTGCAGATTACCAGATATCTACAATTGAAATTAGAACAATCTGCATTGTTACATCTCTCGAACAAGTACTTTCTTAATACGACGAGTTTTGAAGATATCTTAGGTCGTCTAAAAGCATACGAAAGAGGCGATTCTCTCAAACTACAAGAAGCTCAAGAGAATGCTAACACCGATACACAAGACTCTCAAACTACAAGAAGCTCAAGAGAATGCTAACACCGATACACAAGACGCCGATGAATCCTTAAGAGCAACATAGAGTAACAACATTTTAGAAAAGAGGAAGTGAATAAGAGGGTTTAATAAACTTAAAAATATAATACTAATAACCCTTAGCAAATTAGAGTATCCCAACAAAGGTACAAGAGAGTTTCATGAGCAAAACTCTCACACTTCCCAAAAAAAAAAAATTATAATAATGCCTCATGATGAACTCGTCTCGCTTGAGCTCTTCCGGACAAACTTGTTTCACTACTGTTTCGTGGGTTCCACACCACATGACGGTATACGATTGGTCCATTTATTTTTTTATTTTATTTTATTTTTTAAAAAAGCAAACTGAAAAAAAAAATTAATCTTTTTTTTTTTGGGAACTTGGAAGCAAAACATCATAATAAGTTTTTCTCTGAAACAAACACTGCCATCTTCACTTGTCTTCCTTAACAACATCTACTGGTTTCCTTTCCTCCTTAAAGGCTTCATCTTTCTTGCGTCATGGTTTTGCAAATTCTGTTGCAATCACAAAAAGCATTTCACTGTGATTACAATTAATGACACTAAACAGAGATTTACCTTCATCATCACTGTCTTCAAACTCTTGCATTCCTCCCATGCCGCCAATTCCTACCATACCTCCCATTCCACCAAAGTTCTGCAAGAAGAAAGAATCAACCATGACGTCAATTCTTTTTTTTGTCAAAGGGGTACTTAATATTAAAAGCTGAGAAAAATAACAAGGTTTTGGCCTCAGGCCCAAAGGCTAAAAATAGTACTAGCCCAACCGGGCAGAAACAGATGAGCCCCGTAGGGTTTTTTTTGCTAAGAGATCGGCCTCAGCATTTTGAAGTCGAGGAAGAAAAGAGAAGGAGATATCGACGAACACAGATGAAATTTGCTGGATATCTTTGACGATTCCGTAAACTTCTTTGTTCTGCATGTCGTTGTTAATTGCTCTGATGAGCGTTGTATTGTCAGAGAGTATCTTGATCCTTGAGAGATCGAGATTCACTGCTGCGATGATTCCAAGCCGGAGAGCCAGAGCTTCTGCGACTATTGGTGAGGTAACCCTCTCCTGGGTTGTGGTTCCTTGCTTGATTATTGCTCCTGTGTGGTCTGTGATTATCCAAGCTAATCCCGCTTTATTTGTTGTTTTATCCCAGGATGCATCCGATTTACATGTTGCTGCTTGTACTCCTCCGATGCCATAGGATCTTTTCGTGCTTTCACTAGGAGCGTGCTTTGTTATCTGCACTGAAGAACCCTGAGCAAAGCTCCATTCCCTTGCTAGGCGTAGTCCTTTTGATATCACTTCCTCCTGAGATAGGTGTCTTTTCTCGAAAATCAGAGAGTTACGGGCAGTCCAGAGGGCCCAGCAAATCCATGGCAGGATGTCTCCTACGATGCCTGAAGGTGGGAGACTTGTGCTTTTCCTAAATGCTATAATGGCTCCCTTGAAGTCTGTTTCAGTAGCTATGTGAACTACTTTGGAGAGAGGTACATTCTTCCAAACCTCCTTTGCGAATTGACATTCGAAAAAAGCGTGCATTGCTGTCTCTATTCCTTTGCATCTCACACACACCGCTTGGTCCTGTATACCCCTGCTTTGTAGGTTCTCTCCTAGCGGAAGTGCTTTTTGGATGATGGACCATGTGAATACTTTCATCTTGGGTGAGCAATTAGTAGCCCAGACATCCTTCACCCAATCAAAGCCGTCGGTATTTTGGTTGTTGTTGGTGATGCTCTTGAGAGAAGCCATTGCATATCCAGATTTGGTTGAGTACACACCTGAAGTGGTTGGTTGCCAAATAAAAATGTCTTCGGCACCCTGTTGGCTTGGTTTGATGCTCAGCACTTGTTCTGCTAACATGGGAAGTACTTCTTTCACTCTTTTAGTATTCCATTTTAAGTCGTCTGTGAGAAGGTCTGAAACTGAGAGGTCCAACTCCGCTTCGGCAATCGGACCAAAGGGTCTTAATTGTTCTGTTAGCGAGATCCATGTGTCCTTCCAGACATTTGTGGTTTGACCGTTCCCTATAGCTTTACCAATGTAGTCTCGTAGGAGGTCCCTTCCGTGTAGAATACTTCTCCATCCGTGTGAACATGTTGCTGGTGCTTCGATTTTTAGAAAAGCTTGTTTGTGACAGTACTTCCCTAGTAGTATTCTAGCTAGTAGACTCCCCGGGTTTGTTAGTATGCGCCATGCCTGCTTAGCTAGTAGTGCTTGATTAAATAATTGAATGTCTCTGAAACCTAGTCCACCAACTGCTTTTGGTTTTGTCATTTTATCCTAAGAAACCCAGCACATTTTCTTTTTATCTTCTGAGTCATCCCACCAGAATCTCATCAGGACTGACTGTATTCTTTTACATAAACTGGCAGGTAGTTCGAAGCAGGACATGGAGTACGTTGGGATGGCTGTTAGTACCGACTTGAGCATAGTGAGTTTCCCGGCTTTAGACAGGAACCTGGTGGATCTTGTCGATGCCCTTTGCCTTATTCTGTCTACAATGGACGTGAACAAATCCCTTTTTTTCCTGCCAAAGTGCTCAGGTAATCCAAGATATTTACCTGAGCCTCCTTCTCTAGTTATATCCAGGCACTCCATAACCATAGATTTTATTTCCGTTGATGTCTTACACGAGAAAGTGATAGAAGACTTGTCCTTGTTGATCCTTTGACCAGATGCCTCTTCATATTGCAGGAGAATGTGTTGGAGTTGGAGGCAATTATCCTTGGTCGCTTGGCAGAAAAACATTGTGTCGTCTGCGAATAACAAATGGTTGACTGCTGGGCAGTTTCTCGCCACCTTAATACCGCGTAAGGTTCCCTCCTTCTTTGCTTTTGTGCATAAACCTGACAGAACTTCTCCACATAGGATAAATAGATAAGGTGAGAGAGGGTCCCCCTGTCTGATTCCCCTTTGAGGCTTGACAGTTCCATGTGCTGTATCATTAATAAGATAGGAGTATGTCACTGTAGAAACACATTGGATAATCCAATTTGTCCAAACCTGATGAAAACCCAATCTCTGCATAACTTGAGCTAGGAAGTTCCACTCCACCCTGTCATAGGCTTTAGACATATCAGTTTTAACTGCCATGGTGCAACGAACTTGTGCTTGTGATGTTTTTAGGTACTGTAGCACTTCATGAGTAATGAGAACATTGTCTGAAATTGCTCTTCCTGAAGTAAACGCTGATTGATTTTCCGAAATAATCACTTGTAGTATCGGTTTGAGTCTGAGCGATAGCATTTTAGAGATAATTTTGAAAAACACATTGCATAGAGCAATGGGTCTGTAATCTCCTACGCTTTTAGCTCCCGTGTGCTTTGGAATAAGCCTGACATGTGTTTCATTTTGCGAGTTTCTGAGGTTTCCTGTGGCGAAAAAGCCTTGAACCTCTTGAATCACTGCTGGGCCTACTACATCCCAGTTTGCTTGGAAGAAGCTGGCCGAGAAGCCATCTGGTCCCGGTGCCTTATCAGGGTGGATAGCAAAGGTAGCCTCTTTAATTTCACTAGCTGTTGGTTTACGGATTAACTCCTCATTCATCTGTTGTGAAATAACAGGTTTAAGGGCCTCTTCTACTACTTTTCCCCCATTGTGTCCCGAAGAGGTAAAGAGATTGCTGTAGAAGTTACAGATAACTGAGGCAATTTGCTCTTCTTCATACACTGGTTTTCCATTGGCGTCCTCGATGACCGTCAACCTGTTTCTAGCTTGTCTGGCTTTCGTGGTGGCATGAAAGTAAGAGGTATTTGAATCTCCTAATGTCAGCCAAAGTTGTCTACTCCTCTGTTTCCAAAACTCTTCTTCCTTTTTGTATGTTTGGAGCAGGTTGGAGTTGATCTGATAGATTTTTTCTTCATCTGGTATTGTCTCTGTCATAGCCTCTTCTAGTTGGTCCCGTAAAGTCTCCAAAGTCTTTCTGCTGTTCTCATAAAACTTCTTGCTCCATCTGACAATGGCTCTTCGCACCATGACGTCAATTCTCAAAGCGATATATACATATATAAGAGTAGAAGATAGACAACATTCACAAAAGCTAGAAACAAACCCAGAAATCCATTCCTCCCATATCCATATCTCCAGTACCTAAATCAAATCAAACAGCAGAAACGAGTCAACACCTCCAGGACTTTATATAAACTGCAGAGAGTCTATATACACAAGTCCCAATCAGTCTTGACATAGTGTGGCGCTTTCCTCCACGGATCAGCTTATTCCACCCTTTCAGGCTCTTCTTTCTCTATTATACAGAAGATGCTTCTTACTCCAATGTTAATCTTGCTTTCCTGAAATCAAAGCAGGTTTCAGAACCTTCATCAGGCAATAGATGAAACAACTAAGACCAGGTTAGTCTAAGGATCCCACCTCTACATTGACTTTATCATGAAACTCGGGTTTAAGTTCATAAACGTGGTTCTCGGGACCAGCTTTGGCAGAGAAATCAAAGACACCTTCAGGGTCTAGATTAACTTTACTCTCCTAAGAATCAGCTAATACTACAGTGAGAAAAATCTTGTCAGTGGCCTCAGCCCACTTCACTTCGACTGCAAACACACATGAACATTCACCCAAAGCTCTGATCAGTTCTAGTTCAAGTGTAGCTCATTATGGGCATATGGTGGTGGGGTGGTGAATTCATCCACAAGCACAGAGAAGCGTTGGGGCCTGATTATATATGTTTCAGAGAATCTGCATCATTGGATAGATCTCTTATCTTATCTTTGGTTACAAATAGAGAATCAAACTATCATCAATGACAGGCTTGGTTTGAGATCTAACTAGACGTTTTCTTATGCTGTTAATGAGCTGAAGTTGCTCGATATGATTTGAGAACTTGACAGGAGGAGCTGCTTCTTCTTTTTCCCACATTCAAAAAGTCTCCATTAGATGCAACAAGAGCTTCATATCTTGCTCTTCACGTCTGAGGAATAAACCTGCGGATTCTTGCTGATTCAGTACTGCAGACTTTCTACCCAGGAGAAGATATATAGATCTTTCTTCTTGTTTTAATAGGCAGAGACAATGGTAACATGTGCGAACAACTCTCGTTATAATGTATTCTTTTAAGAAGACAGCTTGTTGGTTATAGCAGGCCTTATGGATAAGATAAATACATAAGGGAGATCAACTACTAATGAAAGCGAACTTGTCCAAGGAAAAATATAAGAAACTGAAACGAATAAACATCTTGCCTCCACTGCCAACTTTATTATACTACAGTTTTAACTAAGCAAATAGGCAAATAATAGAACAAATGTATGTCTCTGAGTTTCCAAGCAAGTTGAGGTAGATAGGATAACTGCAACGAGACTCACATTCGCTGCAAAATGGACGAGTTACACTATTATTGAGCACCACCTCATACGATTTCCACAAGAATTTTGCTATGCTTCTTGGCATGAGCCCTGAAAAGCTTCCAAGCACACAATTTGTATGCAAACTAGCCAAGTGATCTTTACACGTGTAGAACCATTCTTTTGGATTAACTTCTTTCTCACAAATGTCACACCAGTATTTACCAATTACCTCTTCTTCTCCATAGCATAGTGAGAGAGGATGATTGTAAGCTATGTGTTTTACCACTTGTGGTAGAGTGGCACATTCGAAGCCCAATATAAATCCACAATCACCTTCAATGCACCTGAGGATATGTGTTTCCCAGCTGTTGCAACCATTGCATATTTCTTCTTTTTCTGTTGGAATGTGATATAAGGGGTGGTGTGGATGACTTGGATGGACAAATGGCTCAAGAACTGAACCGCACAAGACATCCAACTTTGTATCCCCATGCTTGTACATGAAACCATTGGAATCCATTTCGCAAGCATCACAATTGAAGACATTTTCCTCCTCGTTAATAACTAAAGTGAGCCGGTCATTGTGTAGCACATGCCATTTCCTTTTAGGACATTCAGCACATTTCTTGTGGAGAGAAAAATTACATTTCATACAGCCATAAAACGATTGGAGACCTATCGGATGGTTGCATGCCCTGCATCGTTTGCTCTCTTCATACCGAATGCCATTCATATGGAGCTTTAGGTGATGCTCTTTGTGGCTGAAATGTTGTATTGTGTTGTCATCTATCACCAAATAAGGCTTTGTATCTTCTTCTTCTTCAAGTAATCCTTCAAGTTCTTTCCCGTTCCACACATCTTTGTTGGTAGCACAATTAGAGTGAACGACATAGCCAAGACACCTCTGACAAGAAAACCCTCCACGAGTCCAGTCCACCTTCTTGCGACAAACTCCACACACAGAATTCATAGCACCCTCACCAAGAACAGAAGTACGAGAAACACGGTGATCATGTCGGTTGATATTAATGACACGTGGAAGGAGAAGACAGTCTTGATGGATCATGAAACCGCATGGAACACATATGTAAGGGCTTCGATCTCCCGTGAGACCGCAGGCATTACATTTAAAAGAATCGAGTCTTGGAAGAAGGCTGAGTGGGTGATCATGAGCATTCAAATCTACAATAGTCTGTTGTGGTGGGTGCAGAACACAACGCAAGGTGAAGTTACAAGAAGAACAATGATAAAAGAATTCTTCATCAACCTCTCTTCCACAAAGACAACATTTTCCATCAGAATAGTCCGGTGGTGGACCAGTGAAGAGATTAAGAAGATGCAAGGGGTGGTAAGAATGGTCTACCTCCAATTGTTGTTTTACCTCTGCTGTTGGGTGCCAAACACAATCCACATGGAAGGCTACATCTTCACATTCTTCACATTTGTATGGAAACCCCTTATCAGTCTTCCCGCATTTAGCAGAACAATCAAACCCGGTCAGTTCCTTGACAAGTGTGAGTTTGTGGCCGTGCATTTTGACATTTTCAAGAACATCAGGTGGTGGGTACTTGGCACATAGTAGATCCACTTCAAAGTTACATATCTGACAACGATGGTGTATACTCACGTTCTTCCTTCCACACAAAAAACATAAATCTCTTTCTTTTTGTAGCATGAGAGAGTGAATGGGGTAAGCGTGAGATGGGTGGTCGATGAATTCAGAGAGCTCGTCACAACATTTCTTGTGCACGAAAAGATCACAGAGTTTACAATAGTACCCATCACTCTGAGATTCAAAGAGTCGACAACAATCACCTCTCCTCAGATCATTCCAAGGCATCAAACGATGTGAGTGGATCCACGGTAGTGACACTCCCTCAGGTTCCATTTGGTCGTAAACAGAAGAGCGAAGGGGGAGAGGTTGACAGCTTGAAAGTTTCCTTAGGGTTATCATAGGAGGTTAGTGGACTTCTCAATTTGAGTTGACCCATTTAATGAGCCGGTCGTTGGCTGTCGGGAAATCCCTTAAAGGAGAGCTGATGTCTTCAAAATATTTGATCATTAGAAATTATGAAATGCTGCCAAAAAGAAAAAAAAAATATAAAAAATTATGAAACTTGTTGTAAAAACGTGATGAAAAATGATTGTCAAACAAAGAAGCACCGAAAATTGACATCTTCGTATGAATATAAATTATGTGGAGCCTATTGTCACTATATGTGCACAGTAACCTCTACTTTTACTTTTATATAAATGAACGTTGTAACACACATCTTACTATTTCTCTTCTCCATTGTATGAGATTTCTCGCTGTAATAGTTTACCTTATATAAGTATTATCTCATTTTACGGGTATAAATTTCGTCTTTATTTAAATTTCAAGATACTATAAATTTATAAATTATTTTATAACACGTTATCAATACGATCACTCTGTGATTTGATAAAGTTTATATGTACCAGATTTACCTGATATAATGGCCGGGATACCGCCTATATTACTATTTATTAATGCGGACGGTATGTCGTCTTGTTAATAAACTTTGATTGCTAATTACACCATAATAATTGGCTTGGCTGTGCTGCCGCATAATTTATTTAATATTTTAATGAAAATAATTTTATCACCATAAATAATATTGATAATTGAATGTTAATTATATTATGGTTATTATATAATGTTTGGTCACATATATAAAATTATTATGAAATTTACTGAATTTGGTTGACTGCTTATTAGAATATTTTCAGACTGATTTTCGGTTCAAACGATTTAACCCCAACGGTCACAAAGAAAATTTTCAAAATTTTTACCCTTTTTCCAACGGCTATGAACAATAATTTTCACCTATCAATATACTCATCCTTCATTCATTCAAACCATCAAAACATTTCATCTCCTCTAAAATACTTTCAAATAATTTTCTCCCCATTTTTTTCTTGAAGAAAGATGATGCTTACGTTTTTTTTGCTTGTACGTACGGTTTTTTCTGGAGAATTTATTCCGACATAATTTAACATGAATCTTGTTTTTTTCTTCTATGCGGTGTTTTTCCTTGTAACTGCTTGCATGATTAATGTAAACAGTTCATTTTAAATATAATGAAATTTCAATAATTTTTTTTTTTGTGTTTTAGATAAATAAAATGGCAAAAATTGAGAAACTTCTGTGCCCAACACTTGAAGTTACCGGTGCAAATTACACCGCATGGATAACAAACATGGAGCTTCATCCGGACTAAAAAACTACTCGATACAATCAAGGAAGGAAATAAGTCCACCTCTCATGAAAATGCCAAAGCCGTAATATTTCTGAGAAGACATTTAGATGAAAATCTCACGCATGATTATGCGAGAACCAAAGATCCTTTAGATCTTTGGAAAGCTCTTAATGAAAGGTTTGATTACCAAAAAAAGATAACTCTTCCCCATGCACTCGATGAGTGGGCAAACCTACAGTTTCAAGATTTTGAAAAGGTGGAATTATGCAACTCCGCTATTTTAAGAATAGCGGCACAATTAGAATATTGCGGTAGGCCGGTGACGGATGCAGATAAGCTTAAAAATATCTATCTCCCTTCCACAAAAATCATTATGTTCTACAAGAACAATACCAAAACCGCGGGTATACAAAGTTTACTGAACTCGGTGTGGCGCTCATGATAGCGGAGAAAAATAATGAACTCTTTATTAAAAACCACAACACCTGACCTACGGGAACCAAAGCTTTTCCCGAGGTAAATGCAACGGATGTAAAAATCCAGAAAAAGGAAATTATTCCTATCGTGGCCGTGGTCGCCAATTTAATCGTGGCCATGAAAGGAGTTACAACCCAAAAGGAAGAGGATCCTACACATGGAATCGATCTGATCGGGTAAAGGGGTAAGAAACGCAAGAGAATCTTACTCGTAAAAATGAGAACATCTGTTATAGATGTGGATCGAAAGGACATTGGTCTCAAGAGTGTCGTACTCCTCAGCATCTATGTAAGTTGTACCAAGAGACTGTCAAAGGCATGGCTAAGGAAGTGAATCTTAATGAATACTTTGAGAGTACAACTTCAACGTACCTCGAATCCTCTGATTTCATCAGCGATTTCGAAAATGCTACACCTCAAGATAATTAAATTACTTGTAGTGGTCAAGTTCAATAATGCCTAAAGATGCCATAAAATACTATTTTAATTATGTATTTCCATTTTCAGAATAAGATTTCTTTGCAAACAACTAATGTATAACTATTGTGTAATGAAGATTATTGTGTGCTTATATTCAGTGTATAATTATATATTTTGCTATGAACTTTTATTTTCTTTATTAATATTGTTTATGCTTTTCAGAAATGGATAAAAATGCAAACGGAACAAATATCAAGCAAATTGGTAAAGAAATTTGCATCCGAGAGAGTAGTACAACACACACTATACTGAAAGATAAGAGATATTTCTCAAACTTCAAGTCTACAAAATTAACCATCAATACAATATCAGGTCCAACAGACGTAATCGAAGGAATTGGCAAAGCAAACTTTATGTTGCCTAATGGAACAAAGTTTTCCATAAGGCATTATATTCTCCGAATTATAAGAGGAATTTCTTGAGTTTTAAGGATATATACCTTCAAGGTTATGACACTCAGTCTGCAACTGAGAATGGAAACCATCATGCGTTGGTTGGTCTTGGTTAGTGTTCCCGAAAGGATCAATACGAAAAGAGATGGGTCAAAACTCGAGAACCGAACCATCCCTGCCAAGATCACCCCGCACATAGGCGAGATGGACCGAGGCCGATGTCACCTCGCTCATGGGCGAGGTGAACCATCACCAAGGTCACCTTGCCCATGAGCGAGGTGAAACGGCACCAAGGTCACCTGGCCATGGGCGAGGTGAAACGACACCAAGGTCACCTCGCCCATGGGCGAGGTGAACCAGTACTGATGTCACTTCACCCATGGGCGAGGTGAACCAGCACCGGTGTCACCTCGCCCATGGGCGAGGTGAATCAGTACTAATGTCACCTCGCCCATGGGCTAGGTGAACCGAGGCAAAATTCATCTCGCCCACGGGCGAGGATAGCCTGATCTGATCCTATTAACCATGTGCCCTCGTCTTAAGTTCCCGTAACACGATCCCATGGTCCTTGGACACGACACCTCCATCTCGGATTATCGAAGAAAGACTTCGGAAAGATCATAAAGACTTGTTTGTAGAATGATCCCTTCCAAATCGTATAAAACGGCTACGGTTAACTTAAACACCAACTGCCTTAACTATACGAGGAATTGGGATCCTCTCAGAAAGATCAATGCCACGTCTAAGGTTACTTCCCTGAAAAATCGTAAAAACGTCTAGAGTCCCAGAACGGCTCAAGGAGGCATGGACCACGGGCCAACGGCCCACTTATGATTTTAAAAGGATTGAGCCCCAAGGCTGGTATGACGGTCTATTTTATTTGCAGGAAAAGATAAATGTCAAGTTTCCAAAAGATAAACATGAAGTTTACAAAGATAAATGTAAAGTTTCCGAGGATAATCATGAGTATCGCGGTGTTCGTAGTAACCATCATGCGTTGGTTGGTCTTGGTTAGTGTCGATTGTCATAGCTGATTGAGCGTGTGTGGTTGCGAGAGAGATAGATCTGTACCCCCCTCCTTTTAAAGCCAAATTATGGGAACCGAAATTCACACCGTCGAGATTTGTTAATCAGAGGAAAGCTAAGCTAACCTAGCCTTCCCTGAAGGTCCCCGTTATCTGTGGGGCCACACACGAAACAATCAATATGAAGGAGTTAAAAGAGAGAAAAACGTAAAAGAGCGTAAAAGAGCGGAAAAGAGAATAAGAGGATCTTATTTCTGAATTCGCGTTTGAGCGTGGACAACAGGTAAGGACCTCGGCTACAAGAGCTGTCGGTACGTTCGCTAGTCTAGCAACCTAAATCTAACCTAGTTGACTCGCAGCTCGATAGTAAAAACGAAAAAGATGCCTAAATTTCTCTAAGTGCTAAGTTGCTCTGAAGAAGCTCTCTATGCTCCTCGCCCCAAGCTCCCCTTATATACTCCTCATAGGGCGTTTTACTCCTCCTTTGGGCCGTATCGGGCTTTTCCATTTCCGTCATCCTTCATGATTATCTTCGGAAACTTTACATTTATCTTCTGAAACTTCATGTTTATTTTTTGGAAACTTGACATTTATCTTTTCCTGCAAATAAAATAGACCGTCATACCAGCCTTGGGGCTCAATCCTTTTTCATTACCCGTTGAGAAGGCAGTAGAAGTTTCTCTTCATTTCTTTTGTTTGCCTAAGCCGTAAGTGGGACGTTGGCCTGTGATCAAGGCATCCTTGAGCCGTTCTGGGACTCTAGATATTTTTACAATTTTTCAGGGAAGTAACCTTAGACGTGGCATTGATCTTTCCGAGAGGATCCCAATTCCTCGTATAGTTAAGGCAGTTGTTGTTTAAGTTAACCGTAGCCGTTTTATACGATTTGGAAGGGATCATCTCTACAACCAAGTCTTTATGATCTTTCCGAAGTCTTTCTTCGATAATCCGAGACGGAGGTGTCAAGTCCAAGGACCCTAGGATCGTGTTACGGGAATTTAAGACGAGGAGATATGGTTAATAGGATCGGGATCAGGCTATCCTCGCCCGTGGGCGAGATGAACTTTGCCTCGGTTCACCTCGCCCATGGGCGAGGTGACATTGGTACTGATTCACCTCGCCCATGGGCGAGATGAACTTTGCCTCGGTTCACCTCGCCCATGGGCGAGGTGACATTGGTACTGGTTCACCTCGCCCATGGGCGAGGTGACCTTGGTGTCGTTTCACCTCGCCTATGGGCGAGGTGACCATGGTGATGGTTCACCTCGCCTATGGGCGAGGTGACATCGATGCCGGTTCACCTCGCCCATGGGCGAGGTGACCTTGGTGCCGTTTCACCTCGCCCATGGGTGAGGTGACATCGGCCTCGGTCCATCTCGCCTATGTGCAGGGTGATCTTGGCCGGGACGATTCGGTTCTCGAGTTTCGACCCATCTCTTTTCGTATTGATCCTTTCGGGAATTCTTGTTTGAGAAGTTTTCCACAAAGAATACGTAATATGGTAATCCTAGCCGTTAATTTCGAGATAACAATTTTTAAACCCGACAAGATTAACCGAAAGTTGGTTTTCCGGGAACTTTCGGACATTAACTCCGTCGTGACCGATTTTGACCCTAGTAATCCAACTAAGAGAGTTAGATTAGATAAAGATGGTGAATTCACATCCAAGTATTTAATGATTATTGCATGGTATTGGGGATCATTATGTTGCTCATGTTCATACACAAAATGGTTTGGCTCATTAATCAAAAGGCTGCAATTGATTGCAAGGCCATTGATCATGAGATCAAAACTTCCAACCTCCGTATGATGACATGCTATTTTGCATGCAAGAGCACTCATTCGGATAAGACCAAGTGCATATCATAGATATTCTCCATTACAATTAGCATTTGGACGAGAACCAAATATCTCCCATCTAAATATCTTTGGTTGTGCAGTTTATGTTCCAGTGGCACCACCACAACGCACAAAGATGGGACCGCAAAGACGGTTGGGAATATCTATTGGATATGATTCTCCATCAATAATAAGATATCTAGAACCACAAACTGGTGATGTCTTTACGGCACGATTTTCCGATTGTCATTTCAATGAGAAAGAATTCCCGATTCTATGGGGATACAATTAACAAGTAGAAATAGAAATGAAATGGAGTGTTCTATCTTTATTACATCTTGATTCTCCTACGAAACAGTCAGAACTAGAAGTTCGACGTATTAAGATATCTAGAACCACAAACTGGTGATGTCTTTACGGCACGATTTTCCGATTGTCATTTCAATGAGAAAGAATTCCCGATTCTATGGGGATACAATTAACAAGTAGAAAAAGAAATCAAATGGAGTGTTCCATCTTTATTACATCTTGATTCTCCTAAGAAACAGTCAGAACTAGAAGTTCGACGTATCATGCATTTACAAAATATAGCAAATCAAATACCTGACGCATTTGCTGCTACCAAAATGGTAACGAAATCACATATTCCTGCTGCAAATACTCCTGCTCGTATTGAAATACCACAAAAAGGTGGAACAGCAGTATATACACATAAATCAGGAACGCGTTTGAAACGCGGTAGATCCATTGGCTCAAAGGATAAATTCTAGAAAACGAAAGGAAGTTGAAAAGCATGATCCTTCCAAAATAACAGAAAATATTTTAGAAGAAAAGAACGATGAATCTAACGACAATATAGAGCATCATGAATCTGAGGAAAATCACGAAATTTCTATCAGTTACGTCCATAATAGAAAGATATGGAAACATGATGAGATGGATGACACTGATGATGTTTTCTCATACCTTTTATCAAAAATAATAGATGAAGAAAAAGAAGATCCAGAGCCAAAGTCTGTATATGAATGCCAAAAGAGGCATGACTGGATCAAATGGAAAGATGCAATTCAAATTGAACTAAATTCACTTAATAAACGAAATGTATTCGTACCTATAGTACTCACACCCAAAGATGTGAAAGCCGTTGGATACAAATGGGTATTTGTCCGAAAAAGAAATGAGAAAAATGTGATTACAAGATACATAGCTCGTCTAGTGGCCCAAGGTTTCTCTCAAAGACCAGGAATTATTTATGAGGAAACATATTCTCCTGTTATGGATGCAATCACTAGAAATGCGACCCATGGATGTTGTTACGGCATATTTATATGGATCATTAGATACTGATATCTACATGAGAATTCCAGATGGATTTAAAATACCAGAATTTGTGATAATCGCGGTTTATGTTGATGATCTTAATTAGGGGTGTCAAAGTGGATCAAATGGGTCAACCCAACCCATAACCCAAATAGGTTGATTGTTAATAGGTCATGTGTCAACCGAAACCATTTAATAAATAGGTTGGGTCAGTCATGGGTCAACCCAAACCATTTAATAAATAGGTTGGGTTGACCCATGACCCATTAAATTATATGGGTCAGATGGGTTAATGGTGTTGACCCATCAACCCAACATCTTTGTCCAAACCCAAAATGAACCATTTTAAATGCGACTCATGGATGTTGTTACGGCATATTTATATGGATCATTAGATACTGATATCTACATGAGAATTCCAGATGGATTTAAAATACCAGAATTTGTGATAATCGCGGTATATGTTGATGATCTTAATTAGGGGTGTCAAAGTGGATCAAATGGGTCAACCCAACCCATAACCCAAATAGGTTGACTGTTAATAGGTCATGTGTCAACCGAAACCATTTAATAAATAGGTTGGGTCAGTCATGGGTCAACCCAAACCATTTAATAAATAGGTTGGGTTGACCCATGACCCATTAAATTATATGGGTCAGATGGGTTAATGGTGTTGACCCATCAACCCAACATCTTTGTCCAAACCCAAAATGAACCATTTTAAATGGGTTTTTTGCGGAGCCCAATTGTGGGAGTCGATTTCACCCTACTGTCAAATAAATCGTAAAAAAGGAAACTTCGGGAAAACCCTAAGTTTCCAGAGGAACCGGCTATCTGCGAGAACCGCACAACGAAAATAAGATGACGAAAATACTTAGAATTTAAATGAGAATAAACGAAAACAGAGAGCAAAGAGGTTCTTATTCCGAATCTGCGTAGAACTNGTTTTTCCCGATCCTTCCTTTTCTTCCGCGGAAATCTTCTATTTATCTTCAAACTTGCCTTTATCTTCAAGCTTGACATTTATTCCCTTCTGCGAGTAAACCGTCAAAACGTTATCGTATCTTCGGGTTAGATTCGGTTAAGATCGCGAGATGGGCTTTTATCGCGTTTTAGGACCTTCCGGGCCGTTGTGCGATAAATTCGTTTCTTGACCTTGTGCGGAATCGTTTCCGGGTTCGAAGCCGTTTTTTAGTAAATTCCTCGAGTTATTCGTAATGTTTAGCTACGTTTGTTTCTCGGTTAATCGTTTCTGTTTCTTACGATTTACTCGACACTTTTACTAAAAACGCGTTTTCACGATTTTCTCGACGTTTTTTATTAAAAGTACATTCTTTAATGATTTTAACGAAAAATCTCGGATAAATCGTATAGTCTAGGCAATGTTTGGTGTTTCGTTTAACCGCTGCCGTTTTATACGATTTCTTCGAGTTCTTTTCGAGAAAACAGAGTTTTACGGTTTTTATCGTAAAACTCGAACGGTAAGTCGGATCGAGACGAAACGAGAGACAT
>CAKOAT010122155.1:72007-82316 GCA_932364175.1 Eruca vesicaria subsp. sativa | reverse complement strand
ACCAGTTCAACGCAGATTCGGAATAAGAACCTTCTTGCTCTCAAACCTCTCTTATTTTCGTTTTTATTCTAAGTTATCGTTTTCTTATTTTCGTTGTGCGGTTCTCGCAGATAGCCGGTTCCTCTGGAAACTTAGGGTTTTTCCCGAAGTTTCCTTATTTACGATTTATTTGACAGTAGGGTGAAATCAACTCCCACAGAAGGCACTTCCATAGCTTCTGTTGTTGTTAGGATTGCTGCTGCTGAAAGTGTTGGGTTTCTCGGGATTCTGGTTATAGTTGCTTCTCTGGCTTGTGAAGTTTCTGAATTCTCCTTGGTTACCAGATCTCTGAAAACCGGCTCCACTAATCCAGTTGACGTCTTCTTCAACCATTTCTGAATCTTCCACTGCACAGATCTGCTTGTTTAGGAGCTTCTGAATGTTGTCTAGCTGTGCTTGAACTTCATTGACGTACTCCTTTCCAGGGGATGATGTAGTCTTCATATAGTTTCTTGTGCTGTTGCTGGAAGCTAAGTTGTCAATTATCTTGATAGCATTCTGAGGATTCCTGGTGGTGAAGTTGCCATCGCTAGCTGTATCAAGGGTTCTCTTGAAATCGGGGCTGATGCCTCTATAGAAGGTGCAGAGCAGTTGTAATTGGTTGAATTTGTGGTGTGGGCAGTCTCGCTGATAGGACTTGAATCTGTTCCAAGTATCCTTGAATGACTCTTCAGGGGCTTGGGTGAATGTAGCAATCTTCTTCCTCCAGTCTTCAGCGCGTGAATCATCAAAGAAATTATGCAGGAAGGCGTGCTTGATATCATTCCAGGTGGTAAGGGAACCTGGTGGTAGTTGTCTTAGCCACTTCAAAGCTTCTCCAGATAGAGAGTACTTGAAAAGCTTGCAGAAAAGATAATCTTGAGGGATTTTTTTGCTTTGACTAGGGTGACAAGATCCTCGAACCTCTCCAAATGGTCCATAGGATGCTGATGGGCAAACCACAAAAAGGGATTTGACCCACAAGTGTGTAGTACTGCGGCTTGAGCTCAAAATCTCCTCTCTGGATTGCAGGAGGAAGGATGGATGATCAGTTTGAATAGAATTGATCGGGGCAGTTGTAGTCAGCCAAAGTTCTGGTCTCCTCTACAGGTTGGATGATGCCTGTAGGTGCAGTCTCTTCTTCAATAATGATCTCCTTCTGATCATTCAGCTTCTGACCTGCTGCATTTCGCAGGTGACCATCTTGATCACGCAGGTCTCCATTCTCATCGGGTATGAGAATTATAGGCGCTACCATGTCTCGCCGGTTAGTATTGATCGATGTCAGGTGTGGTGTATCGATCGATGTCAAGTGAGGGGTATCGGTCGACGAACGGTTGTTGATGTCGATCGATGAGGTGGTGAAGGTGTCGGTTGCCGAACAATTGTTGATCGTCGGTGGAAAGGGCGTATCGGTCGATACGATGGTATTGGTATCGATCGATGCAGAGCGTATGTCTTTACGGATGCTACACTCTAGGTTGTTGGGATCTTCTGAGTACAAAAGCTTCTTGTTCTTGTTGCTTCTAGTACTGCTGGGCATGTACCTGAAAGAGACAAAAAGAAAAAGAAAAAGATTTTGTGTCAAAAGATATAAAAATGAAATAACAAATAACCTAGACTGAATCATATTAAATCTAATAGTCATCTTAGTTCCCCGGCAACGGCGCCAAATTTGATATCACTCAAATTACCCTAAGGAGTGAATTACTCTCATCAAAAGAGGTTCAATCGTAGTACTTAGGGATCGAATCCACAAGGAACTAGAGACACAAAAGATATAATCCTAAGTGATTAAGCTAGGTAGAAAAAGGTTTAAAACAGTAAATAAAATAAGTAGCAATGGTAAGTTGCTAAAGAGAATAGGTTTTAGGTTAAAAACGATGAAGGAAAATAGTTAGGTTAAAAACTCGTCAGGGGCAGTCTTGTAATTTGGTGAGAACTTGGGCTTCAAGTTGGCCAAATAAATCTTGCTCATCACGCTCTGTGACGATCGATGGTACATTGCGTACATCGATCGATGGAGGATCTCGATTTCAACTTCTACGGAAGCGTCATCGATCGATTACACAGGGTGTGTATCGATCGATATGTATCTCTTATATCGGATCTTCATAATCATCTTGGAAAACTCTTTTTTAAACACCAAAAGGAACCGAAATCATCACTTTACCACAAAATGCTCCTGAACCTGAAAACATACCTAATAGACTCCAAAACATAGATAATTATAATAAAAATATATAGAAAATATGACCAAAAGCGGGTCAAAATCATGGTCTATCAGAGAGCTATCTCTGCGAGATAACTTAAGTTTGTTTAGAACTGTTGTGAGTTTGTTGTGATCAGCAACAAACTTTGGTGGTAGACGTTACCGTTTCTTGAACCTTCGGAAAGGATACATATCTTATGAAGTTTTGTATGTTTAATAGTCGCGGATGGACTGTTGGGTCTTCCAAGAAAATGATTTAATCGAGGAAGGTATTTTTTGTCGAAAACTGTTCTTCAGGCGTCTGCGACGTCTCACAATGCTGGAGATAGGTTTTTATTTCATATGTCGCGTTTCGTGTTCGAAACGTTTGTTGGCTCGAAGATGTTGCGCGGAGTTGCAAGGGTTTTGTCTTAACTTTGCTTTGCAGGAACACTTTGGTTTGTTTGCGGACATTCGCGGCCAAAACTTACGTTCCTACTTGGATGTTAAGTAGTCTGATTCGTGCTAGAGCAATGAGGGGTTGCGTAAGTTTGCTTCTGAAACGAAGCGTCTTTAATTACAGTGCTTTGTGAAGTGTTGACCTTCCGAGATCTTTTTTATATATTTTAAAGATAACTCGTACGACTTCAGGAGCTCTGTTACGAGTGCTTTCTTACACGTCGAATTTTGTAGGCAATTTGCTTCAGAAATAGAGTGAATCGTGAGAAAACAGAACTTAGTTGATTTTCGACAAGTTTGCATTATCCGTTGAATGTATTTGCTTGGCGTGAAGGTTGTATTCTGCCGCATAGCCAAGGACGTAGTTGGTAAAGGATTAGACCATGACACCTTCGTGCTATCAATAAGGTCGAGTCAGTTTTGATTGCCCTTATTGGGGATGTTGTAACCTAACTCGGTGTCGAAGTGAAGCGTGATCGGACAAGGGCCAAGTAGCGTTTGTCGAAATTGATATGCCAAGTATATCCGTGGTCGTAGACAACATTTTCCCCTTTTAGGTTTGATTTATATGATGAAAGTTTTGTATAATCATTCCTTTGTTTGTATGGTAGTTGTTTATTTTTTACTCGAGGGAGACAGAGCCTGAGAAGCTCGATGCAGAGTCCGTGCGGAGTTGTTTGCGGGGTAGTTTCTCAGATGTAATCGAGAGGAATGAGAGCGGATGCTCGTGAACCGCAGAATGAGATATTTCAGATCATGGTGCGAGGAAACAAATGGTCGTTCAGTGCCGGATCGTATAGCTTGGTTTTCGCTATAAGGAAAGTAATTTTCGCAAAACCTGTTACGTTTGCTTTCGAAAATTACTTCGTTATGACAAGATCGTGACTATACGAAGGATTTTTTGCATAAGTAACGGGCGGTGAATTTAGTAAATGGACACGACGCATTGGGAAAACAAGGTTTCCGCAGATTTTTTAGAAACCTTTTCACTTAGTTTTTGATTCTTCGGTGATAGTTTCTTGGAGTCACTCACGGAGTTTTACCAAAGGTTGTTTCACCGAAAGCAAGTCGCAAAACATTTTAGCAGGTTTCTTGAGCAGGACTAATCACTTGACCAGCTATAGGATCAGTCGGCGAGCAGGGAGGACGTGTTCTCTATTGCTGCTTTGTGTTCTTCGATTTTTCTTTTTCCGCAAATGTTCTTGACATTATTCCGTGACTCACTTGGTTCGACGAAAAATGAGAGCAATGCTTTGATGCCTAAATATTTCTCGTATAATTTTCCGATTCTTATACGAAACTTGTTTTATCAAGTTGGAAAAGATCTTAACGACTTTGGCAAATCATCGAGTTCACTCTGAGATTTTGCAGAGGTTTTCTAAACGCGTGACTGCGATGAGAGATGCTGTATTGTTCTCGATTTTATTTCCCATAAGGTTTGGATCAGTTCTTAGCATTTAGACGAATCTTAGATTGTCGTTTGCTTTTGGGATGATTTTGACGAGGTATCGCATTGTTCAAATATTTTTCCGCCTTGTTTTGCGAAAGTTTGCTTTATAGAAAGTGTTTTCTTGATGCGGGGAAAATTGTTTTTCGATTAAAGAGAGATTTTATAATGTTCTAACTTTTTCTTTATTAAAAGTTTCAAAATTTTCAAATACAAAGCGTATATTAAAAAAAATGGGAGTATACGAATACTCGTATACGCACCCACTCCCCCGCTCTTTCAGAAAAGGGGATAGCCTACGTATTCCTTTCAGAAATCAAGCCATCTCGTAGTTCTCATTTTTGTGCGAGTGTGTTTACTCGGCTGTCGTAGATTAGTCGATTGCTTTAGTCGTTGGATCGATGTCTTTTTCTGGGTTTTTCTCCTTCGGATGGGTAGTGGCGATCAGTTTGGAAGCTTGCTGCTTCTCGACCGTTGCTGATTTGGGGTTGTTTTCCGCAGTCGGTGGAGTGAACTTTGCTCGTTTCGGTTGCACGATAGCGACGGCTAGTTGCCTTAGCTTATGCTCTGCTAGGAAACAGGATCACGACTGTCGCTGGCATACCCAAATTGACGCGACTCCGCAAGGAGCCGGAAACTTGATGCCTAAGTGGTACGTCGACTGAACTGCCTTCATGGCATTTATCCAGGGCGTGCCCATGATCACGTTGTAGATGGCTGGGCAATCGAAAACTGAGAAGTTACTGATTTTCGTCACTTCTTTTGCGGCGACCGGAAGACGGATCGATCCTAGAGTCATAGCCGTTTTGTCAGAAAAACTGGTCAACGGTTTTGGTATTGGCTCGTCCCCCCCCCCCATAAATTGATTCCCATGCGCACCAACGTGTTGCGGAAGATTACGTTGATGGTGCTTCCGGTATCGACCAGGACATAGGCGACTTCTAAGTCGCTTATGACTATGTCGACGACGAGAGGATCGGCGTGTGGTTGATCGATGCCGCCAGTTTCCATTTCATCGAATATGATCACTCCCTTCGGAGTGTCATCTAATGGTATGTTCCAACTCGAACCGGTTTCGTCTTTTCGTCAGTAGGAATTGATGGACGAGATGGTATCGCTGTAGTATTGCGATTCGCCGATGATCATATTAACCTTTCGCCGGTTAGCGTCGTTACCTTACTCGTCTTGCCTTCGTCCGCGGTTCTCGCCCGGCTGGTTCCCTTTGGGCGGAGTTTTCGCTCGCGAGTTCTTATCGGTTTTCAGGGGGCGATCCGAATCGCGGATGAGGTCCTTCACACTGGATACCTCAGAGAGTTCTCCCGTTACAAACTTTGCGGCCAGTCTGGTGCTGAGAACTTTTCAGGTCACGGTAGAATGCCCGCGAGTCTGGTGGAGATCGCAGAAGGAATTTTCGTCGTAATTCGAGTTCCTCGACCACGTGTTCCCCGTACTTCACCCCTTCTCCGGTCCAGAATTGATGGCGTAGTTGCGTGCCCCTTGGGGATCCTATCCCACGTGATGGACGAAATTGTCGGTACGAGGGTTTTTCTTTCTTAGCTTCTGGTCGGATGCGATGTACTTTGCGGACGACTTCGCCGTCTTATGCTGTTCAGACAGGATTTTAGTCTCCTCTTTGATGGTTATGTAAATGGTAGCTTTGTGGAGCGCGTCCTGGATCGTCCGCGGTTTCTCGACAATTATCCACTTTCGAACTTCAACTTGAACCAGAGTGTTTTTCTGAGCGCGTCCAGGGCAGCTCTGTCGCTTATTCCGCTAACCCTAGCATTGGTACGTTTGAACTTGCCCATAAAGTTGCGGAGAGGTTCGTCTTCCTTCTGGGATAAGCTCCACAGATCGGCGTCGGAAGTTTCCCTATTTATAAACATCGAGTATTGCTTCAAGAATTCTGAAGCGAGCTGGCGGAAACTCCTCATTGAATTCCGCATAATCTTCGCGAACCACTCGAGCGCTGCTCCTTCTAGGTTTTCAACAAAAAGACGACAGTAGCCCGCATCATTTTCGTCATCCTTGAACTTGGCTCGTCCCATGGTGTGCTGGAAGGTCTGCAGATGCGCTTTGGGATCGGTCGTCCCGTCGTAAGTTGGAACTTTGAGGTTTCCAGGACCGGGTAGCTGAACCTCGGTGATGCGAGCTGTAAAAGGCGTTTTCCGAGATTCGTATTGCAGCCGATCTATCTAGGGCGCGGCGCCGGTAGCATGGTGAATTTGAGATATCACCGCATTTACCGCTGCAAACGTTTTAGTAATGTAGTCGCAGAGATTACGAATGTTAGTTAGGTTGCCAGCATTTTTCCGACCTTGTCGGCGTTTGCTGCGAGTAACTCGAGATCATTCCTCGGCCGTTTTTGCGCGTTGCACACAATAGACCTCCTCCTAGTCCTCAGTAAGAGAACGCTCGGGAGAGGATTCCGGCTGAGGGCTGCAATTTTTCCTTCTCCTCGGATGGACGTCTGCGTCTTCATCCGACGGATCGGATTGGTTGCTTGTTTCCAAGTTAACCCTTTCGACACCGTCTTGTTCGGTCTCTTGTCTGCGAGTAGGAGACTTGTTCGATTCGTTCGCCGTCGCGTCAGGTTTATGTTTTTTGGAGTTTTTTTCCGGTAGACTACCATGCTCGGTTTTGGGGCGATCCATAGGAGTCGCGAAATCAAGCCTTCTTTCCAAGGATTCTAGTAGTTCTGTGGGGCGAATCGTTTTGGTTTTCGCAGATAGGGTTTCGACCTGTTGAAGTAGGCGAGCATCTTCTCGATGGTGTCGGTGTTAGCGTTAGCATTAACCGCGGACACATCTGGTGTGGGTATATTGTCAACGTTTTCGCTTTCGACGCGAGTTGGTTGTTCTTTAGACATCGTTTCTTGATTGAGCGTGCTGCGGCTTGAGTGTAAGATAGATCCGACCCCCTCTCTTTATAACGCCAAACTGTGGGAACCGAAATTCACCCCTGTCAATTTTACGTAAATAAAGGAACTTAGGGAAAACCCTAATTTCCTAGAGGACCCGGCTATCTGCGGAACCGCACACAAGCAATCAAGAACACGATAACAAAATAAAAAGATATGAAAAACGAAATAGAGAGCGAAGAGGATTCTTATTCAGAATTATGTGTACGAGTGGTACAACGAGAGTAAGCCTTGGCTACAAGAGCTGACGGCGAGTTCCCTAGTTCTAACAACCTAAGACTGAAAACCCTAGTTTAGACGCAGCTCAATAACAAAAAAACGGAAAGTTTCCTAATGCTAAATTTGGTGGTGAGGGCTCTGAAAATCGTGTCCCTTCTTCTGTCCTTGGCCTTCTGCTTATCTACTCCCCTCCTTAGGCAGTTTAGTCCTTCCTTTTTGCCCAGATTCGAGTCTATCTGAAATCTTCCATTTATCTCTATCTTTCATTTTGTCTTCGGAAATATTCTATTTATCTTCAAACTTGACATTTATCTTCTTTTTGCGAGTAAATAGTTAAACCATCATTGTATCTTTGAGCTGGACTTCATCTAAAACCGTGGATAGGTTCTTATCGCGTTTTAGGACTTTCCGCGCCGTTTTGCGATAAAAATCGTTTTACGATTTTAGACGAGATCGTTTCATGATACTGTGGGAACCGAAATTCACCCCTGTCGATTTTACGTAAGTATAGGAACTTAGAGTAAACCCTTATTTCCCAGAGGATCCGGCTATCTGCGGGACCGCACACAAGCAATCAAGAACACAATATGAATGAGTAAAGATGTACAAGAAAAAGAAATTGAGAGCGAAAATAGTCTTATTCCGAGTTTTCGTAAGAACGGTACGACCAGAGTAAGCCTTAGCTGCGTGAACCGTCGACGAGATTCTTAACCCTAGCAATCTAAGACAAAAACCCCTAGTTGAGACGCAGCTCGATAACAGAAACGGAAATATTCCTAAGTGCTAAGTTTGGTGGTGAATGCTCTGAAAACTCCTCCTCTGCTTAAGTCCTCTGCCTTCTTCTTATATACTCCCTCCTTAGGCGATTTAGTCCTTCCTTTTCGCCCAGATTTGAGTTTATCGGGAATCTTCCATTTATCTCGATCCTTCCTTTTTTCCTACGCAAATCTTCTATATATCTTCAAACTTGACATTTATCTTCTTTCTGCGAGTAAATCGTTAAACATTCATTGTATCATTGGGCTGGATTTCGTTTAAAGTCGCAAGTGGACTTTTATCGCAAGTGGAATTTTTTGGAGAGAAACGATTTCTTTCGAACATTGGCGACGTCTCGCTATATTCATGATTTAGTTTTTTTCTCTCGCTTCGTTGCAGATAAAAGTTTGAGAAATTTCTAGTTCGGAATTTTCGGGAGTATACGAGTTACGTATACTCACCTACCCCCCCCCCCTTTTTAATGAGGGGTGACAGCTGGTCTTGTCTTGCGACGAGATTCCTACGTACCCTTTAGGGGGGATCAAGCCGTCTCGTAGTTCAGTGTTTTGTGGGTGTGTTGCCTAGTGATAGAATTTTTTTAGATGCATCGCGTTCCACTATCGGGGAATTTTGGTGCCCTGCATGTTTACGATTTCGTACGCTCACAGTTCGTTCTGCGGTGTTTTGGAAAACTTTTCGTAAGATTAGTTCACCTTCGTGAAACCTGTGGCCTCGTACGTTTGAGTTGTAGTACTTTTCTGCCGCTTGCTGATAGTTCTGAATTCAAACGAGGGACTGATCCCGTCGTTTGTTAACCAGATCGAGTTCATCGAGCAGTGATAATAGGAGTTTTTAGATTCCTATTCAAATGTCAAAGTATAAAAGATATCGAACCAATTCTAAGCAATTATAAACCAATGAGACTACAAGACAAAGCTTAACCTAAGTGCTATAAATATAAAGATGGTTTTTAAAGTAAGAGAATACTAAATAAGCAATAAAGATCAAGCTTTCTTTCTAAATGAGAAGGTAGAACTCATGGGATAAGGGAACTGATCTTGGGGAATTAAGTTCAATCTAAAGGTGTAAGCTTTTCATTCAATCTATTATCCTTAGGCCTAGACACATTCCTAAACAAGTTCTATCCCTAGACAAATGTTCATTTGCAAAGATAACTCAAACATCTAATCTCTTAGGTTGAATGTTATCTAAACAATCATTAAGACCTAGTCTACTAACCATTCAAACAACTTTAACATCAAATCTCTTTGGTAAAGAATGTTAGAAGCAATGAAGAGTTGGTTCAGGTATTTCATCAAACACCTTGTGGGCTTGAAATACCTAAAGATCAATTCTAGAGAGGCCAACTCTAAAATAGCATTAAAATCACCCAACAAGGAAGGAAATAGATGGATCTATACTCAAACACCCTAGATCTAGCTTAATCCCCCTTTGATCTCCCTAACCCATGAATCCAAAGATGTCTACTCACTAATAACCATGATCATACTTAAACCTATGAAGGATTTAAGGTAAATCATGATTAGAAAGCAAAGAAACACTTAAATAATCTCAAGAACACAAGATTAAAGAAGAAACTTAGATCAAAGGAATAAACTTTCACCAAAGTACCAAGTGTTTAGGAGAGAAAACAAGATAAGATCCCTAAAAACATGCTTAAAGGTATTTATATGGTACTTAAAAACGCTAATGGGCTTAACTCAAAGGTAATTAGGCCAAAATTAAAACATAAACTCGAATGTGAATAGTGCTGGAGCGACCCCCATAACTCGGGTGAGACCTCGCTCTGGCGTACGGTTGATCTGGAGCGACCCCTCTTGGTCGCTGTGTGACCTCGCTCCAACACTTGCCTGATGCTCTCCGGATGTCCTGTCAACAGCGGGGTCTAAAGGTCGGGTGAAAAGCCCGCGCTGGCGCACGCTCAACCTGGAGCGACCCTCCTTGGTCGCTGTGTGACCCCGCGGTGACACTTGATGCACGACTCATCTCCGGGTAAGTTCTGTCCAGAGCGGGGTCTAAAGGTCGGGTGAGACCCCGTGCTGAAGCTCGCTCAAGACACCGCGACCCCCTAACCTCGCGCTCAGACCTCGCTGTGACACTTGAAACTCGCAAGTTGATCATTTCAGCCTTTCTTGAACCAAAACTACTCCAAACTCCCTTAAAAGCTTCTTGAGGTACTCCATCACCTAATGTAAACAAATGCAAATGGATATGCAACCTAAAAATGCTTTTATGCAATCCTAAACTCTAATATGCATAAGAAATGGTTAGTTAATTC
>CAKOAT010122155.1:1970-71466 GCA_932364175.1 Eruca vesicaria subsp. sativa | reverse complement strand
CCTAATACTCTCAAGATTTTGCACATGACTAGCTTTCACAAAAAGGCCTCACTCAAGCAAATAAATGTTGGCTTCAAGGAATGGTAAGGGTTTAAGGGTATGGAGGTGCCATTTGGGTTAACAAAGAGTGGTAAAATGGAATAAGATAACCCAAATGTGTATAATCCATGACTAAGTATGCAAGTGCCCATTTGCAAGACAATTTAAGTTCATTCACTTCAAGTTTAATTTGGATTTGGCTACAAGAACAATGTTGATCTCAAGCAAGCAAACAAGTTTTCAAGAAGAGTTTTCAAGGCTCGAAGCGTGCAAGGTTTTCAAGAAATGTTTAAGCTACTTGCTATGTTTAACTAGGGTGTTACTTTGAGCCTTAGACATGTTTCTTTACAAGGTACTTTAAAATCATTGTTCCCAATGCATATGAATGCAACCTATATGCTTTAAACTCAACTAAAAGAGAATGCAAATGATGCAACTACATGATTCTTTTTGTTGTTTTTGAAAACTTTTTTTTTTTAATTTTTTTGGATTTTCTATGCAAATAGATATCTACAATGCAATACTTAAAATGAAACAAAACAAGAGAAAATGCATTAGCAACTTGGTACCTCCCCCAAACTTCAATCACACAGTCTCCTGTGGGACTTAGAATGAAGGAGATACCGGAAGATAAAAATAAAAATAGAAAACGGTTATATACAATGATGAGATGGAAGAGTACCTCCTGTTTAGAAAGTGGCAGAAGCGGAGCTTCCACCGTCGCTGTCTTCCTCGCCTTCACTCTCTGTGTCTTCGACATCACTTTCATCATCTGCATCACTCACTTCAATGATGTCATCCGGCACATTGCCTCCATCGCTTTCTTCTTCTATATTCTCCTCTCCCTCTTCATATTCCTCTCCAACTCCTTCATTTCTGTCACTTCTCTCCTCCTCAACAACAGGCATGCTGTATGCATCATCACACATGTCTTCCTCATCAGTTGTGGTAAGGGAAGGAGACTCATTATCGGACTGGGAGGGAGGAATGTAAGGGTTGCGCTTCATGCGCCTGTATTGCTTCGCAGAGAGAGGACGGTTGAGCTCTTGGTAAGGATCTCTTGTCAAGTCAAGAGGACGGGGTTGTGGAGCTGATGTTTCTCCTAAGACAAAATCTGCAGATTTGCAGCCTGCTACACTTCCTTTGACCAATAAATCAGCAACCTTCTTCATAAACTGAGCAGAAGCTGCAGCTTGCCTTTTAACTGTCTTCTTGAGCTCTTTGTATTTGGCCTTAAGCTTGTAGTAAGCTCTGTCTTGAGACTTGTTCCACCTTTGGAGCTTGTTGATGTAATCATGAGCTTCCCGGACGGGACCGTGAGGGATAGCTCCTGAATACTGATCAAAGTAGTAGCGGGGAGGACCGTAGAGAGGGCTTGGAGGTCGCTCAGTGTCACGAGATGCAGCAGCACTGTTTTCTGCTTTCTTTCTCCTAGTAGCGGCGAGGGTGTCAAGGGGACCATGCGGGCCTAGAAAGCTTTCATCGGGTAGGTTGAAGTTGACTATTCCAGGCCTGCTCATCGTAGTAACCTATGGAGCCGGGAGTAAGAACTCGACTGCGTTGCCTTTCAGAAGATAAGTGTAGACAAACTTCCCTTC
The DNA here is from genome assembly GCA_932364175.1 of Eruca vesicaria subsp. sativa. NCBI lineage: Eukaryota > Viridiplantae > Streptophyta > Magnoliopsida > Brassicales > Brassicaceae > Eruca > Eruca vesicaria. The sequence goes on along the minus strand of CAKOAT010122155.1, from coordinate 69,829 downwards.
GTATCCTCCACTCAGATATTGGGCAGTCTTAAGGTAAGGGCCATCAATGAACAAAGGCCCCTTTGCATCACTTCCCAACTCCACTCCTTTGGCAATAAGTACAGGGGTTATCATGCCGCCAATTCCAAGTCTTGGGGTGTCATCAGATGTTGTCCAGACCCAATCTTTGTAGTACAGAAAACGCCTCATAAGGAAACCGACCATCCCCAAATCACTGAAGATATTGTAGCGAGGGAGACTCAGCTGGGATGCCAGTACATTCTCCCAAATAGCACGGCAGAGAAGTCTCAACTCATCCTCATTGACAGAACCCGGTTCTTTCCTTGGGAAGAATAGATGAACTAGCACCCTGTGGACGTAGCGAACTGCTGGATGTCGTATCGCTGAGTTCTTATCACTGCCGTTGACATGATCGTTACAGCTAATTGCTTTCCATACATTGGCTGGCAGGTTTCTGAGGGTAGGGAGTAGTGAATCCTCATTATCCGGAAGTGTTAGCACCTCTCCAATCTCCTTGAAACTCATGGAGTACAGCTTGCCATTAACCTTGAACTTGATTCTTCCCCAACCATCTTTCTTGTGCGCAGCGTCAAAATTGAAAGTAACATCAAGTGTGGAAAGGAATTGACAAGATACTTCCATATATGTAGGATATGCCATGGAGAATAAGCTTTTCATGTCCATCTCTGACATCATCTCCTCGACATCCTCATCAATCCCTAACTCCTTCATCATGTTGATGTCGGGAAATCTTGTCGGTGACCAAGACACTCTGTTCTTCAAATGCTCATACAACTGAACAGGAGTTGGTGTTTCACTTCTATCCCTCTCCACAACGATCCCTTTTCCTTTATCAACGCTCTTCTTAGCCTTCTTCAGAGGAATCGGCTCTTCTTCACTACTGCTATTCTCATCTGAACCTGAAGAAGTTACTACACTCTTTCCAGCTTTCTTCTCGATCAAAGAAAGTTGCCGAGCTGTCTTCTCTGATCTTGGTGGGTTCTGACCCGATCGGACGGCTTGTCCACAAGCCGAAGTACCTTGACGCTCAGTGTCTTTTGCTCCAGCTTTTGGTTTATCATTACCCGACCTTCCCATTGGTACCTGGAGAAAAGAGCAAAACTTTGGAAAGATGTGAGTAAATGGAAGAGAGATGGACATGAAAAGAGTGATACGAAGCTTGAATAGATAATCTAAAAGAGGGGATTCTGCATGCTAAGTTCAAACATCACAATAAAACAACCCTAACTATCTTTCAAGTTCATTCCTTCTTAATCTACAAAATCCCCAAAACTCAAGAACCCTAATTTTTCAAGTTCAAATTGAGACAAATTCTACCATCAATCCATCAACCCATCATAAAATAGAAGCTTTCCTAAGTTTAATTCAATGTAATCAAGCAAGAAAAATGTCAAAAATCAAGTTTGAAGTTCAAGAGTAAATCACCCACGAAATTCAATCTTGAAAACACATACCTAGCTTGATTAATAGGAAGATTAGGAGCAGGGGATTAAACTGTAGAGGGAAAAACTTGGATTTAGAAACAAAGATGGGTTGATTTGGTTGAGAATTGGAGTTGCAATGGTGAATTGAGTGAAAGGGGAGAAGAAGCTTTGTTTGTATCGTGGAAGGGAGAAAGAGAGGAACACGGGAGGTTAAAGGGTGATACGGCCGGTTTAATTCGAGTGGTTACCGGTTTGGTTGGGTTACCAAACCGGTTTAGGGATCAGGAAACTTACTTGGGTCGCGAAGGGGTAGAGCGGGGGCCAAGGGTCGCGTCGAGACCCCGCGCTGGCTGGCGCAATGATTAGAGCGGCATGGACGTACCCGCTCTGTGCACCCGCTCCCAAGGGTCAGAGTGACCCTGTGGACCCGTGGCAGACCCCGCGCTGACGAGCGTAAATATTGGGGCGACCCACTTAAACCCGCGGTGTAGGGTCGCTCTGACACTCGACGAATAATCATTGACGGCTCTGGAGCGGCCCCGTGAACCCGCGCTCGGCACCCGCTGTGACGAATGCTTAAAACAGAGCAGCCTCTTAACCCCGCGCTAGGAACCCGCTGCAGACGCCACCAAAGCCAATCTGAAACACACTTACTCCAGAAATAACAAAAATGAAGAGAAAATAACACTTAAGAAAAGATAATATATACAGGGATAAACATGGGACTTCCTCCCAAGTGAGCTTGTTTTAAGTCTCTAGCTTGACTTCCTTTGTTTTAGGCTAGGCGGAAGCGGGATCGGAGAGTGGAACCGAGATTCCTTCCTCCTCTGTTGTAGTACCCATGTAAAGCTTCACTCTTTGTCCATTGACTGTGAAGTCCTCTCGATTCCTATTCCATAGCACAATTGCTCCATATGGCCTCACTTCCTTGATCTTGAAAGGACCGGACCATCTTGATTTGAGCTTCCCGGGAAACAATTTCAGCCGAGAGTTGTAGAGAAGAACGTGATCTCCAGCTTGGAACTCTCTCTTAAGGATGTGCTTGTCATGAAAACCTTTGGTATTCTCCTTGTAGATCCTTGAGTTCTCAAAAGCATCCATACTTATCTCATCAAGCTCATGTAGCTGAAACAGTCTCTTCTCCTTGGCACTCTTGATATCAAGGTTTAGCAGCTTCACAGCCCAAAGAGCCTTATACTCAAGTTCAACAAGTAGATGGCAAGCTTTCCCATACAATAGGTTGAAGGGTGTGGTGCCCAAAGGAGTCTTGTAAGCAGTTCTATATGCCCAAAGTGCATCATCAAGCTTGTTAGACCAATCCTTCCTTGTAGTACCCACAATCTTCTCCAAGATGCTCTTTATTTCTCTATTTGAAACTTTAACTTGCCCACTTGTTTGGGGATGATAGGGAGTTGCTACCTTATGCTTAACACCATTCTTCTTGAGAAGGCTCTCAAATAGCTTGTTGATGAAGTGAGAACCTCCATCACTTATAACAACTCTTGGTACCCCAAATCTTGGGAAGATCACATTCTTGAACATCTTGAGAACTACCTTAGCATCATTTGTAGGACTAGCCACAGTTTCTACCCATTTTGAAACATAGTCTACAGCCACAAGGATGTACTTGTTACCAAAAGATGATGGAAAAGGTCCCATGAAGTCAATGCCCCACACATCAAACACTTCAACTTCTAAGATAGGATTCTGAGGCATCTCATTCCTCTTGGAAATGTTTCCTCTCCTTTGACATGAGTCACATCTTGAAATGAAGTCTTGAGTGTCTTTGAACATGTTAGGCCACCAGAACCCAGCTTGTAAAACCTTTGCTACAGTCTTGAAGGTGGCAAAATGGCCTCCATAGGTTGAGCCATGGCATTGTGTTAAGATTCCATCTACTTCTTCATTAGCAATCACTCTCCTATAAAGCTGATCCTTGCAAAGAATGTAGAGGTAAGGTTCATCCCAATAGTACCTCTTCACCTCCTTGTAAAACTTCTTCTTGGCATATCCCACAAGGTCCAATGGCTCCTTTCCAGTAGCTAGATAATTAACCAAGTCAGCATACCAAGGTTCTTTCTCACTAACTGCCTTGACTTCCTCGAGCTTCCTCCCGGTCTCACAAACTGTTATCACGGAGTCAATTGCCATTATCTTCTCTTCGGGTAATCCCTCATCAATGGGGATACCACACTCCACTCTCATCCTGGAGATATGATCAGCTACTCCATTCTCAACTCCTGGCCTATCCTTGATCTCAAGATCAAATTCCTGCAACAGCAAAATCCATCTCAACAGTCTCGGTTTTGCATCCTTCTTAGCCAAAAGATGTCTCAATGCAGCATGATCAGTGTAGACTATGACCTTAGACCCAACCAAGTAACTTCTAAACTTCTCAAAGGCAAATACTATGGCAAGAAGCTCCTTTTCAGTTGTAGAATACTTCACTTGAGCATCATCTAGAGTCCTACTAGCATAGTATATCACATGAGTCTTCTTGTCTTTCTTTTGACCATAAACAGCTCCCACAGCATAGTCACTAGCATCACACATGATCTCAAAAGGAAGGTTCCAATCTGGTGGTTGAACAATAGGAGCACTAATGAGCTCACTCTTCAGCTTCTTAAAGGCTTCAAGGCACTCTGCATCAAAGCTAAAGGCAGCTTCCTTGCACAACAACTTGGTTAATGGTCTAGCAATCTGAGAGAAAGCCTTGATGAACCTCCTATAGAACCCAGCATGACCAAGGAAACTTCTAATGTCTTTTACTGTCTTTGGTGGAGCCAACCCAACCATCACATCGATCTTCGCTTTGTCCACCTCCATACCCTTCTCTGAGATCTTGTGACCCAACACAATCCCTTCTTTCACCATGAAATGGCACTTCTCCCAGTTAAGAACGAGGTTTGTATCCTCGCATCGCTGTAAAACCCTGCATAGATTTGACAAACAAGCAGAGAAAGAAGATCCGTACACCGAGAAATCATCCATTAATACCTCCACTACATCCTCAATTAGGTCAGAGAAGATTGACATCATGCATTTTTGAAAGGTAGCTGGAGCATTACACAATCCGAATGGCATCCTTCGATAAGCAAAGGTACCATAAGGGCATGTGAAAGTTGTCTTCTCTTGATCATTTGGATGTATGGGGATTTGGAAGAATCCCGAGTACCCGTCAAGAAAACAGTAATAAGGATGGTTTGCAAGCCTCTCTAGCATTTGATCAATGAAAGGCAAAGGAAAATGATCTTTTCTAGAGGCTGAGTTAAGTTTTCGGTAATCAATACACATCCNACAACATGCACAGGAGATACCCATTTACTATCAGAAATTGGGTATATAACACCAGCATCTAAGAGTTTGAGAATCTCTTTCTTTACAACATCTTTCAAGTTGGGATTCAACCTTCTTTGATGTTCAATAGAAGTCATAGATTCATCCTCAAGATGTATCCTATGCATGCACAAAGAAGGTGATATCCCTTTGATATCTTTAAGTGAGTAGCCAATTGCTTTTCTATACTTTTTAAGTTCAGTTAAAAGTTTAGACAATTCATTTTCATTGAGGAGGCTACTCACTATGACAGGGTAAGTGTTGTTAGAGCCTAGAAAGGCGTACCTTAAACCAGGGGGAAGAGGTTTGAGCTCCACTTTAGGTGCCTTGAGCTCACTCCAATCATCATGCTGGTTGTCTTCTTGTTGAGTAGCTGAGGCTACATGATGTACCTCTTGTGGCAGTTCCTCAAACTGATCTTCACCAACAATTGGCTTGTGTGAATCTAGCTTCCTTGTATAGACAGCACTCTCCTTGTTCTCAATCACTTGAACTTCTTCATCTATTGTCAAAGCATGCTGGAGAGGGTCTTCAAGGGCTAACTCTTCAAGTAGCTCATCAGCTAGAGCATCCATTTCTTCTATGTAGAAAGCTTGACTCTGAATAGTTGGCCTTTTCATCACCTCTTTGATGTCAAAGTGGAGGATGTTCTCTTTCCCAAGATGAAGATCAATCCTCCCTTCTCTAACATTCACAATAGCTCCAGCAGTGGCAAGGAATGGCTTTCCAAGAATCAAAGGATCTTTTGCTTCCTCTCCCATCTCTAACACAACAAAATCAGTAGGGATCTCACAGTTACCGACCATCAAGGGGAGATCTTCTAGGATACCAACAGGGTATTTTACTGATCTATCAGCTAGCACCAAGGAGAGTCTACACTTCTTATACTGAGTAAACCCAAGCTTCTTTGCAACAGACAAAGGCATGAGGCTGACACTAGCTCCAAGGTCACATAAGCACTTCTCAAACATCATTGGTCCAAGAGTACAAGGAAGTGTAANTGGGAACATCTAACCTCTGAATGATTGCACTACATTCATGAGTAAGGATCATCATACCCTCCATCTCTTTCTTCTTTGCAGCTACAGCATCCTTCAAGAACTTACTGTATTGAGGTACAAGCATGAAAGCATCAATGATGGGCATAGTAACCTGAACTTCACTCATTTGCTTGTCAAAGAGAGCCTTATACTTCTCTAGAAACTGCCTTTTAAATCTTCCATGGAATGGTAGCTTGGGCTCATAGAGTGGAGGATTGAAAGAGGTTGCTTTTGTTGGAGTAACAACTTCACCATCTTGAACTGTTCTCTTCTCTTCCCCAATTTTTCCTTTACCCTTAGCTTCTACTATCTTCTCCAAGATTTCATCATTTACTTGCTCATCTACAATCACCACATCATCATCTATGTTGATAGCAACCTCCCCACCTTGTTTCTCACCATCCTTGGTGAGAGCTCTAGTAGGTAACTCTTTACCACTTCGAAGAGTAATTGCTTTCATTGACTCCTTAGGGTTTTGCTCTGATTTTCCAGGAAGAGATCCTTGTTGTCTACTAGATTGAGAACTCATTGAGGCAAACTGATTCTCAAGAGCCTTGAATTTGTTGTTGAGATCATTGTAGCTTCCATCAATCTTGGCATGCAAATTCTTCAGCTCATATCCAACATGCTTCTCACTCCTAGTTTGAGATTCCAAGATTTGCTTCAACATAGCTTCAGTACTACTCTCTTGTGGAGTAGAAGTGGATGATCCAGCTTGGTTTTGTGTAGACTGATTTCCTTTGGGGGGGTAACCTTGGTTTTGTTGACCCTGGTAACCACCTTGTTGGTTGTTGGGGTAGGACCTTTGCTTGTAGTTGTTGTACTGAAAGTTAGGCTCCTTCTTGTACCATGTCCCATTGTTGTTAATGAAGCATAGCTCCTCTTGTCCTTCTATACCATCAACCTCATTAACCACAGCATTCCCTCCTTTGTTCTGCTCACCAACAAAGTTAACATTCTCTTGTTTAGCTCCAGCTGAAATGAGCTGATCAATCTTGTCTTGTAAGGCTTTCAACTCCTTCTTAGTGTTCTGATCATCACCTCCACTGCCTCTGTTGCTTCGATCATAATCATCATTGTAGACTGAATCACTCTTAGCCATGTTCTCTACAAGCTCCAAAGCTTCATCTTCAGTTCTGCCCAAGAATGATCCATTGCTTGCAGTGTCAAGTTGGGACCTATACTTAGGCAAAACTCCTATGTAGAATGTGCTAAGCAAACTCTCCATGTTGAAGCCATGATGAGGGCACTGAGAGATGTAGCTATTGAACCTTTCCCACGCTTCTCCAAAGTTTTCAAGGTTCCTTTGAGTAAAGCCAGAGATCTCATTCCTTAGCTTAGCAGTCCTTGAGCTAGAGAAGAACTTGGTAAGGAAAGCCTTCTTGCAAGCATCCCAAGTTTCAATAGAATCTCTTGAAAGACTTCTTTCCCAAATATGTGCTTTGTCTCCTAAAGAGAAAGGAAACAACCTCAGCTTGAAGGCATCTTCAGAGACTCCATTGATCTTGGTGGTGCTACACAGCCGGTCAAAGTTATGCAAATGATCAAGAGGATCCTCCAAGGCAAGACCATGATACTTGTTTTGTTGGATCATGTTGATGAGGCTGGACTTGATCTCAAAGTTGTTATTTGCCACAGCTGGAGCCCGAATACCAGCTCTTGGACCATTGATGTTAGGCTGATCATGAGTACCAATGGTCCTTGCTTGGCGCTGTGGGTGTTGTGGCCTTAGGTTTTCAGCTCCTAGACCTACACCCTCTTCATCTTGAGGCTGCTGGTGACGTTGTTCCATCACTAACCTCAATCTGTGTAAATGAGCCTGTTGCTCTTCTTCCCTTCTCCTCCTTGCTATCTCCCTTTCAAAAGCTCTGATGTCCTCAACTCTTGGCACTAGACTTGATGAGCCTTGGCTCCTTAAGTTCATACACCTGAGATTCAAAGGAAAATGAAGAAGGAGAATCAGTAACAAAGTAAAAGAAAAATGACTTAGTCTCAAGCAAGTGACTAAATCCCAATGTTACAATAAACTTAGAATTTGGCAACGGCGCCAATTTGATAATAGGAGTTTTTAGATTCCTATTCAAATGTCAAAGTATAAAAGATATCGAACCAATTCTAAGCAATTATAAACCAATGAGACTACAAGACAAAGCTTAATCTAAGTACTATCAATATAAAAATGGTTTTTAAAGTAAGAGAATACTAAATAAGCAATAAAGATCAAGCTTTCTTTCTAAATGAGAAGGTAGAACTCATGGGATAAGGGAACTGATCTTGGGGAATTAAGTTCAATCTAAAGGTGTAAGCTTTTCATTCAATCTATTATCCTTAGGCCTAGACACATTCCTAAACAAGTTCTATCCCTAGACAAATGTTCATTTGCAAAGATAACTCAAACATTTAATCTCTTAGGTTGAATGTTATCTAAACAATCATTAAGACCTAGTCTACTAACCATTCAAACAACTTTAACATCAAATCTCTTTGGTAAAGAATGTTAGAAGCAATGAAGAGTTGGTTCAGGTATTTCATCAAACACCATGTGGGCTTGAAATACCTAAAGATCAATTCTAGAGAGGCCAACTCTAAAATAGCATTAAAATCATCCAACAAGCAAGGAAATAGATGGATGTATACTCAAACACCCTAGATCTAGCTTAATCCCCCTTTGATCTCCCTAACCCATGAATCCAAAGATGTCTACTCACTAATAACCATGATCACACTTAAACCTATGAAGGATATAAGGTAAATCATGATTAGAAAGCAAAGAAACACTTAAATAATCTCACGAACACAAGATTAAAGATGAAACTTAGATCAAAGGAATAAACTTTCACCAAAGTATCAAGTGTTTAGGAGAGAAAACAAGATAAGATCCCTAAAAACATGCTTAAAGGTATTTATATGGTACTTAAAAACGCTAATGGGCTTAACTCACAGGTTAATTAGGCCCAAATTAAAACATACACTCGAATGTGAATAGTGCTGGAGCGACCCCCATAACTCGGGTGAGACCTCGCTCTGGCGTACGGTTGATCTGGAGCGACCCCTCTTGGTCGCTGTGTGACCTCGCTCCAACACTTGCCTGATGCTCTCCGGATGTCCTGTCAACAGCGGGGTCTAAAGGTCGGGTGAAAAGCCCGCGCTGGCGCACGCTCAACCTGGAGCGACCCTCCTTGGTCGCTGTGTGACCCCGCAGTGACACTTGATGCACGACTCATCTCCGGGTAAGTTCTGTCCAGAGCGGAGTCTAAAGGTCGGGTGAGACCCCGCGCTGAAGCTCGCTCAAGACACCGCGACCCCCTAACCTCGCGCTCAGACCTCGCTGTGACACTTGAAACTCGCAAGTTGATCATTTCAGCCTTTCTTGAACCAAAACTACTCCAAACTCCCTTAAAAGCTTCTTGAGGTACTCCATCACCTAATGTAAACAAATGCAAATGGATATGCAACCTAAAAATGCTTTTATGCAATCCTAAACTCAAATATGCATAAGAAATGGTTAGTTAATTCAATGAAAATCACAAGATATCAAGCAGCATTAGGTTGTTCAACTCTTCTCTTTCCGGAAGTAGCCTTCTGCGTACTCCCAGAAATTCGACTTCTTCTGGGATCATGCATTATGTTCCGTATACGAGGGAAAAAAAGTTTCACCCGTCGCTCGTTTCGGGGTCTTGCGGTGCGACCAAAAAAACTCCTTCGAGCTTCACAACCCACCTACCCTTTTTGGCGTCGAGGCATTTTTTGAGGCCGTCGAGGATTGTTTCATTAATGGTCTCAGCTTGTCCGTTGCCTTGACGATATCTTGGAGTTGATTTTGTCAATCGTATTTTCCATTTCTCGCAGAAAGTTTCGAATCTAGTCAAGATGAATTGAGACCCGTTATCCGTTACGATTTCGTATGGGACTCCGTGTCTGCAAACAATATTCTTCCATACGAAACTCTCTACTTAGGCGTCTTTGATGCTTGCGTAAGAGTCCACTTCGACCCACTTGGAGAAGAAGTCGGTTAGGACTAATAGGAAACGTTTTTTTTTTGACGTGTACATAGGCCCGACTATATCCATCAACCACGCCATGAACGGATATGGTGCCGAGATGGACGAGAGAATTGTTGGTGTCAAAATCGGTCACGACAGAATCAATGGCTAAAAGTTTCCGAAAAAATAAAAATACGTTTTATAAAACACAAGAGTTTTTTTATAAAATGCAAAGGACTTTCCAAAAAAAGGAAATCCGCGGAAAACTCGAAAATCGTCATCTCAGAAGAACGAACGAACCAAACACCGATTACACGATTGCCCAAGCTAAGCACAAAACCGCGAAAAACTGCATCTACCGTAAAACCGCGAGCAGGTTTGACCGAACCAAGTTCAACGTACGACGAGCCGAACCAACCGGTTCAGCTTGCCATACGGCGAACTGGTCGGTCTTGGACCAGCTCGCCGTATGGCGCGCTGGTTCGGCCAAACCAACTCGCCGTACGGCGAGCTGAACCAACCCAGTTCGGCTCGCCGTACTTCGAGCTGACTGTCCCAAACCTTGACCTCCCACGTCCTCGATACAAGGCATTCGTCCTTCGGCTTGATCGTGTTTTGTACCACGGTTGAAACGTCTCTCGTTTCGTCTCAATCCGTCCTATCGTTCAAGTTTTATGATAAAAACCATAAAGTCTTGTTTTCTCAAGAGAACTCACGGAAATCGTATAAAATGGCATCGGTTAAAAGAAACACCGAACATTGCTTAACTATACGATTTACTCAAGATTTTCGTGAAATATCGTAAAAACGCGTTTTTAATAAAACCTCGAGTAAATCGTAAAAAATGGCAGCGATTAACCGAAACATCGAACATTGCCAAATTTTGCGATTAACTCGAGAAACTTATTTAAAAACGGCATCGGATCAGGAAACAGTCTCGTATAAAGTCATAAAATGGTTTTATCGCAAAACGGCTCGAAAAGTCCTAAAACTCGATAGAAGCCTATGTCGCGACTTTAACAAAGTCTAGCCCAAAGATATGACGACATTTTAACGATTTACCCGTAGAAAGAAGATAAAATCGAAAACCTAATCGCGACTTTTCACCACGGGAAGAGCAACAAAACAAGCTCGAAATTTCTATCTCAGATCACTAAGGGCAACGATAAAATCTATCAAACCTCGTAGTGTTTTTCTTTTTTCCGAGTTGGACAAATCTCATTACGTATGGGTTGAGCAAAAGACGTTTTCCAAGAACATTTTAGAAAGATTAAACTTGCTCTCCCAGAAACCACGGTATAAACCGTAGGTTACTCGCGAAATAAACCGTAGGTTACTCGCGAAATAAACCTTAGGTTACTCGCGAAATAAATCCTAGGTTACTCACGAGAAAAACCCTGGGTTACTCGCGAGAAAAACCCTAGGTTGCTCGCGGAAGAACCCTAGGATGGTTTCTCGTGAGATAAACCCTAGGTTGCTCCCGGAAGAACCCTAGGTTGGTTACTCACGGGAAAAACCTTAGGCTACTCGCAGAATCGGGTGATACTATCCGGCTCGAAAAGACGGTGAGTTGGCCAAGCAACCCAGCTTGCCATCTTGGCGAGCTGACCGGTCTTCCACCTCGCCCGCGAGGCATTGACTTTGCCCCAAGGGTTCTTACCGTCCAGCTCGCCATACGGTAACCTGGCCAAGCTGAACCAGCTCGCCGTACGGCGAGCTGAACCGTTCTAGACCATCTCGCCGTACGGCGAGTGATATACCATGATTTTGACCCGCTTTTGGCAATGGTATTGATATGTTTTTATAAGTTTTATATATGTTTTGGAGTCTATTAGCTATGTTTTCAGGTTCAGGAGCATTTTGGAGTAAAGTGATGATTTAGGTGCCCTTATGGAGCTTAAAGGAGAGTTTTCCGAGATGACTATGAAGATCAGACAACAAGGATACATATCGACCGATACACACCCTGTGTAATCGATCGATGACGCTTCCATAGAAGATGAAGTCGAGATACTTCATCGATCAATGTACACCATGTACCATCGATCGATATTAAGCATGGAGAACAAGTCCAACTTGACCCACTTAAAGCCCAAGTTTTCCTAATATTACAAAAATGCCCCTGACGAGTTTTTAACCTAATGGAACTCATATTTATAGTTATGCCTATGTGTTTTGGCAAAGCATGCTTTTGAATCTTTTCAAGTTCTTTTGTTCTTTTGATACTATTCTATACTTAGCAATAAAGTATTTCTTTTAATCTTAATTCTTAAAGGTTATAGAATTCTAGATTTCGAAGAAACACACAAAGAGATTTGTTGTTCCAAGAACCAAGAAACATCAATGCCATCCTGGATGATGATTTTTGCGCAGAGGTAGTAGAAGAGATTCAAAGATCTGATGATGAGAGAGACTTCGTTCGCAACTACTATCGATCGATTTCATCCCGTGAACATTGACCGATACGATCCCATGTACATCGATCGATAGACTTTGATGAGTGTCGATCGATGGACTTAGACGAATACCCTCACGAGTGCAGTGCCGTCAAGACTATGCCTCACGAAGCCTTCGCAGCACGACACCCACATCCAACCGTCCCTGTCAAGATCGAACCACACAACATCGACCGACGTGATGACCCTCCTATCAATCGACACGAAAACCATGATATCGACCGACGCCCGACAAACAGTACCCCAACACCGAGTTCAACTCCCCAAGATAGATAGTGCACATATTGACGAATTCCGGGAGCAGTATTACACTACTAGAAGCCCTCACAAAGCCATGTTAGAGAGACCCACAAATATCTTTGAGTCAATGGAGATAGAAAAGGAAAACCATGGAAGAGTTCTCAGAAAAAAGAAAGAGAAAATACCCAAGCCTTATAAAAGGGAAGCTAATGAGAAGGAATTGTCAAGCTTCAGAAAGAGCGTTCTATACATACCTAGAGAGAAACCTTTTGAAGAAGCCTACTTTTCACACAAATTGTGGATGTTTTTCAGAGAGACAGAAGAAGACATCAAGAGAATGTTTCACCAAGTCAGAGACAGTCTAAAGAAGAAGATCAAACTGGAGAAGAAGAGCGATCCAGGGAATTTCACAATACCATGTTCCATCAGAGGTGTTGAGTTCCCTTGTGCCCTATGTGATACAAGATCTGGAGTCAGCATCCTACCTAAGCTTATGGCAGACCAGTTAGGTCTGAAGATAGAGCCTACTGAAGAATCATTCATCTTTGTGGATTGTTCTCAGAAGAACTCTGGAAGAATAGTTAGAAACCTTGAGGTAAAGATTGGAGATGCCCTAATTCCTACAGACTTCCATATCCTGGCCAAGAAGCTCAACTTCAAGACTTCTCTACTACTTGGAAGAACCTTCTTAGACACAGTTGGAGCCATTTGTGATCTCAAATCCAACAAGCTATGTCTAACCCTCATCAACCCTACCATCCACTACAACCTTGTTCCAGTCATCAAGTTTCCAAGGATGAAGAACCCAGCACTCGTCGCAACATGTTTATATGCCCACGAGTATGGTTCCATGGCCGAGTACGAAATCGATTCATTGGTATCGACCGATGGAAGTCTTCTACCATCGACCGATACCAGTCAACCCGAATCGACCGACATGTTCCTCAACAGATCGACCGATGCACCTGCTCTACCATCAATCGATACAACCTCTACACCAACCGAGGTAAAAACACATAAAATCTATTTTACATTACTAACTCCGGATGAATATGGTATTTTCAGATATCTAGAAGGTCATGCACGAGCACTAGATGGAAGAATCATTTCAGTATCCAAAGAAGACATTGCAGACATCCTTCAGATGGCCAATGGACCAATCAGTCCCTACATACAACCACCCATCTACCAGAACGATCAGCACCAACCACACACACTTCATGAGCAAGATGGTGCAGAAAACCTTCATTCCAACTCAGAAAATCCCGAATCTCAACGCCTATCGATCGATACCTGGAAGAGAGCTTTCAAACACGAAGTTCGTTGTTTCTTCTGGGGAAAGAAAGACGAATTTGGTGTCTACAGAGATGAGAGTGGATATGCAAAAAGCATCGGTGGTGACATCATCGATGTTTACAAAGAAGATATTAAGAAGCTGCTTAATAGAGCCACAATGTTTGGGCGCTTTTGTATCTGTTTGCCAGAACATGCTGAACAGTTTACTAAGGGAGTTCCAGTTTGCAAGCTCTACACACAAGTAGAGGTTACATACATGCTGAATGATAGAACCAATGAACACAACTAGGAGATAGCAGGATTAACGTCAGAACATGAGAAAGCGATATCAAAACTTTAAGGAGAATTACTATGGAATCTGTTTGGCAATGACTTTGCTCGCAAAGACAGAAAAGCACTACAAGAAGAGGTGAATGCACTCTGCAACGAACTTGAATCTCAGAGACGGCCATCGACCGATGCAGCACAAACAGCATCGATCGACACGACCTTCAGCAAACATATCGAGAGTGACTTCCAGAAGCACATCGATCGAAAATATTCGCGAGCCAACCTGCACAATCCGCATCGATCGATGAGCCTCTAAACCAATCGACCGATGGACATCCATCCACATCGATCGACAGGACTACACCAAGATTGATCGATATCACCCTTTCGCTTGTGCACCACACCCAAAACCTCAACACCATGCCAATGAGTACTGATCTAGGGCACACCTACAGCAACACTAGATGACATGAATGCAGTTTATCAAGCATTGAGGAGTGGTTACAGAGAATCCACTATGAGGTCCAAGGTTTGCAAGCTAGTACGACCAAAAGTGAGAAAGCCACAAGAAGCTTCTTAACTTCATGGTTTGAAGAATCACAAGACAAGGAGGATACTTGTTTCCCAACAAGTACCTGCAGCCCACCTCACTAGTCACTATACCTCCATAGTCAAGCTAAATGACTTTAACTAAGCGCTGAGTAGGAGGCAACCCACTGTTAGGTATTTTCTTATTTAGTTTTATTTTATTTTTACTTATTACTTTTGTTTTTATTTGTTTTTAGGAATATAGCTGCACGATCACTACCTCTATCGACCGATGAGACCCTGTCAACATCGCCCGATATAACTCTATCCATGACGATCGATGGAAATGACTCACCATCGATCGATACGTACATCGGTCAGGTATATCGTTCAAAATTTCGATATCAGTTATACATTTATTATTTCGTATGCTCTAACTCTAACTGGTTATACACTGAGGACAGTGTATGATTTAAGTCTGGGAGGAGTGGAATTACTGATGCTACTTTACCTTTTTGATCTCTTTAAAAAGTTTTCAAAAATTGGTTTTATTGAGTCATGAAAGGAACAAAAATATTTCAAAGATTTTGCTTTTTTATCTTACTACTCTTTAGCACCATTCTTAGAATTATTAATTGCAGAATGTAGTATAGATGCTAAAGTGGATCACCGATCATCCTATGACAACACTTTTCATGATTGTTTGGAAGAACCAAAGCTGATTTCCAACCTAACCTGACATCTATTGCTTGTCTTGGGGCTTGGTATACAAGGGATCGGAATCCTCATGCAAGTCTGGAAGGTAAAAGTCTCAAAAATTTTGGTTTCTTTCTCTCCTTCCTTTGGCATCCAAAAAGAAAAATAAAAGATTGAGATGATTTCCTGAGAGGCAGAGGGAGAAGTACATTACCCATGACCCCACTATTCTAAATCAAAGGAATGATCACACATTGTGGAAGCGAGGGAGAGGTAAATTACCTATGACCCCACTATTCGCCTACACTTTGTCAAAAAAGAAACTACAAAAGTTGAAAAATCAATAAGATGAACATTAGTTGTTCATTGGGATTGTTATAAAAGAAAAGAAAGTTTGGGATTCAGAGAAGGGGGAAAAAGAGAGAAAAGGAACCAAAAAGAGAATGCATGAAAGTTGTTTGAATTGAATCCAAGTGTTCTTTGATCGATACTCCCAAGGTAAAGCATGTACCTTTATTTTATGCATAAATGAAATCAGTAGAGAGGATAGACAGACAGGATTGTTTAAGTTAATTGGCTAGATGAAATTGGTTGCTAAGCTAGGATATGGTATAATGTACTTCTGTAGTTAGTAATATGAGATGTGGCTTGCAACAAAGTAGAGGTAATGATTTTAAAGCTAAGATTTTATTCAGTCCCTACTGTTTTTAAAACTTCTTCCAAAAGAGACTAGTGGTTTGCTTGAGGACAAGCAAAAGGTTAAGTCTGGGGGAGTTGATATACCATGATTTTGACCCGCTTTTAGCCATGGTATTGATATGTTTTTATAAGGTTTGTATATGTTTTGGAGTCTATTAGGTATGATTTCAGGTTCAGGAGCATTTTGGAGTAAAGTGATGATTTAGGTGCCCTTATGGAGCTTAAAGGAGAGTTTTCTGAGATGACTATGAAGATCAGACAACAAGGATACATATCGATCCGATACACACCCTGTGTAATCGATCGATGACGCTTCCTTAGAAGATGAAGTCGAGATACTTCATCGATCGATGTACACCATGTACCATCGATCGATGTACACCATGTACCATCGATCGATATTAAGCATGGAGAACAAGTCCGACTTGGCTGACTTAAAGCCCAAATTTTCCCAATATTACAATAATGCCCTTGATGAGTTTTTAACCTAATGGAACTCATATTTATAGTTATGCGTATGTGTTTTGGCAAAGCATGCTTTTGAATCTTTATAAGTTCTTTTGTTCTTTTGATACTATTCTATACTTAGCAATAAAGTATTTCTTTTCATCTTAATTCTTAAAGGTTATAGAATTCTAGATTTATAAGAAACACACAAAGAGATTTCTTGTTCCAAGAAACAAAACTTCAATCTTCTAATCGAATGAGTGTCTATTATTACCTTGCTGTTATGAATCTCTTAGCTATGTCTGAGTAGATTTCTTTGTTAGATTTAGGGTTCAAATAGTTATGAGGGATTAGCCCCAATTATGGAATATTGAGTTGTTGATATTCATTATCCAAATGAACCCTAATGCTTACTCTAGAGTAGCTACCTAGAGTATGATCATGGAAGTGATTTAACTTGTTAATCGTTGTTCTAAAATTATTTGGCATAAGCTTAGATCCTCTAGGGATGTCCGAGAGCCGGTCTAAGATCTTGGTGAACACAGTTTAGATTTGATCTTATGCTATATCGATCGATACTCCTATAGAATCATCGATCGACGGCAACCCATATCGTCCGATATCGCTGTCAAAATATCGGTCGATATTGTCGGCAATAGGATCAATGGATTAGTTTATTTAGCGACTGCTATTAGATCTGTCTAAGAGTCGAAGTTCTTATATATCTTGCAAGCAATTCACTAAAACATATATAGCATTATAATCCTGATTATCTGAATAGTAACCTTGAATCTAACTACTTTCTTTTATTGTCTTAAACTAAAACCTATTCTCTTGAGCAACTTACCATTGCTCACAAACTGCAATTTACTATTTTACTTAATCAACCTAGCATAATCACTTAGGATTACATCTATTGTGTTCCTTAGTTCCCTGTGGATTCGATCCCTAAGTACAACAACTGAACCTCTTATTTGAGAGAGTAATTCACTCCTTAGGATTAAAAATTTGAGTGATATCAGCGAGCTGACCTGCCTTCCACCTCCCCCTTGAGGCACTGACTTTGCCCCAAGGGTTCTATCGTCCAGCTCGCCATACGGCGACCTGGCCAAACTGAACCAGCTCGCCGTAAAGCGAGCTGAACCGTTCATGACCAGCTCGCCGTACCCGGAGCTAACCAGCTCGCTGTACGGCGAGCTGACAAGACTTCCACCTCGCCCTCGAGGCACTGACTTTCCCCAAGGGTTCGTATCGTCCAGCTCGCCATACGGTGGTCTGGCCAAGCTGAACCAGCTCACCGTACGGCGAGCTGAACCGTTTATGACCAGCTCGCCGTACGTCGAGCTGACCAGCCTTCTACCTCGCCCTTGAGGCACTGAATTTGCCCCAAGGGTTCTTATCGTCCAGCTATCCATACAGCGACCTGGCCAAGCTGAAGCAGGTCGCCGTACGGCGAGCTGAATCGTTGAAGACCATATTGCCGAACGTCTGGCTAACCAGCTCGCCGTACGTCTAGTTAGCCAACTCGCCGTACGGCGAGCTGACCAGCCTTCCACCTCACCCTTGACGCACTGACTTTGGCCCAAGGGTTCTGATTGTCCAGCTCGCCATACGGCGATCTGGCAAAGCTGACCAGCTCGCCGGCGAACTGACAAGCCTTCCATTTAACACCCCCGAACCGTCCTAGACATATGGTCGATAAACCAGCCAACAATCAAACAAGAACATGACTGATCGACCGACCAACACCCAGGGATGGAGATGAAAGGCTAACCGGCCAGCCAACAATCAAACAAGAACATGACTGACCGTCCAACCCAACACCATGGTCCGGAAGCGCTACGTGACGGGCTAGAGCAATCTGGTCATAGTTACTAAATTTACTCCACGACATAGACAAGTTCATCCACTAACTCGTCCCGCTAAATCAAGGCATAAGGCTTTGCAACCCATACCAAGAATTAACGTTGCCGTTAGGTCGAGGCCTAAGGCTTTTCAACCCGTACGACGACCTAACGTTGTGTTAGACCGGACTAGTCAAACATCGGAGTACTCTTGATTCGCATATAAAACGATTACTTTATTGATTTAAGAAATATTCATAAACTAAATAATTTAAGACTGGGCCCGGCCTAATGCCAAATCGAGTCAACTAAACACATAACACAATACCGTATACAAAAGGCATGAAAATCTACTCTGGTGGTCCTAACGTCCAGCTTCAAGCTACCCGGTCACCCAAAACTAAATATACCTGCAAAAAGGGAAAACGGAGTTGGATGAGTAACCTAATGTCACTCAGTGAGTTGGCGGCCTCTACCCGTAACCTAGACAGCCCAAAATAACACTCAATCTAGCCTAAAGATGCAAACAAAGCTAAGACTACATAATCAATCCCTAGTTTACCACATATACGTTTGAGTTCAGTACTCATGTAGTGTTAGACACTTAGACTATACAAGTATCATTAACTGGTCGACCAACAATCAGACAAGAACATGATCGGCCAATCAATGATACTGCATAACTTCAATATCCACCACCCTTCATGAGCAATCACTCAAACAATACAAGCCAACGTCGGGTCTACACTAACCAAACAAACACCAAGTTTAACCCGGAATCTAACCCAGGATTAGATCTCAATGTTAGAAACCTGCAAAACAAATCAATCACCAATATCACAATAATAATATTCTAACTAATCACGACTCGATCTAACGCGTAACACTGTATATCAGTGTTACACTTACCCTAGGGTTCCATAACTCTATACTCGACACAACACTAAAACTCGACACTCTAACATGGGCCCTGGTGACTTCGTGTTCCTCCTCAACATCGGCAACATCCTAACTCCCCACCACAAAGCCGGAAGAAGGAAATTTCAACCGACCGCGGCCCACAGTCATTCGGGTCACCGCACGAAAGCCCACAGTCATTAGGGTCACTGCCGGACGTTACACCGTCGTGTAACACTCAGCCATAGGCCATGACCCCGTCTATCTGAGTTTTCCCGATCCAACGAATAAGGAGTTTCCTTGAACCCGCTGGGTACGAGGCTGAGGAAACACTAATCACCCCTAAACATGCCTAGCATGGGCGGGTTACACACATGCTGTTGGCAACACACACCTAACAACCTAAACACAACCTTATTCCAAAACCTAGCCTAAGGACATAGATTCCAGAACCTAACTATCCAAAATCTAGCGATATTATCTGGACTCAACACTAATCAATAGTACCAGTAGTCCGGCCTATATGGCCTAAGACACTTAGTACTTACATGTAAACAAGTAAATAACAATACTTAATAAATAACAACTCAACCGGTTAGTCACTCCCTTACCAAGAGCTGACTAACATCAATCAACAAGCACTATATAAACAAGCAAGCATCAATCAATTCAATCAAACCGTTACCCAGATAGTTCAGCCTCCTGCTATGAAACTATCTTTAAAGTTAACGAGAACCTACACTCAACCATATCAATACGCAAGAATATAAAACATGATGCATCCTAACCATAGTTCTAGTCAGGTTATTAACTCAGTCTTAATTCCATTATATCTCAGCTTAGCCCTTGCTAAACTGAGTCCGGATTAATAAATAACCCTAAGGACTCTATCATGCAATAGTGTGATAATTCTACTCTATATGCTACTCGATCTATCATAAGTTCTATGTGGAACTCAAACAAACCAACTCACAAAACTACCCTATATTCCAAGTGGAATTCACACAAAACCAACTCACAGTGTTCTATGCCGATAAGCAGCTGGTTGATCGGAGAGGACATGGCCAAAACCTAATGGACGACTTGAATGGAATGAACTGGACTGATCTTGACTCGGACAGAACCTCCCCTTGATTGTAGAAGAAAATTACTGCCTTGGATGGATTGATTTTGGCAGCGCTTCCGCGTTACAATCATAGAGAATCGTCGATTGGACAGAACTTGCCTTCTTGGTAGATAGGACTTCAGAACTTCGACTGATCTTGGACAGCACCTCCCTTTCACCACCAGTGAATAATAATAGAGTGGACGTATTGATTTGGGCAGAGCTTCGGCATAACAATCGTAGAGAATCGCCGATTGGACAGCATCGACCTTCTCGATGGAGTATCGGTCTTTAGAACTGACCGTACTCTTAAAATCACTTCTTTCTTTCAGTCTCTCTCTCTAGCCACGTTTATTGGTGTGTTTTCTGTGTCTGGTATGAATGAAAACGAGCAAGGGGGTGTTGGGTATTTATAGATTTCATCGACCAGTAAGATTGAGCCATCCGAGCGACTGTGTGTCAGCCCGCATGCTTCCGGTTGCATGCACGGCGACACACGGGCGCACACATGTCTTGCTGCATGACTGAGTTACATGGAGAGAGACACACCCACGTCCATATGGCTTTCTGCATTGCTGGAGTGCATGCATCGCGACACACGGGCCACTGGGTGTCGATACGCATGCGCCGGTTGCAGATACGATGACATCTCGTGCTTCTGGGTGTCAAGCTGCATGTGATGCTTCCATGCACGTAGACACCTCGAGCTTCTGAAGACACTCAGCTGTTTAGAGAGTTGCCACCACGTTCTTATCCTCTCAATGTAAAACATTGATCAAATGAGGAAATAATCATCTCAATGTAAAACAATAATCACTTTTACTCAAAGGAAAACGTATCTCCAGGAAAAAGTGAGACGTCGCAAAATTTAAAAAATACAATTCCGAACTTATAAACTCCTAAAAACAGCACATGACTATAAATCAACAACTAATTCCAGTTAGAAAACACAAATACTTTCTCTAAGAACACGTCTGTCAATTGGCTGCTACAGACAAATTAATCGCTCACAAAACGAATGCTTAGCTTAATATTCTCATATCATAGAACTGGATCTCGTACATCAGACACAAGAATAAGCGTGCAATAGAAATCCGTCAGTACATCCAAGACTTCAAAATTGTCTTTGGAGAGATACTTAATTCCAGATCGATGCAAATCACATTAAGATGAGAACTTATAGCAGATTTAAATATCGAAACATAGTCGGGTTAAAATCGCAAATGAGTCAAGTAAGCTGGGAACGACCTTGCATACTTTAGACACAAAAATAAACCTTGGTCTTACCCTAACTCCAGTCTTAACGCTCACCGGCATAATATCATTGATACGAGATACAAAACATTATCTCTTTGTCGATACTTAGACATTTACGAGCGTCCTTGGGTCTTAACCCCAAAGACAATCTTCATCTTAATGCAACTCCAACTATCACTATTTGCTAGGGAGAAGAAAATGAGGAACATACTCACACTCTCTCGCTCCCATTGACACAATCCGTAAAAAGACAAGCTATGAAACAAAAATATATAAGAGAGGCCCAAGGGGCGAGTACAATACAAACTAATAAACATATAATAAATAGGGAACATACTCCCTTAGAATCCAACACCCATCAAGGGTATCACACATAGCTTCCAGACATTGACTTCCCGAACAAACAATTGCTAAAACCAAGTGGGCCAGAGGTTAATTTACCTTGTCATGCTCGCACAGAACTTTAGGCCCAGCCTCCTCCAAATTAGAGACTCCATCCTGGCATAAGTTCCCATATACCTCGACATCTTCTATTTTAGGAATCAGAGACTCCATACTGACATAAGTTCCCATATACCTCGACATCTTTCCATCTCAGAATCACAGTCGTATTGTTGCTCTTTGTACACCACAAGGTGCCCATGGAACCCTTACATTTGTGATAGTCCCCAAAGGACTTCCGGAACTTCTTCAAATCTTTGAGGTCGGTTGCAATCTGAAACAAGCGATCTTGGAAGATCAATGCCACATCCCGCCTTCCTTCCTTACATGCACAATGAAGCTTCGAGGCTTGCTTTGAATCCAGATTATTCTCACACAGAGAGTGCGCTTCAGCCTCGCTTTTCAAGCGAGCAGCTTCTTTCTCGGCCTTCTCAGTCCTACCTCTTTCTCGGCCTTCTCACTCCTAAAACGAGATGTCTGCGGCTCCAAAAAACTTGTCGTAAGTGCATCATTCTTCATATGGAAACCCTACAATAACCAAAAAGTACAATAGAGTTAGAAAAGAACTTGGCAACAAAACTAATCAAGAATGAAGCTAACCCCCATGCATAGCCGTGAAACTTTGAGAACTTCCCTGATCTAAACATGCTTTTTATCAGCATGGAGCTGATCGAAGGGGACCCTGATTGAGGCAAAAAAAGCGTCGACTTCAGGTCCTTCAGTGTCGGACGGCGGCAGTGGGGTCGGACAGGTACCACTTTCCCTGGCCTGATTGGGAAAACAGTTGTGGAACCAAACGTCTGCAGGAAACTCTGCCCCAGAAGTGGCAACATCATCCTCTTCAATGAAAATGTGCTTGTTCTTGGGAGACCTCTCCTTCTTCCTTGCCAAGGGAACCTTGTATAGAATGTGTTCTTCCATGGTCGGCTCCAAATATTCTTTGACTAACGGACGAGGCTAAGATAAAGATTGATGGTATGCAACTGTTGCACAAACTCGCTTTGTAGAGAAATAGCCCCAAAAGAACGGACTGCCATGAAGAATATCAGTAACGATGGGCAAGTCCATGAGATATGGAGTGATATGATCGAAACTACAAAAAAAAGGAAACAAATACAATTTTAGATATCATCAAAAGGAAAATCTATCAGAGTATCTGACCCTTTTGATTCCATTTGCACCTAAAAAAAGGATACACTCTTCCGCAACAGAGGCGCTGACTAAACTGACAAAAACGTATACGTAGTAATCCTACCACTTGTGTACGTGAGAGGCAAACCCCTTGATTATCGCCATATTGTTCCTTGGCTTGAAACAATACTGGAGTGGTACTGCTGTATTGCTCAAAAACAAAAGAGCTTCAAGATAACTGGCACTAAGAGCCATCATTCGATCGAAGCTGAAGACCAATATCCCTACGAGATCCTGCAGGCCGCAAGGAGAGATCTGGCTTATAACCAGACGGAAATGATTAATGGTCAGAACCATGATTCCCGGGATAGAAACCACAAAAAAAACAACGCAAAAGATGCGCCTCGTAACACGTAATGTAACCAAAAGGAGGAGTATCATCACTCTCCCCATTCTTTTGTTTGCAAAACTTCACCTTCTTCAGAACTCGGCAGTAACTGCAGATGGTGTCGAGGAAAGGATAAGTGCTTTTAATTGGCTCATAAATGACTACTCTAGCGTGAGGCCTCACTGGGCACCACAGTTCAGGTGGAGGATGTTCCAAGACGCGTGTGGTAAACCAAAATTACGCGGCTTCCTTAGCGTCAACGGAATACGGTACAAACTTAACCTTCAGAACAACTTTTCAATCTCCTTCAAGTAAACTCTTGGGATCGAAAGAAGAGGGAAAGACACTCTCAGCCATTCATTTGCTTGGAGAAATAATGGAAATAACAAAGGAAGAAAAAGATAGAAATATTTTTACCGTAAGGAAAGTTCCCTGGAGAAATTAGTATGAGCAAGTAAGAATAAAAAACTTTTTCCATACTTATAGATGAGGAAAAAGAAGGGAAATTTACCATATAGCTTTCGGAGAATATCCTTTTACCTCAGACTTTCAACCATAATTCCTCCTAACATGCATAATATACCTAACACCTCGCAAGAACTTCATGAAAAGTCTAGAGAGCTGGAGGGCTAACTGTTCGATCACGATGGAATCTATGTCTAGAAAATCTTGAGGAATTTTTCTCTTTCAATAGACAATTAAAAACGATCAATAAACAATTTATCACGAATGATTCTTGCGATATTTTAACATACGGCTTTTGAAAGTACGACAAAATGAAAAACAATTACGTTCCAACTTGTCACCATCTCCTCGTCTCCAGTCCATGTCGACATCAAAGCAAAATGACCTCGAAATTCAAGTAGTTTATACATGGTTGGTACGTAGATATGATGAAGATGTAAGAAGCCATGCATGAGATGACAAAACAATAATCGTCGCCTTGCGTGCATGGGTAAGCTTCCTTTAGTCCAACCGGGTATTCTTTACTTTAATTTGGCTTTCACATCTTTGTTGACCAAACCTACTATTATAACTGGACTGTTTTGTTGAAGATAATTATTACTAAACTTCTTAATAAATTCAACTAATTTTACCTTTACCAGCTCGATTTAATAGTTCTCTTTTTCTTAATATCATAAGTTTCGAGATCCAAGACCGTAATCACCCCCAGATGCCAAATCACAACACGTAATATAGTTTCATCCCAACCCGATTTAATTGTCCCTAAATACATAATCTGTTTGTTAAATTTGGGGATATTTAGTTTTGTCAGATTAGTAAACTTCAGTTCTTAGTTCGTCCATATAAACTCAATTACGCATTTTCATGAACATGATGTACCGCCAATCCCGAAATAATGGCTCATACCCAAAAACAAGTAGTTTGAACGTAATTTTAGAAGTCCCATGAATCTCGTGTTTATGTCTTCGTGGCTTTATGCTAAATTACTTTAGTAACAAGTTTATTACTTTTCCTAATCCTCTCAAAATGAGTATATTCAGGAAGCAAAGAGTATAATGGACCTTCTTCGCATCTACATTGTTCTTTCCACGCCATCCTTGTCTTTTTATCAATCCTTTGGATTGCCTAAGCAAATGAATGTAACTATTTGCACAGTATTATTCAAAAACAGGAACAGATCTTAGTCTAGATGTGCACACACAAAAAAACAAAAACTAGTCTAGATTGCATAAAAGAAATCCGAGCATTATAACAATTTGAATCGTCTACAATAGAAAAAAAATAATATCGACAGTAGTTTTCGTAAAAGGCAATTCTTTCAAATAGTTTTTTTATAAGATTTTGACACAAAAATAACTCTTAAAAATTAAAATGACCAAAATAGTTTTTTATTTATTTTGAAATTGGTAATATTTATCTTTTATTTTTAAAAATTTGAAATCATAAACCTAAAACTATGTCCTTTAACTCTGAATCCTATGTTTAGATTAGTTAACCCAATAGTATAAATGCATATTTATCCTTTAATAAAAATTTATTTTAGTCATTTTTTTAAAAAAAACAATTTTTGTGAAAATAAACTAATAAGGGGTATTCAAAGGAAATTTCTTTTTGGTAAATGGTGAAACTTGATCTCTAATATTTTTAATAAATAGGATGACTTATTTACACACTAGAAGTTCTAGTCTGAAGACACCAATATACCGTACGTCATGTGTTGTTATGCGAACGATATATAAGATAGTGCAGAGAGCACCTAAAAATTCTTCCGCAACATGCATCTTCTTTAGTACGTATCCTACACTGTACATACATCTATATTTTTTTTATAATGAACGTCTATTTTACTACTCAAATTTGAGGTGATGCCCAGACCAAAATAGAAATATATATTAGTTAAATCATATTTGTACAAGATAAATTGAAATTAATTTACATATGAGAGCTGACTAGATATGTATTTGATTGCCCTCCCTGCACGAAATAAATATAGCTTATCTAATCCATCTACGAAGAAGATTATTTTATGTAGAAATGATTTACCAAACACCCAGAGACAATGCATTACCACAAGGGAGACACTTCACGGATATTCTGCCCCACATGACCACATATAAATCTCAGTAAGATTTTGGCATGTCTAATTTGGAATGAATGATTTGGAATGTTTATACAGTACACTGAAAAACTAGCGGAGCTATTTCATTCTTCTACTATTTTGATTAGTAATGATATGATTATATGCTAGTTATCAACCAATTTGCTATATATATAATTCATAACATTGCAGGCAGCATTACATACTCTAGAGTAAAATGAAAGAAGGCATGGTGCAATCGCAAAGATCAGCATAAGACATCTGTATACAGATGTTGGGTTTGTGAGAACCTATGTCCAGCTCTTTTTTGTCTCATTAGTACGATATTGTCCATTTTGAACCTAATAAAAAAAAATATGCATGGATTTATTTTTGGTTTCCTTTTCAAAAGGTCTCGTACTAATTAGAGTTGGACATCTTTTTATATATTAGTTTTTTCATGTCTAATTCTCCAATGTGAGATTTAGTTTGTTATCGCACATTCCCCCGCCTCAAACTAAGGATTACATTCATCTTGTGTCTCACAACTTACTTTCATGATCTTTTGACTTGATCTCTACAGCACATACCTCTCATTCATAATTCGAAGGATCCCATTCATATATCGAAAGGTATTTTTGTTCTTCTTGTAGATTTTCTCGTCAAACTACTCTGATACCAATTGTTGGTTTTCTGAGAATTTATGTCCAACTTTTTATTATCTAATTAATACAATATTGTCATTTTAAACCTGATAGACAATTTTGCATGAATTTATTTTTGGTTTTATTTCCAAAAAATTTCGTACTAATTAGAGTTGGATATATCTTTATGTGTTAGATTTTTTTTTGTCAATTCACCAATGTGGGATTTAGATTTAGTTTGTTATAGCACACAAGATACTGGATCGTCAGGTCAAAAATCAAAAATCGTTGCCTCTCATTGCGCCAGTTGGGTGGTCAATAATATGCAGGAGGACTATCTATGTGGCTAACCACACGATAATTTAGAAGTTTCACTCATGTAGTATTTGATGCAGTCAAACGTGACAGACTTGTTGTAAAAAAGTTATTTTATTTTGAATATATTTATCATATATTAAAAATATATAATTAATAACCTTTATATGTTCTTCAGAAATGCATTAAAAATACATCAGTTCACAGTATGTATCAACTTTGTCTCTAGCTAGGAGTATAATTTTTCCGTATTAAAAGAAACGGCGACAGAGATTTTGTTACAAAATTACCAAGAACAAAAAACATTTGTCAAACAAATTACAATAAAGACAGCTGTTATGGCCGAAGAATTATCAAATAATGTATTAAAACTTATCATCAATCTTCCACGAAATTATATATATAAAAATATATATATATATATATATATATATATATATATATATATATATATATACACCAAGTCCTAACCTCAAGCTTGATAGTCTTGGAAGAGAGATAAGACAACATAATCAGAGAAAGTAGATGGGAAGGTCGCCTTGTTGCGATGAGAATGGTCTAAAGAAAGGGCCGTGGACTTCTGAAGAAGATCAAAAGCTTATTGATTACATTCATAAACATGGCCATGGAAGCTGGAGATCCCTTCCAAAGCTCGCAGGTTTCTTCCTTTTCCTATGCTCTTAACTCAACTCAACGATTTAAAAGCTCGTTTATTTAGTTTAGTGAATATATATATTTATATATATTTTGATGATTTTGGAAACCCTTATCTTTTTCATATTCAGATTTGAACCGATGTGGAAAGAGTTGTAGACTACGATGGACGAATTATCTGAGACCTGATATCAAAAGAGGAAAGTTTTCCGCGGAAGAAGAGCAAACAATCCTCCATCTCCATTCTATTCTAGGGAATAGGTAAGAAGTATTTTCATTATATTTAGTCGTTTCTCGTTATAAAACATGGAATGAATATGTATACGAAATCCATTGCAACATAACTGTAGCAGTAACATAAAATATTAGACTACATGTTTAAAAATTCAAATACTTAATTGTTTTTTCATGTATATAGATGGTCAGCTATTGCGACACATTTGCATGGACGTACAGATAATGAGATCAAGAACTTTTGGAACACACATCTAAAGAAGAAACTGATCCAAATGGGCATTGATCCTGTGACTCATCAGCCAAGAACCGACTTATTCGCAAGTTTACCTCAGCTCATAGCGTTAGCAAACCTAAAAGACCTCATTGAACAAACGTCACAATTCTCATCCATTCAAGCTGAGGCAACTCAACTAGCCAAGCTACAATATCTCAATTGTATGCTTAACTCTTCAGCTTCATTATCCAACAACAACAACAATAGTCCCAGTAGTATCCTTATTATCGATCAAAACCACGCAATGAATCTCTTAAACTCCATGGTCTCATGGAATAAAAACCACAACCCAAATTTCAATGTCGCTCTTGAATTTGAGGCTAACGGTCAAAATAAAGATTTATTTCCACTGGGGTCTATAATTGATTCAACCACCCAACAATTCCAACAACAACAGTATCACTTAAACAATATTACTAGTGAGCAACCATCCCAAGGTGACCCACTTCTTCTTGATCATGTCCCTTTCAATCTAACTACACCTTTCCATACTGAAGAACACTTTATAGACAATTTAGCCACACATCAAGATCAAGATAATGATGATCCATCTTCGTGGGTTCTGCCTTCTCTTATAGACTACAGCCCTAAAACTGTCATGTCTTCTCTTCGTTACATCAATCCTGCGGATGCGAGCAGCAGCTCGAGCTATGGCGGTGGGGACGCTGCGTTACTCTATTGGCCTGAATTTTGCTTCGACGAAAGCCTTATCAAAGATATTTGATAATTAGTTTTGGCATAAGGTTCTTATAAATTATTGTATTGTACGCGCACGACTAGTCGAATTACGTTTATTCAAGCTGAGTTTTTTTTTTTTTTTGATCAAGCTGAGTTTATTCTTAAAAAAATGATATTTCATTTGTTGTGTTCATCGTTTAGTCTTGCTGTCGTCCATTTATACGTTCATTTCTGTTCTATTTTTATGTAATTAGACATGACATATGTGGGTTTTTGTGTGTTTATAAACGACATGAATTTTTTGTTTTTTTTGACATAAATAACTATTCTATTACTCAAACTTGAGATGGTCTGAGAATTTAGACAGTAATAAAACAATCAACAAAAACTAAATCTTTATAAAAAGCTCGAGTTGTCTTGGCCAATTCTTCTGATTTTTGGTTCTGGGTCCTTGGAATGCGTGTGATCTTGAAACCTTTCTTGAAGTTCTGCTATCCCAACTAATTTCGTTGAAAATTTTGACCATGCACCTTGGTTCTGAATCATCGAGCTAACATCCTTGCAATCTGTTCAAAAATGTTGACATATCGAGTATCGTAGCATTTCTCCTTGACCAAGTTAGAGCGTTGAAATCTGAATGAATTTGTGTTAGTCTTCGTTTCTAAACCCTAGGAACAGTTCATTTCCTCGATCATCTAGCCAAATCCACCCGTATCCACTTAACCTGGCATCATGACTATCTGATCTATTTACCAATTATATATTCTGCAAGCGTAAGACTTGTATATTTTGTGTATTGTTTTGCAGTTGGTGGTTATCTTGGCTATTTGAATTGGCATCATACCATGCATGGCGCTCACTATGAGCATGTCGAATCACTTCTTTCGGGTTTCTTTTGATTCTCCTGAAAAATTTATCATTCCTAGCTTTCTAGAGATACCATATTATCTATTGATATGGGTCTCTACATAGTACATGGTCTTCTAGGTCAGTCTTTCTCTAGAACAAATAATCCAAGCTTGAATACACACTTAATATTGGAAATATGCCTAGACACGATGGTGTCGAAACGGTTGCCAAGTCTGTAATGACGGTGGACATTAAAAATTGGCATGTTTTTGGATTCATCAGGTTCGTCGCAACTAGGACAATGGTTATCACATTTCATATGACAACATGTTATCTTCCTTGTACAGCTAAAAAATCCAGATACCATTTGCCAAATTAGATGTCGCATCTTCAGTGGAGCGTTTATTTTCCAAGCAAGAGTTTGTAGATTCGTGATGCTGGCCTCCTATACTATCACTTCTGGTCCCTAGTGGAGAATGTTCCTCGCTTCCAAGTAGCCTAATTTTAATGTGTACATCCACTTTGTATAGCTCTAACTATACTTATCATCTTTATGAGATTGGCTCTTGGCCACACTCTAAATAAGAGATATATCATCGTTAGCTACAAAATTTTCCAACATTCCATCATTTGGCATACACTAGATTAAGGCACTAACTGTTTTTCTAGGATGAACCACTGGTGCAAAGATCGCGCTAGTCGGGCAGTCATTGTAGGAATCCAAGTATCTTCCCAAAAATTTATCCGATATCCTGAGTGAACATTTTATCTGATCCCATATGTCAGTAAAGGTCTAGCTGCCATCAACCTCATCCAGACATACGAAAGATTATGAGCTTCTTTTGCTCACAAATGTGGGAATAGTCGGTGGTTTCGTCCTCGTAAGACTTGTTGGGATAAAAAACGGTTATCACGGAATCCACGTTTAAAGTTGAGTTTCTGTATGAAAGTTCTCTTACCGCAATCTTGACAAAAGTTACCAAAAAAGGAATCAAGATAAATGCAAGCACGAGATGCGCGACATCCAACACGCGCGAGTGGGAGAGTTGGATCGAACGAGCAGTCCATCTCGCCCTCTCGGTGAGTTCGACCAATCCAATGAGCAGTACAACTCGACTGCTCGGCAAGTTGGACAAAAACATCAGTCCAACTCTCCCCCTCGGCGAGTTGGACCAAATGAGCAGTTCAATTCGCCTGCTCGGTGAGCAGAAATGAACAATCCAACTCGCTCGCTCGGCGAGTGAATCAACTCCTCCCAACTCTCCATAAGGTGACGTGGACTGGACCTTATTCCTTCTGTTTTACATTAACTGATCCATTCCTCACCACGTCTCGATCGAATTTACCATTGTGGCTCTACGATAAAAACTATGAAGACTCGTTTTCCCGTACAAAGTTCATGTTTATCGTATAAAACGACAATGGTTAACTTAACACCACATTTTTCTAAACTATACTAGAAATGTGAACTTCCTACCCGAATTGATGTCATACCAAAAATTGTTTATTCGAAGAAATCGTAACAATGTTTAAGTCGAAAAACGGCCCGAAGAGGCCTAGAACGCGGTTAAAGGCCCACTTGTGATTTCACATAAGATTGATCCCAGTAACGGTATGACAGCATATCTTTGAACACATATGAAAATAAGTGTCTCGAAAGCGAGATATAAATGTCAAGTTTCCGCGCTAACAATGAAGATCAAGGAGAAAAAGAAATATTACCGAAAAGCGATAAACTCGACCTAAGAGCGATAAAGGAAAGGGTAACAGACCTAGAAGACATATATAAGGGGAGCTAAAGCAGTAGGTGCAGGGATCGAAAAATTTAGGCTTAGAAAAACTCCGCTAGTTTAGAAGAACTTAGGATTTAGGTAGCTGCATACTCAAAAGTTTACTTAAACTTGTCTCCATCTTTGTTACGAGATTCTCTTTGTTAGCTAGATTCTACTTATGTTTTTCTTCAGAAAATTCTGTACCTTCGTTCTTATCATTCAGTAAAACGCCTCTGTGCAACTTACTCTGTATATTTTGTTATCTTTGTCTCTTTCGTTTTCGTGTATTTACGCAGATAATCCATGATCTTTGGGATAGTCGAGCTGACTTGACTACCTTTATTTTATTAAAAATCCACAATTTAAGTTTTGGTTCCCACAGTTTGGCGCTAGAAGGAGGGAGGATCGAATTCTCCAACTCAAAATCATCGAATGACTGAGAAACGATCTGCCTAATCAGACATGCAGCAATGTAATCTCATTCAAGGAAAGAGCAACGACCGACCTGGTAAACCGCTCAACTATCTCCTTGTCGTGGAGCTGACAATCCAGAATATCAATGTCGCGAGGATATTGGTCGGCGCCGGGAGCTCGGTCGATGTCATCTTCAAAAAGACCATTGAAAGATTGGAAATCAATCCAACATAAATTGTGGAAGACCCGAACCTGGTAGTAGGACTCTCGGTGGAGAAGCTACCATGACTCTCGAGACAAAAAACCTCTCGTTAAAGCCGGCTGCATAACGAAAATCGTGGAGTTCTTGGTCATTGATCGACTCACGTCTTAAATTGCGACCGTAGGGAGTCCAAGGCTGTATTCAATGCAAGCCATCCTATCAACATACCACACTTGTCTCAAATTCCCAACCCCTCGCAAAATCGAGACCATCTGGGGGGATAGGAGAATCTTGCAAGTCTGCTTCGCTGCAGATTTAAAACAAAAACCCATTCCGTCTAAAAAGAAAAGTAAATTACAATGTCCTAGAACAAGATGAGACTGAAATCTTTTGGCATTCACGAGTGGCCAAAGCTTGGGAAGGAAAACGCGAGCTTACCTGCGAACCCGTTGTCTCCATGTACTTCCATGAAGCATTCTCACACTGCTGCGTTGAAATTGGCGCGAACTCTGCGAGTCTCTAAAAACCGAGCTCATAGCTTGTCTGAAAAATAACTTGAACACGTTCACATGGGCCGCTAAAGATATGCTAGGAATTGACATCAACATCACATGTCACGAGATCAACGTCG
Source organism: Eruca vesicaria subsp. sativa (assembly GCA_932364175.1). Classification (NCBI taxonomy): domain Eukaryota; kingdom Viridiplantae; phylum Streptophyta; class Magnoliopsida; order Brassicales; family Brassicaceae; genus Eruca; species Eruca vesicaria. The sequence continues at coordinate 37,118 of CAKOAT010122155.1, read as the reverse complement.
ACCTGACTTTCAAGCCTATCAAATAAAAGAGACGCAAGTTGGAACTAGAACGCGCTGGTGAAGTATACAACGAGGTCAAAAAAAAAATCCTTAACAAAGGTCAGGTATCTTGACTGGCTTGCTAACCCAGTCTTTTTCAAAGGAAGAACGAAAACTGGCGAGCATGCGTCGATTTCACCGACCTAAATGAGGCATGTCCAAAGGATAGCTTCCCACTGCAACACATCGATCTCTTGGTCGAAGCAATGGCAGGGAACAAACTCTTGTCTATTATGGATGCATTCTCCGGGTACAATCAAATCTTGATGAACCCCGACGATCAAGAGAAAACCGCATTCATAACTGACGGCGGCACATACTTCTACATGTTGATGCCGTTCAGTCTCAAAAATTCTGGTGCAACCTATAAATGGCTCGTCAACCGTATGTTCTCTGAACAACTCGGAAAAACAATGGAGGTATACATCGACGATATGCTCGTAAAATCCCTTGAGGAGCAAGATCATATCACTCACCTTGAAGAATGCTTAGAAAGGCTAAACCTACACAACATGAAACTTAACCCCGTAAAGTGTAGGTTTGCAGTAGCATCGGGAGAATGCTTGGGGTATCTTGTCACCTTCCGCAGGATCGAGACCAATCCGAAACAGATCACCGCGCTGATCGAAATGGCATCTTTGAGAACGAAGCGAGAGGTGCGGAGATTAACTGGAAGAGCCGCAGCACTCAACCACTTTATCTCGCAATCAATGGATAAGTGTTTGCCTTTCTACGGCACTTTGAAGGGAAACAAGAAATTCGAGGGAACTGAAGAATGCGAAAAATCTTTCCAATAGCTGAAGCACTACTTGTCCACTCCCTTCGTACTCAAAAAACCCGTAGAAAGGGAACCACTAATCATGTACATCGCAGTATCAGTCACGGCTGTGAACAGTGTCCTCATCTGAGAGGAAAGAAAGCCCATCTTTTACGTAAGAAAAACGTTTCTCGATGTAGAGACACGTTTACCGATGATGGAAAAACTGGCACTTGCAGTCATAATGTAAGAATGTAAGCTAAGGCCATATTTCCAGTCCCAAACAACCATAGTGCTCACATCATTCCCACTGAGGACGAACTTGCATAACCCCAGTCAATCTGGATGATTAGCAAAATAGGCAATCGAGCTGAGCAAGTACGACATAAAGTATCGAGCGAAAGCTTGCGCAAAATTGCAAGTACTCACCAATTTCTTAGTGGAACTCACTGCAGGGTGCATGACTAACCAAGAGCCTGACTCGATCTGGACCCCCAACGCCGAAGGATCCTCGTCAAGCTTCGAAAGGATCCAACTCACGTCACCAACGGGGGAAGTACTGGAACAGTCATTCCATCTGATCTTCCACGCCTCAAACAACGAAGCCGAGTACGAAGTCCTAATCGCAAGCTTAAGACAGGCTCATGGCCTAAAGATACGAAACAGTCACGCCTACTGCGATTCCCAACTTTTGGCAAGCCAATACAACAGGAATAAAAAGCAAGGGATGAGAGAGTGGATGCCTACTTAAAATTTTTCGAAAACTTGTGTTAAAGTTTTGATCAATTTGCTCTCCCCCAAATTCCTCGCACTAAAAACACCCTAGCTTTCTTGGCATCTAGTTAGGATCCGAGTGTGAGCAAGATGATTTTTGTGGAATTCATAGAGCAGCCTAACATCGGACAGCCTGTCATCATAAACTTAATTGATTCTCTGGACGGCGACGCCGATGAAACGACGTCCAGGACACGCAAGATTCAGAACAATTCGAGTACGGATTTGAGAAACCTTGGACGGAGACAATTCTTATGTATATCACCGATGGGAAACTCTTAGCAAAAAATGGGAGCCCGAAAGGTTAAGACACAAGCCGGACGATACGTCTTGGTCGACGGGGTACTCTACAAGTGGAGATTCTCCGGTCCACTCATGACCTGCGAAGAAGGAGAGAAAGCACGAAAGATAATGGGAGAAGTGCATTTTGGATCCTTCGGAAATCACTCTGGTGGAAGGTCCCTTGCAATCAAAATCAAACGCCATAGATGCTATTGGCCAATGATGATCAAAGATTGCGAGAACTTTGTACGAAAATGCAAAAAGTGTCAAAGGCACGCCCTTACTATCCATCAACCGGCAGAGGTTCTCTCATTGTTATGGTATTTTTGTGGAGGGTCGTTTTAGTACTACAGAACACTAGGAGGATTGCATGAATAAAGAGAAAACAAAGAGAAGCAAGTAGAGAAGGAGACGTTTATTGGTTCAATCGAGCATGGACTAAAATATTTTCTGTATAAACCCCAATTATAGCCGCCTAGATCTAGTCTCTCAATCTTTAGAATGTCGATTCCTTATTCTAGGGTTAGGGTTCCCCTTTTATAGGTGTAGATGTCGGCTTGTATTAGGTTAAATCCTTCCATATTGGTGAATATGGAAGAATTCCCTTAAGTGGAGAACTTCCATTTTACCCAGGGGTCGGTGTTGGAGCAGAGGTCGGGCCCTGGGAACTGGGATGCAGGGTCCGGGCCCTGGGTCCATTCAGATCAGGGGTTTAGAGGCTGGTGCCCAGCCCGGAAGCTGGAGGAATTCGGTGCCTGGATATTGTTTCCCTACAGTTTGCCACTTATTCCTTGGTTTAATCAATGGAATCAAGGGATAAAATGTGTCTAGGTGGACCGTATTCGCTTTAACTAAGCAGATTCCCCTTAAGTAAGGAATCCCTCTAGACGCCATGTCCTCCAGGTCCTTGCTAGGTCGGAACCGTGTTCAAGGCTTGGAAGGGGTTACTTTCCCCTAGGTAAAATGGTATCCAGTGGATATCTCAGGGCTTGAGCCTCTTGGAGCTGATTACACAGAGTTGTGGTTTGGCGTATGAGTTTTGGTCAGTGACAAATTCCTCGAATTCTGCTGCTGTAACTTCACTAAGGTGACTGATTTGGTCAGAATTTTTGTTGGGGTCAAAATTGGTCACGACGGAATCAATGGCTATAAGTCCCAAAAAAGCGTACAAGAAACTATAGACTTTCTATGGAGATACGAAGTTACGGAAAACTAGTATCAAAGTATGAAATAATCAAAAAGACCTCCTTGTTTGTTGGGGTCAAAAACGATAACCTCGAAATCAACGTCTACGATTTTTTCTCTTAATATTCTCCGAAAGGATCTCGGGTTGAGAAAATGAGAAATGATCAAAATTGAACAACCGACCAGCTCACCAGCCGGCGAGCTGGCCGTGATTGTTTAGCTCACCGGTTGGCGAGCTTAACTGACCTGTCCAGCTCACTTACAGGTGAGCTGGCCATGCTTGACCAGCTCGCCTGTTGGCGGGGTGAACTGACCCATCCAGATCGCCAACAGGCGAGCTTGCCATGCTTGACCAGCTCGCCCGTTTGCGAGCTGAACTGACCCGTCCAGCTCGCCAACAGGCAAGCTGTCCGTGCTTGACCAGCTCGCCTGTTAGCGAGCTGAACTGACCTGTCAAGCTCGCCAACAGGCGAGCTGGACATGCTTGACCAGCTTGCCTGTTGGTGAGCAGAACTGACCCTTCCAGCTCGCCAACAGATGAGCTGGCCGTGCTTGACCTGCTTGCCTGTTGACGAGCTGAACTGACCCATCCAGCTTGCCAATCAGCGAGCTGGCCGTACTTGATCAGTTCGTCGTCTTGTCAAGCTGAACCAAACCGTCCATGCCCCTCGACTCGATCGTACTTTGAACGGGGATCGGAACATCTCTCGTTTCGTCTCGATCCGTCTTACCATTGGAGTTTTATGGAAAAAAATGCAAAAGTGTTGTTTTCTTGTAAAACCTCGATTAAATTGTATATAACGGCAACGGTTAAACGAAACATTGGACATTGCCAAACTATACAATTAACTCAAAATATTTTATAAAAAGACCGCTAAAGACTTGTTTTCTCCTAAAACCTCAAGTAAATCGTATAAAACGGAAACGGTTAATTGAAACACCGGACATTGCCAAACTCTACGATTGACTCGAGATATTTTATGAAAACGGCATCGTATCTTGGAACGATCTTGTCTAAAATCGTAAAATGGCTAGATCACAAAACAGCTCGGAAAGTCCTAAAACGCGATAAAGGCCCACTCATGACTTTAGACAAGATCCAGCCCAAAGATATGATGACGGTTTACCTATTATTCGCAGGAACGGGTAAATGTCAAGTTTGAAGACAAAATAGAAGTTTTCCAAAGAAAAATGGAAAGATCGAGATAAATGGAATATTTCCGATAAGCGCAAATCGGGGCGGAAAAGGAAAGACCAACCCCCTAGAGAAGGAGTGTATAAGAATAAGGCAAAGTTAAGAGGAGGCAGAACTTTTAGAACTTTTCTAGACATAGAACTCTCTGCACTTAGAAACTTGACAAAACGCTGGTAAAACAACGCCAGCAGCGACTACTCCTATAGCCAACGCTCACGCAAAGCCTGTAGTACTTGACAAAATCAAAAACCTAATCGCGACTTTTCGCCACTGGAGGAGCAAAAAAACAAGCTCGCGTTTTCTCTCTCTGATAACAAAGGGCAACGATAAAATCTGTCAAACCCTGTAATGTTTTACTTATTTCCGAGTTGGAAAAATCTCATTACGTATGAGTTGACCAAAAGACGTTTTTCGAGAACTTTTCAGAAAAATAAAACTTGCTCTCCTAGAAAGTGCATAAAAACCTTAGGAAACTCGCGGAAAAATCCCTATGTTACTCGCAGAAAAAGCCTAGGTTACTTGTTGGGGTCAAAATTGGTACGACGGTATCAATGACAAAAACTTTCCGCAAAAAATGAAAATACGTTTTATAAAACTCGAGAAGATGTTTTATAAAACTTTTAAGGATTTTCCGAACAAGGGAAATCCGCGGAAAACTTGGGAATCGTCATCTCGGAAGAACAAACGAAGCAATTGCCGATTACACGATTTCCCGAGATAAGCAAAAAATCGCATCCGCCGTAAACCGCGAGCAGGTTCGATCGAACCATTTCAGCGTACGACGAGCCGAAGCAACTGGTTCAGCTCACCATATGGAGAACTGGTTCGGCCAAACCAGCTCGCTGTACGGCGATATGGCGGCCCACTGACAAGCTCGCCGTACGGCGAGCTGGTGGCCCACGGACCAGCTCGCTGTATGGCAAGCTGGCCATCGCCCGACAGCTTGCCGTACGGCGAGCTGAACCGTTCCCGGTTGAGTACGCCGTATGTCGAGCTGACAATCCCGAGCCTCGATCTCCCACGTCCTCAACTCAAGGCATACGTCCTTCAGTTTGATCATGCTCTAAACCATGGTCGAAACCTCTTTCGTTTCCTCTCGTTCCGTCTTACCGTTTAAGTTTTACGATAGAAATCGTAAAACTCTTCTTTTCTCGTAAAAAATCGGTCACGACATAATCAATGGCAAAAATTCTCCGCAAAAATATAAAAGAAATCGTTTTATAAAACTCGAAGAATCATTTTCTAAAACTCGAAGAATCATTATATAAAACTCGAAGAATCGTTTTATAAAAATTGAGAATCGTTTTAAAAACACGAGAATCGTTTTGTAAAACTCGAAGAATCATTTTATAAGACTCGAGAATCGTTTTTTAAAACTCGGAGAATCATTTTATAAAACTCGAAAAATCATTTTATAAAACTCGAAAAATCGTTTTATAAAACTCGAGAATCGTTTTATAAAACTCGAAGATTCGTTTTATAAAACTCGGAGAATCGTATAATAAAACTCGAAGAATCGTTTTATAAATCCAAAAGAGATTTCCGAACAAAAGAAATCCACGGAAAACTCGGAAGATCGTTATCTCGGAAAAGCAGAACAAACGTCGATTACACGATCGTCCGAATAAAGCACAAAACCGCGAAAAACCGAAACCGCCGTAAAACGTGAACTAGTCTCATCCCGACTAGTTCGCCGTTGGGCAATCTAGAAGCTTCCCGACTAGTTCGCCCAACGGCGAACTAAGCCAAGCCGGCTTAGTTCGCCGTTGGGCGAACTAGAAGCTTCCTGACTAGTTCGCCCAACGGTGAACTAGTCTCGTCCCGACTAGTTAACCGTTGGGAGAACAAGAAGCTTCCCAAGAGGCGCTGAGTTTTCCCCAATGGTTCTTATCGCCTAGCTCGCCATACGGCGACCTGGCCAAGCTGAATTAACTTGGCGTACATCGAGCCGACCATCCCGAGCCTCGATGTTCACATCCTTGATTCAAGGCATACGTCCTTCGACACGATCGTATTCCGAATCACGGTCGAAATGTCTCCCGTTTCGTCTCGATCTTTCCTATCTTTCGAGTTTGACGATAAAAACCGTAAAACTTTGTTTTCTCGAAAAGGACTCGAGGAAATTGTATAAAACGGCAACGGTTAAACAAAACACCGAATATTTCCTAACCTATACGATTTATTCGAGATTTTTCGTAAAAATCATACAAAACACGTTTTTAATAAAACCCCGAGTAAATCGTAGAAAACGGCAACGATTAATCGAAACATCGAACATTGCCTAGCTTTACGATTAACTCGAGAAACTTATCTAAAAACGGCATCGTATCAGGAAACGATCTCGTCTAAAGTCGTAAAACGGATTTATCGCAAAACGACTCGGAAAGTCCTTAAACGCGATAAAAGCCACTCGCGACTTTAAAACGAAATCCAACCCGAAGATACATCGACTTTTTGGCGATTTACTCGCAGAAAGAAAATAAATGTCAAGCCAAGCTCAAGGAACAAAAAAGCGCACCTGCAAGCCTTTCAGATTACCATGGGACGAGCCAAGCTCAAGGATCAAAAAAGGACGCGTGCTACTGCCGTATTTTCGTCAAAAATCTAGAAGGAGCAGCGCTCGAGTGGTTCGCCTAATTTAGGCAAAACTCAATCGGGAGTTTTCGCCAGCTTGCTTCCGAATTCCTGAAGCTGTACTCGATGTTTATAAATCGGGAAAATTCTGACGTTGATCTCTGGAGTTTATCGCAGAAGGAATTTGAATCCCTTCGCAACTTTATGAGCAGATTGAAACTCGTCATGGCTAGGGTTAGCGGAATAAGCGAAAAAGCCGCCATCGACGCGCTCAGAAAATCACTCTAGTTCAAGTCGAAGTTTCAAAAGTGGATAACTCTCGACAAGCCGCGAACGATCCAAGACGCGCTTCAGAAAGCTATCGATTACATAACCATCGAAGAGGAGACTAAAATACTGTCTGAAAAGAATAAGCCGGAAAAAGCGTCCGCAAAGGACATCGCATCCGAGCAGAAGCTGAAAAGGAAAAAACTCTTGTAACGACAAATTCGTCCATCACGAGGGGCAGGATCTCCAAGGGGCGCACAACTACGCCATTAACTCCGGAATGTAACAAGGGCGAACTACGGGGAACACGTGGACAAGGAGTCCGAATTACGACGAGAATTCCTTCTGCGATCTCCATCAAACATGTGTGCATTCTACCGTGAACTGCATAGTTCTCGGCACCAGACTTGCCGAAAATTGATCGCGGGAGAACTCTCTGAGATATCCAGCGTCAAGAGTCTTATCCGCGATTCAGATTTCCCTCCGAAAAAAAACAGGAACTCGCGAGCGGAAACTCCGCCTCAAGGGAACCAGTCGGGCGAAAAACACGGACGAAGGCAAGATGAGAAAGGTAACGATGCTAACCGCCGAAAAATCAATATGATCATCGACGAATCGCAGTATTACAGCGACACCATCTCGTCTATCAAGTCCTACCAACAAAAAGCCGAAACCGGCTCGAGTTGGAAGGTGCCATTGGATAACACCCCGAATGGGGTGATCTCTTTCGATGACGCAGAAACCACACACCGATCCTCTCGTCATTGACTTATTCATTGGGGACCTAGAAGTCGCTTGAATCATGGTCGATACTGGAAGCACCGTAATCGTAATCTTCCGCAACACGTTGACACCCATGGGAATCGATTTATCGGAGGTCGACCCGATACCGATGCCGTTGACTAGTATCTCCGGTGAAACATCTATGGCTCTAGGATCAATCAGACTACCGGTCGCAGCCAAAGAAGTGAAAAAAATCATCAACTTCGCAGTCGTTGATTCCCCGGCCATCTACAACGTGATCATGGGCACACCTTGGATAAACTCCATGAAGGCGGTTCAGTCGACATATCACTTAGGCATCAAGTTTCCGACCTCTGCTGGAGTCGCTGCAATTTGGGGATAACAGAGACAATCGCGATCTTGCTTTTAAGCCGAACATAAGCTAAGGCAATTGGTGGTCCCAATCATGAAACCAAAACGGGCGAAGTTCACACCACCGCCCGCGGAGAACGACCCAAAACAAGCAACGGCTGAGAAGCAACAAGCTTCCGCACCCATCTCTTCTACCCAACCGGAGGAGACAAACCCTGACCAAGACGTCGATCCAGCGACTAAAGTGATCGAGGTGTCTGCGACAGCCGAGTAAACATACTCGCATAAACAATCAGAACTACGAGATGTCTTGATTTCCAAAAGGAATACGTAGGCAGCTCGCCTAATGATGAGTTCAGCTATCCCCCTTTCCCAATTGGGGGGGGGGAGTGGGTGCGTATACGAGTATTCGTATACTATCGAAAAGCATAGAAACAAATTCCAAACATTCGGAAATCACTTCGGCTGTAACAACTACTTAATCATTTCGACAAAACTCCTAAGGATTTTCCGAACTAGGGAAATCTGCGGAAAACTTGGGAATCGTCATCTCGGAAGAACAAACAAAGAAATTACCGATTACACGATTTCCCGAGATAAGCGAAAAATCGCATCCGCCGTAAACCGCGAGCAGGTTCGATCGAACCAGTTCAGTGTACGACGAGCCGAACCAGCTTGTTCAGCTCGCCGTATGGCGAACTGGTTTGGCCAAACCAGCTCGCTGTACGGCGATCTGGCGGCCCACTGACAAGCTCGCTGTACGGCGAGCTGAACCGTTCCCGGTTGAGTTCGCCATACGTCGAGCTGACCATCCCGAGCTTCGATCTCCCACGTCCTCAACTCAAGGAATACGTCCTTCGGTTTGATCATGCTCTGAACCATGGTCGAAACCTCTTTCGTTTCTTCGTGATCTGTTATACCGTTTAAGTTTTACGATAGAAATCGTAAAACTCTACTTTTCTCGTAAAAGATCGGGAAGATTGTATAAAACGGCAATGATTAAACGAAACATCGTGCATTGTCAAACTATACGATCAACTCGAAAAATCTTATAAAAGCGGCATCCTATCAGAAAATGATCTCATCAAAAATCGTAAAATGGTTATTATCAAAACTGCTCGGACAGCCCAAAAGCGCGATAAAAACCCACTTTCTACATTAAACAAAATCCAGTACAATGACGGTTTTAAGATTTACTCACGGAAAGAAGATAAATCTCAAGTTTTAAGATAAATGTCAAGTTTGAAGATAAACAGAAGATTTCCGCATAGAAAAATGAAAGATCAAGATAAATGGAAGATTCTCGATAAACTCGAATCTGGGCGAAAAGGAAGGACAGAACCGCCTAGGAAGGGAGTATATAGGCAAAAGGCAGAGGACATAAGAGAAGGACGATTTTTCAGAGCTTTCACCACAAAACTTAGCACTTAGGTTTTTTTCCGTTTTTTTTATCGAGCTGTGTCTCAACTAAGGTTTTAGTCTTAACCTGCTAGGGTTAGGGATCTCGCCGACGGCTCACGTGGCTAAGGCTTACTCTGGTTCTACCGATCTTACACAGATTCGGAATATGACTCTTTTCGTTCTCAATCTCGTTATTTTACATCTTTATTTCATACTTGTCGTGTTCTTGATTGTTCTTGTGCGGTTCCGTAGATAGCCTGGTCCTCTTGGAATTTAAGGTTTACTCTAAATTCCTTTATTTACGTAATCTTGACAGAAGGTGAATTTTGGTTCCCACAGTTTGACGCTAGAAGGAGGGGGTCGGATCTATCTTACACGCAGCACGCTTAATCAAGAAACGATGACTGGTGACAAACACACTCGTGACAAAAGCGATAATGTTGACAAATCACCACCACCACAAGATGTGTCCACGGCCAACGCTACAAACGAGAACGCCGAGACCATCGAAAAGATGCTTTTCGACTTTAACAAAAGATCGAAAGAGCAAGAAAAGATGCTTTTCGACTTTAACAAAAGATCGAAAGAGCAACCAGGTCGAAACCCTAAGTGCGAAAACAAGAGCGATTCGACCCCGCGGAACCACTAAGATCGACAGAAGGAGGCTCGATATCACGACTCCTATGGATCACCCCAGAACCGAACAGGGAAATCAGACGGAGAACGACTCCGACAAAGATAACCATGACGCGACGCTGAACAAATCAGAAAAATCTCCTACTCACAGAGAGGAGACCGACGAAGACGGCGTTGAAAGAGTTAACCCTGAAACGAGCGACCAAGTCGACTCGTTGGATGAGGACGCGGACGTCCATCCTAGGAAAAGGAAAATTTGCAGCCCTCTGCCGGAGTCTTCTCCCGAGCGTTCTCTTACTGGAGACGAGGATGAGCTCTATTTTGCGCAACTAGCAAAAACAGCTGAAGAATGGTCTCCAGTTACTCGTAGCAAACGCCGACGAAGTCGGAAAACTGCTTGTGACCTAACTCAGATCGCGATCTCCGTGAGTACATTAACAAAACGGCCGCAGCGGTAAAAGCGGTGAAGTCTCAAATTCACCATGCTACCAGCGCCACACCTGAAATCGATCGGCTGCTATACGAATCTCGAAAAATGACTTTTACAGCTCGCATCACCGAGGTCAAGCTACCCGATCCAGGGAAGCTCAAGGTGCCGACTTACGACGGGACAGCTGATCCCAAAGCGCACCTGAAAGCCTTTCAGTTTACCATGGGACGAGCCAAGCTCAAGGATCAAAAAATGACGTGGGCTTCTGCCGTCTTTTCGTCAAAAATCTAGAAGGAGCAGCGCTCGAGTGGTTCGCCAAACTTAAGCGAAACTCAATCGTAAAAAACGCGTTTTTAGAAGAAGAAAAAACGTCGAGTGAATCGTAAAAACGACAACGATTAACCAAGAGACGAACGTAGCTAAACTTTATGATTAACTCGGGGAATTTACTAAAAACGGCATCGGATCAGGATATGATCTCGTATAAAGCCGCAACGGATTTAACGCAAAACGACTCGAAAAGTCCTAAAAGGTGATAAAAGCCCATCTCTCGATCTTAACGAAATCTAACCCAAAGATACGATGACATTTTGACAATTTACCCACAGAAGGAAGATAAATGTCAAATTTGAAGGATAATGGCAAGTTTGAAGATAAATAGAAGAGTTCCGCGGGAAAAAAGGAAAAATGAAGATAAACGGAAGATTTCCGATAAACTCGAATCTGGGTGAAATGGAAGGACCAAACCGCCAATGAAGGGAGTATATAAGCAAGAGGCATAGGGAAGAAGCAGGGGCACGTTTTTCAGAGCTTTCACCACCAAATTTAGCATTTAGAAACTATTCGGTTTTTGTTATCGAGCTGCGTCTCAACTAGGGTTTTCGGTATTAGACTTCTAGAGTTAGGGATTCGCCGACGGATCACGCAGCTAAGGCCACACTCGTTGTATCCATTCTTACGCAGATTCAAAATAAGATCCTTCTTGCTCTTCATCTCGTTTATTCTTACTTTAATTTTAAGTTCATCGTTTTCTTAATTATCGTTGTGCGGTTCCGCAGATAGCCGGGTCCTTTGGAAACTTAGGGTTTACTCAAAGTTTCCTTATTTACTACTCACTGACAGTAGGTGAATTTTGGTTCCCACAAATTCTTTCTGCGATCTTCATCAAACCCGTGTGCATTCTACCGTGAACTGCATTGTTCTTGGCGCCAGACTTGCCGCAAAATTGATCGCGGGAGAACTCTCCGAGATATCCAGCGTCAAGGGTCTTATCCGTGATTCAGATCACCCTCCAAAAAACGACAGGAACTCGCGAGCGAAAACTCCGCCGCAAGGGAACCAGTCGGGCGAAAAACACGGACAAAGACAAGATGAGAAAGGTAACGATGCTAACCGCTGAAAAATCAATATTATCATCGGCGAATCGCAGTATTACAGCGACACCATCTCGTCTATCAAGTTCTACCAACAAAAAGCCGAATCCGGCTTGAGTTGGAAGGTGCCATCGGATAACACCCCGAAGGGGTTGATCACTTTCAATGACGCAGAAACCGGCGGAATTGATCAACCACACACCGAACCTCTCGTCATTGACTTAGTCATAAGGGACCTAGAAGTCCCTCGAATCCTGGTCGATATTGGAAGCACCGTAACCGTAAACTTCCGCAACAAGTTGACACCCATGGGAATCGATTTATCGGAGGTCGAGCCGATACCGATGTCGATGACTAGTATCTCCGGTGAAACATCTATGACTCTAGGATCAATCCGACTACCAGTCGCAGCCAAAGAAGTGACAAAAATCATCAACTTCGCAGTCGTCGATTGCCCGGCCATCTACAACGTGATCATGGGCACACCTTGGATAAACTCCATGAAGGCGGTTCGGTCGACATATCACTTAGGCATCAAGTTTCCGATCCCTGCGGGAGTCGCAGCAATTGGGGGATTCCTGAGACAATCGCGATCTTGCTTTTAAGCCGAACATAAGCTAAGGCAATTGGCAGTCCCAATCGTGAAACAGAAACAGGCGAAGTTCACACCACCGCCCGTGGAGAACGACCCAAAACTAGCAACTACTGAGAAGCAACAAGCTTCCGCACCTCTCGCTTCTACCCAACCGGAGGAGACAAACCCGGACCAAGACGTCGATCCAACGACTAAAGTGATCGAGGTGTCTGCGACAGCCGAGTAAACACACTCGCATAAACAATCAGAACTACGAGATGGCTTGATTTCCGAAAGGAATACGTAGGCAGCTCGCCTAATGACGAGTTCAACTATCCCCCTTTCCCAAATGGGGGGGGGGAGTGGGTGCGTATACGATTATTCGTATACTCCCAAATTTTAAAACATTCGCTTTGTAATCGAAATTTTTGAAACTTTTTAATAAAGACAAAGTTAAAATATTATAAAATCTCTCTACTATCGAAAAGCATAGAAAAAAATTCCAAACATTCGGAAATCACTTCCGCAGTAATAACTACTTAATCATTTCGACAAAAACTTATACACCAAATATTTTTGAAAAAAACTGGTGAGACGTCGCCTAAAATCTTAAGAAAAATATTTTGCACAAACGCTCGGCGACTGGCCCCATCGAGCACACTAGCCGTCTTAAACAAACGCACCGACCCACTTGTCCGCATACATCAGACTAGGATAATATAGTGCGCTATAAAAGAAATCCAAATTTTTGGGCAGCACTTTCGGGCAACTTAGAAATTGTTTCCGGTGAGATGCTCGGTTCCAACCAGATGAATCGTATAATCCGAGAACCTATCGCGGATTCTAAATCGGTATGGAATCAGGTTAAAATCGCAACAGGCAAAACGAAAGCCGACTAGTCATCGCATAGCCTCAATCCGAGAGTAAACCTAGGTCTTGCTCTAAACCCAGCACACTGGTCTCTAACGTCGCAAGGCATGAATCGAGATCCTAAAGGCATGTCTCTCCGCCCACATCAAAACACTCCCAAAAATCAAACACTCCGAGTAAACGAACCGGACGATCTACACCAAGACTTAGATACGAGATGACAACTCATATTTTTCCCTCTACATCTAAAACAAAACGCAGATTTCAAACTTAGAAAATATTCTTAATATTTTCATTCAAATACACGCCGCCCAGAGGCAAGGATTCAGAGGCACTAACGGCCAGTCCTGAAAAACGTTACAACAAATTATAAAATAAGAACATCATCCATCAAAGTTATAATATTCAGACGCCGAGCCTTGACCAACGTCAGCATCAACACACGGCTGATCAACTTCTCCGCCCGTATCCGGGATCTCAGGCCCGACTTCAACCGAATCCGGCAACACGACAATAGGGTTCGACTGATCCAACATTTGCGCCTCAGGGTTGAGAAATTTGGCCTTCTTCCTTTCTTGTTTAGCCAAGCGCGCCTTCTGTTTGGCAGACTCCACCTCATACGAGTAGTACGGATGCTGGGTGAGATGTAAACCTCCAACTACGCCCAGGCATTCGCGAAAATTGCCGCTGGCCCGTTGCGCGTCCTCAAACTCTGCATAAAGAAACATAAACCGTTCGCGACAAACCATCATCTCTGCAGCAACCTCTCTCTCGCCTGCTCTACGGGCGCGACGAACTCTCACGTCAGAAAGATCAAGAACGCGACAAGAATCAGCCTTGTACTCTTCCCTCACACGGGCAGCCTCACCTCCAGCTAAATCCTGGGTGCGAGAGAGATTGCCACCGATCTCTTCTTTGAGACAAGCAGCCTCCATCTCCGCCGCCTTTATCCTAGACTTAGCCTTACGAATCTCTGTATCGCTTGCGCTCACCGCTTTGTTCATAAAGCGAAGACCCTGCAGAACAAGGGAAATATTTTGTCAAAAACCCGGTCACGCGTAATACAAATACGAAAATCAGTAAAAGAAAACAGACTCCGTTGAAAAGCCTCGATGCCTTCGCAAACGACGTATCAGCTGGTATTCCGGACGATGTCTCAGCCGGATCAAATTCAGACGGGGGAGCTGAGAAGTCATCAAATCTTCAATATCGATATCATCATCAAACAATCGACCTTCGTCAATCAGAACTTCTCTCTCCTGTGGAGATCTAGACCTCTCCCTCGATTCCGCGTCGTCAGACACGATCGTTCTAAGAAAACCCAAAAGAGTAATAGGCAACGGTGAGATTAACTCTCTTCGGAGAAAAGAATCCCCAATGAAGAGGACCGCCGCGAAGAAGGTTCATAATCAATCCGAGGTCCTCAAGTAACGGCACAAGGGGGGCAGACACTTTAAAACACAAATCGAACGCAAAGATAAAAGTGCGGCAACAAAAAAAAAATATACCTATATTACGCGATCTAAGTACCTTTTGTTGCCCATCTGGCCTAAATGAAGAAATGCAGCTCTCTTCCACCAATCAGCTATCAATATTGACATAAAAGAACCAATCTTTCCAATCGTGGCCATTCGAGGCAAGTCCATCAATAACCTACATCTTCTTCCGAGGGGATAAGTAGAAGCCACCTCCTTTCGCCCGCTTAAGAAACAACAAAACCACAAGATAGTCCGCGTTGAGAGACATTACTCGTTCATAACCCAGCACAAAAATTCTGACAATGTGCTGTAATGCGGAGAGACATAGCTGGCTGATCGACAGTTTAAACCGATCCAAGAGCCAGATGATGGCTTGCGGAATTGGAAACCACGGTTGGAAGTTGAGTAGAAAGGCTTCGTAACACGTAAAGTAGCCCGAGGGCGGGTTCGCGGCATCTTGACCCCATTCGGGAAGGCAAAATTCCACCTAATTCGGGAAGGCGAAATTCCTCCTAATTCGGGATCTCCCGAGAATTTCTCATATCCCTGAGGAAACGAGCGGTGCACGCGTTTGGACCGTCCTTGTTTTTCCGAAGCTTATCCCTCTTTGGAACCCAAAAGTTAGGTTGAGGGGCGTCGGCAACTCCCCTAGCTGCCCAATATTTTGCGGTTTCTTCCTTACTCAGGGAAAATTGTAGAAAAACTTGTTTGGGGAGGGCACAGCCACCGGAAGTTTCAAGGTCACTTGGATCAAAGATTGATGCGTGAGCACGTTCGGAGGCTTTCCATTCATAAGATATGTTGAGCAATCAAAAGAGGAGGAGATTTAAAGGGAAAAAAAAGAGAGAAAACTTCTTGAACTTTAGATAAGTTATGGGAGGAAATGAGTAAAGAATTTGAAAACTCACTCCATATACTTATAAGAGAAAGTTTTACTATTCACCTTTGGACTTTTGGCCATTATATTCCGCCTTATTCCACTAAACTTGCCGAACAAGTTCGAACCGCTCGCAAGAACTCCATGATTCTTACGAGCATGGGGGCTAACTGTTGGGGTCAAAATCGGTACGACAGAATCAATGAACACAACTTTCCGCAAAAAATAAAAATATGTTTTATAAGACTCGAGAAGTTTTTTTTATAAAACTAAGGATTTTCCGAACAAGGGAAATCCACGGAATACTTGGGAATCGTCATCTCGGAAGAACAAACGAAGCAATTGCCGATTACACGATTTCCCAAGATAAGCAAAAAATCGCATCCGCCGTAAACCGCGAGCAGGTTCGATCGATCTAGTTGAGCGTATGACGAGCCGAACCAGCCGGTTCGGCTCGCCGTACAAAAAGCTTGCATCCCACGGACCAGCTCGCCGTAAGGCGAGCTGGCGGCACACGGACCAGCTCACCGTACGGCGAGCTAGCCATCCCCTGATATCTCGCCGTACGTCGAGCTGAACCGTTCCCGGTTCAGTTCGCCGTACGTCGAGCTGACCATCCCAAGCCTCTATCTACCACGTCCTTGACTCAAGGCATACGTCATTCGGTTCGATCATTCCCTGAACCATGGTCGAAACCTCTTTCATTTCGTCTCGATCCGTCTTACCGTTTAAGTTTTACGATAAAAATCGGGAAGATCGTATAAAACGGCAACGATTAAATGAAAAGAGTCTTATTTCGAAAAACACAAAAACTTGCTTTCTCGTATAAAGTTCGAATTGATCGTCTTAAATGGCAACGGTTGACTCAACCAGATGACTCGTATAAGCCGAGAACCTATCGCGGATTCTAAATCGGTATGGAATCAGGCTAAAATCGGAACGGGCAAAACGAAAGCCGACTAGTCATCGCATAGCCTCAATCCGAGAGTAAACCTAGGTCTTGCTCTAAACCCAGCACACTGGTCTCTAACGTCTCAAGGCATGTGTATTTTTCCCTCTCCATCTAAAACAAAACGCAGATTTCAAAGTTAGAAAATATTCTTAATATTATTCATTCAAATACACGCCGCCCAGCGGCAAGGATTCAAAGGCAATAACGGCCAGTCCTGAAAAACGTTACAACAAATCATAAAATAAGAACATCATCCATCAAAGTTATAATATTCAGACGCCGATCCTTGACCAACGTCAGCATCAATACACGGCTTATCAACTTCTCCGCCCATATCCGGGATCTCAGGCCCGACTTCAACCGAATCCGGTGACACGACAATAGGGTTCGACTGATCCAACATTTGCGCCTCAGGGTTGAGAAATTTGGCCTTCTTCCTTTCTCGTTTAGCCAAGCGCGCCTTCTGTTTGGCAGACTCCACCTCATACGAGTAGTACGGATGCTGGGTGAGATGTAAACCTCAACTACGCCCCGGCATTCGCGAAAATCGCCACTGGCCCGTTGTGCGTCCGCAAACTCTGCATAAAGAGGCATAAACCGTTCGCGACAAACCATCATCTCTGCAGCAACCTCTTTCTTGCCTGCTCTACGGGCATGACGAACTCTCACGTCAGAAAGCTCAAGAACGCGACAAGAATCGGCCTCGTATTTTTACCTCACACGGGCAGCCTAACCTCCAGCTAAATCCTGGGCGCGAGAGAGATTGGCACCGATCTCTTCTTTGAGACAAGCAGCCTCCATCTCCGCCGCCTTTATCCTAGACTCAGCCTTACGAATCTCTGTATCGCTTGCGCTCACCGCTTTGTTCATAAAGCGAAGACCCTGCAGAACAAGGGAAATCTTTTGTCAAAAACCCGGTCACGCGTAATACAAATACGAAAATCAGTAAAAGAAAACAGACTACTGCCGAAAGATAAAAGTAACAACTTACGATGGGACAACAAATCCCAAAGCGCATCTACAGGCCTTCCATATCATTATGGGTCGAGCCAAGCTCAAGGAAAGCGAAAAGAACGCAGGCTACTGCCGTCTCTTCGTCGAAAACCTAGAAAGAGAAGTGTTGAATGGTTTCTGCCAGCTTGCCTCAAAATTCTTAAAAAAGTATTCGATGTTCATAAACCAAGAGACTTCCGACGCCGAACTCTGGAGTCTATCCCAGAAGGAAGATGAACCACTCCACGGCTTCATGAAAAAGATCAAACTCATCATGGCTAGGGTTAGCGGAATAAGCGACAGAGGAGCCATTGACGCGCTAAGAAAATCACTCTGGTTAAAGTCGAAGTTCAGAAAGTGGATAACTCTCGAAAAACAGTGTGCGATCCAGGATGCGCTCCAAAAAGCTACAGATTTCATTGTCAGCGAAGAGGAAACTAAGATCCTGGAGGAGCAGCATAAACCGACGAAGGCGTCTGCAAAGGACGCCGCGTCTGAGCAAAAGAACAAAAAAGAAAAACCCTCGTAATGACAAGTACGTCCATCACGAGGGATATGATCTCCAGGGAGCGCATAACTACGCCATCAACTCTGGATCGGAGAAAGGGAGAACTACAGGAAATACTTGGACCAGGAACACGAGTTACGATGAAAACGTTTTCTGCGACTTCCACCAGACCCTCAGTCATTCTACCGTAAACTAAAAAGTTCTCGGTGAAGGGTTGGCGGCAAAACTGCTTGCGGGAGAACTCTCCGGTGTATCCAGAATAAAGGACCTCATACGTGATTCAGACCGTCCTCCAAAAACTGACACGAAGACAAGACTAGAGAGGGAACGATGCTAACAGCCGAAGCGTCAACTTGATCATCGGCGAATTGCAATACTACTGCGACACCATCTCGTCCATCAAATCCTATCGACGAAAAGCCGAGACAGGCTCAAATTGGCCGACAACGTCGGATGATACTCCAAGAGGAATAATTGCCTTTGAGGAAGCCGAATCTTCCGGTATTGACCACCCGCATGCTGATCCTCTCGTCATTGACCTAGGCATAAGAGATTTAGTGGTCGCTCGAGTGCTCGTCGATACCAGAAGCACGATAGAAACCAAAACAGGCGAAATCCGCTCCTTCAGCCTTGGTAAACGACAAGAAATCAACAACGGTCGAGAAGCAACAAGCTAACAAACCCATCGCTTCTACCCAACCGGAGGAGAAAAACTCGGAAAAAGACATCAATCCAGCAACTGAAGCGATCATTGCATCTGCAATAGCCGAGTAAGACACACTCGCACCAAAAACCAGAACTACGAGATGGCTTGATTCCCGAAAGGGATAAGTAGGCAGCTCTCCTAAAGACGAGTTCAGCTATCCCCCTCTGTAAAAAAAGGAGGGGGGAATGTGTACGTATACGATTATTCGTATACTCCCATATTTTTTAAAATAAATATATATATTCGCTTTGGACACGAGATTTTTGAAACATTTCAATAAAGACAAAGGTAGAATATCGCAAAATCTCTTTTTTATCAAAAAAGCATTATCCAAAAACATTTCCGACTTCAGAAAATCTCAGAAATTATATTTCTGCAGTAAAGTTGCAAAAAAACTTATACGTCATATCAACATCAATATTCCAAAAAGAATCAGCGAGACGTCGCTCTAATTCTTAAAGAAATATTCACAAGTCCATCCGCGACTCTAAAATCATAAACGCTCGTCGATTTGCTCCACCAGCACATCTGACGTCTTAAACAAACGCATACGACCCATTGGTCCTTATACATCCGAGTAGGATATAATATCGCGCTATAAAAGAAATCCAAAATTTTGGTCAGCACCTTCGGGGATGGTCGATTTTGACCAGACATGTCCTATAAGCCGAGAACATATCGCGGACTTTAAATCGGTACGAATTCAAGTTAAAATCATAACAGGCAAAACGAAAGTCGACTAGTCATCGCAAAGACTTAAAACCGAAAGTAAACCAAGGTCTTGCCTTAAACCCAGCACATTGGTCTCTAACGTTTCAAGGCATGAATTGAGAACCTAAAGGCATGTCTCTTCGTCCACATATAAACTCTCGCGAAAATCGAAACATTCCAACACAAGTAAACGAATAGGACGATCTACACAAAGAGTTAGGTACGAGACGACAACTCGTATTCTTCCCTCTACACCTACAACAAGTTTCATACTTAAAAAATATTTTTCATTAAAAATATAATTCAATACATACCGCCCAGTGGCAGGGATTCAAAGCCACCAACGGCCAATCCCGACGAAAATATTACAAACAAACACACTATGATAAACGATAAGAACATCAATCGTCAAAGTAGTAAAAGCCAGTGTTGGTGTCAAAATCGTTCACGACAGAATCACTGGCTAAAAATCTCCGCAAAAATAAAATTACATTTTATAAAACATGAGAAGTTGTTTTATAAAATTCTAAGGACTTTCCGAAGAAAGAAAATCCGCGGAAAACTCGGAAATTGTCATCTCAGAAAAACAAACGAAACAATCGCCGATTACACGATTTCCCAAGATAAGCAAAAAAGCGCAAAAAAGCGCATCTGCCGTAAACTGCTGCAGGTTCGACCGAACCAGTTCAACGTACGACGAGCCAAACCAGCCAGTTCATCTCGCCGTACGGCGAGCTGAACCAACCCGGTTCGGCTCGCCGTACGTCGAGCAGACCGTCCCGAGTCTCGATCTCCTGCATCCTTGACGCAAGGCATACGTACTTCGGTTCGATCATGCTCTGAACCATGGTCAAAACGTCTCTCATTTCGTCTCGATCCATCTTACCATTCGAGTTTTACGATAGAAATCGTACAAGTCTTCTTTTCTCGTAAAGTTCAGGAAAATCGTATAAAAAGGCAACGATTAGACGGAACATCGTGCATTGCCAAACTATACGATTAACAAGAGAAATCATATAAAAACAGCATCATATCAGGAAACGATCTCGTCTAAAATCGTAAAACGGTTTTTATCGCAAAACGGGTCGGACATACCAAAAGCGCGATAAAAGTCCACTTGCGACTCTAGACGCAATCCAACCCAAAGATACAATGACGGTTTGACGATTTACTCGCAGAAATAAGATAAATGTCAGGTTTGAAGATAAATGTCAAGTTTGAATATAAATAGAAGATTTCCGCAAGAAAATTGGAAAGATCGAGATAACTGGAAGATTCTCGATACACTTGAATCTGGACGAAAAGGAATGACTAAACCGCCTAAGGAGGGAGTATATAAGCAGTAAGCCAAAGACAGAACAAAGGGACGAGTTTAAGAGCTTTCACTACCATAATTAGCACTTAGGAATAAGCGACAGAGTTGCCATTGACGCGCTAAGAAAATCACTCTGGTTCAAGTCGAAGTTCAGAAAGTGGATAACTCTCGAAAAACCGTGTGCGATCCAGGATGCGCTCCACAAAGCTACCGATTTCATTGTCAGCAAAGAGGAAACTAAGATCCTGGAGGAGCAGCATAAACCGACGAAGGAGTCTGCAAAGGACGCCGCGTCTGAGCAAAAGAACAAAGAAGAAAAACCCTCGTAATGACAAGTACGTCCATCACGAGGGGTATGATCTCCAGGGAGCGCATAACTACGCCATCAACTCTGGATCAGAGAAAGGGCGAACTACGGGAAATACTTGGACCAGGAACACGAGTTATGATGAAAACGTTTTCTGCGACTTCCACCAGATCTGCAGTCATTCTACCGTAAACTGCAAAGTTCTCGGCGAAGGGTTGGTGGCAAAACTGCTTGCGGGAGAACTCTCCGGTGTATCCAGCATAAAGGACCTCATAAGTGATTCAGACCGTCCTCCAAAAACTGACACGAAGACAAGACTAGAGAGGGAACGATGCTAACAGCCGAAGCGTCAACTTAATCATCGGCGAATTGCAATACTACTGCGACACCATCTCGTCCATCAAATCCTATCGACGAAAAGCCGAGACAGGCTCAAATTGGCCGACAACGTCAGATGATACTCCAAGAGGAGTAATTGCCTTTGAGGAAGCCGAATCTTCCGGTATTGACCACCCGCATGCTGATCCTCTCGTCATTGACCTAGTCATAAGAGATTTAGTGGTCGCTCGAGTGCTCGTCGATACCAGAAGCACCATAGAAACCAAAACAGGCGAAATCCGCTCCTCCAGCCTTGGTAAACGACAAGAAATCAACAACGGTCGAGAAGCAACAAGCTACCAAACCCATCGCTTCTACCCAAACGGAGGAGAAAAACTCGGAAAAAGACATCAATCCAGCAACTGAAGCGATCATTGCATCTGCAATAGCCGAGTAAGACACACTCGCACCAAAAACCAGAACTACGAGATGGCTTGATTCCCGAAAAGGATAAGTAGGCAGCTCTCCTAAAGACGAGTTCAGCTATCCCCCTTTGTAAAAAAGGAGGGGGGGGAATGGGTGCGTATACGAGTATTCGTATACTCCCATATTTTTTAAAATAAATATATATATTCGCTTTGGACACGAGATTTTTGAAACATTTCAATAAAGACAAAGGCAGAATATCGCAAAATCTCTTCTTTATCAAAAAAGCATTATCCAAAAACATTTCCGACTTCAGAAAATATCAAAAATTATATATCTGCAGTAAAGTTGCAAAAAAACTTATACGTCTTCTCAAAATCAATATTCCAAAAAGAATCAGAAAGACGTCGCTCTAATTCTTAAAGAAATATTCACAAGTCCATCCGCGACTCTAAAATCATAAACGCTCGTCGATTGGCTCCGCCGAGCACATCTGACGTCTTAAACAAACGCATACGACCCCTTGGTCCTTATACATCCGAGTAGGATATAATAGCGCGCTATAAAAGAAATCCAAAATTTTGGTCAGCACCTTCGGGGATGCTCGATTTCGACCAGACAAGTCCTATAAGCCGAGAACATATCGCGGACTTTAAATCGGTACGAATTCAATTTAAAATCATAACAGGCAAAACGAAAGCCGACTAGTCATCGCAAAGCCTTAAAACCGAAAGTAAACCAAGGTCTTGCCTTAAACCCAGCACATTGGTCTCTAACGTCTCAAGGCATGAATTGAGAACCTAAAGGCATGTCTCTTCGTCCACATCTAAACTCTCGCGAAAATCGAAACATTCCAACACAAGTAAACGAATAGGACGATCTACACAAAGGGTTAGGTACGAGACGACAACTCGTATTCTTCCCTCTACACTTACAAAAAGTTTCATACTTAAAAATATTTTTCATTAAAAATATAATTCAATACATACCGCCCAGTGGCAGGGATTTAATGGCTCAAAATCTCCGCAAAAATAAAAATACGTTTTATAAAACACGAGAAGTTGTTTTATAAAATTCTAAGGACTTTCCGAACAAAGGAAATCCGCGGAAAACTCGGAAATTGTCATCTCAGAAAAAAAAACGAAACAATCGCCGATTACACGATTTCCCAAGTTAAGCAAAAAAGCGCAAAAAACCGCATCTGCCGTAAACCGCTGCAGGTTCGACCGAACCAGTTCAACGTACGTCGAGCAGACCGTCCCGAGTCTCGATCTCCTGCATCCTTGACGCAAGGCATACGTACTTCGGTTCGATCATGCTCTGAACCATGGTCAAAACGTCTCTCATTTCGTCTCGATCCATCTTACCATTCGAGTTTTACGATAGAAATCGTACAAGTCTTCTTTTCTCGTAAAGTTCAGGAAAATCATATAAAAAGGCAACGATTAGACGGAACATCGTGCATTGCCAAACTATACGATTAACAAGAGAAATCATATAAAAACAGCATCGTATCAGGAAATGATCTCGTTTAAAATCGTAAAACGGTTTTTATCGCAAAACGGGTCGGACATACCAAAAGCACGATAAAAGTCCACTTGCGACTCTAGACGCAATCCGACCCAAAGATACAATGAGGGTTTGACGATTTACTCGCAGAAATAAGATAAATGTCAGGTTTAAAGATAAATGTCAAGTTTGAATATAAATAGAAGATTTCCGCAAGAAAATTGGAAAGATCGAGATAAATTGGAGATTCTCGATAAACTCGAATCTTGACGAAAAGGAATGACTAAACCGCCTAAGGAGGGAGTATATAAGCAGTAGGCCAAGGACAGAACAAAGGGACGAGTTTAAGAGCTTTCACCACCAAAATTAGCACTTAGGAATATTTCCGTTTTTGTTATTGAGCTGCGTCTTAACTAGGGTTTTAGTTTTAGACTGCTAGAACTAGGAATCTCGCTGATGGGTCACGCAGCTAAGGCTACTGTTGTTGTACCATTCTTACGCGAATTCGGAATAAGACCCCTTCTTTCTCTCAATCTCGTTTTTATTATCTTTTTACTTAATCTCGTCGTGTTCTTGATTGCTTGTGTGCGGTTCCGCAGATAGCCGGGTCCTCTGAGAAATTAGGTTTTACTCTAAATTCCTAAAGTTACATAAAATCGACAGTGGTGAATTTTGGTTCCCACATCCAAGCGACGCGTACTGGCCAAAACCCGCGTCAGCACTTGCCTGATCGACCTCACCCCCTTCATCCGGTATTTCCGCGTCTGCTTCAACCGTGTCCGGTGAAACCACAATGGGATCCCACTGTGCCCACACTTGCGCATCGAGGTCCAGAAGTTTGGCTCGCTTCCTCTCCTTCCTATCCAAACGTGCCTTTTGCTTAGAATGGTCCCTCTAAAATGAGAAGTCCACGCGTGTTGAGAAAAGTGTAATCCGCCAACCACACCGCGGCACTTACGATAATCGCCATCGGCTCTTTGCACATCGTTTACTACCAATAATGGATCGCTAACTGCTCACGACGAGCCCCCATCTCTTAAACAATCACTCACTTGCCCTCTCTACGAGCACGACGAACCTGCTTCTCGGAAAGCTCCGTAACGAGGCGAGAGTTGGCCTCGTATTCCTCCTTCATGCGAGATATCTCCCTTTCAGCCGATTCTTGAGAGAGAAAGGAGTTAGCCTTAATCTCTTCCTTGAGACGAGCAGCCTCCTTTTCCGCCGCTTCAGCCCTGGATTCGGCCTTGCGAGTCTCTGCGTTGCTCGCGCGCATAGCTTCGCTCATAGAGCGAAATCCCTGCTAATAAAAAATTTTTTGGGTAATCACACAAAATAATAATCGCAAAAATCTACCAAGGATAAACAAACCTTGTTGACGAGTCTCGATGCGTTTGCAAATGGCGTCTCGGATGATCCAACCACAGCTGAAGGAATTGATATACCATGATTTTGACCCGGTTTTGGTCATGGTATTACTATGTTTTTATAATAAATATCTATGTTTTGGAGTCTATTAGGTATGTTTTCAGGTTCAGGAGCATTTTGTGGTAAAGTGATGATTTAGGTGCCTTTTGGTGCTTAAAGAAGAGTTTTCCAAGATGACTATGAAGATCCAACATAAGAGATATATATCGATCGATACACACCCTGTGTAATCGATCGATGACGCTTCCGTAGAAGTTGAAGTCGAGATACTCCCTCGATCGATGTACACCATGTAGCATCGATCGATACAGAGCGTGATGAGCTAGATTTATTTGGCCAACTTGAAGCCCAAGTTCTCACCAAATTACAAGATTGCCCCTGACGAGTTTTTTAACCTAATTGTACTTGTATTTATAGTTATGCCTATGAGCCCTAGAAAGACAATAAAAAATTAAGAGTTTTGTATTCTATTCTATACTTAGCAATAAAAGCATTTTCTTTTCATCTTATTCTTTTGCTATGAATCACTTGGCTATGTCTGAGTAGATTCATTTGTTAGATTTAGGGTTCAAATAGTTATGAGGGATTAGCCCCAACTATGGTGTGTTGAATTGTTATATTCATTAACCAAATGAACCCCAATGCTTCTTCTAGATTAGCTACCTAGATGTATGATTATGGAGTGACTAATCTAATAGTCATTATCCTGAAATCATTTGGCTAAGCTCAAACTCTATTAGGCACGTGCGATAGGCGGTCTAATAGATGTTCTCGGGTGGACACAGTTTCAATTCAATTCGATGCTATATCGATCGATACTCTTTTAGAGTAATCAATCGACGAAAAAGCGTATCGATCGATACATCGATAGCAACATCGATCTATATTGTCGGCAATCAAATCAATGGACGAGTCTAGCTAGCGACAGCTATAGATTTGTCTAAGGATTGAAGTCCTCATATATTTGCAAGCAATTCATTAAAAGATCCATAGATTTATAATCCCGGTTTTCTGAATAGTAACCTTGAATCTAGCTATTTTCTCTTATTGTTTTCAAACCCATCCTCTCAGCAACTTACCATTGCTACCAACTTTTATTTTATTGTTCTAAACCTTTTTCAACTTAGCTTAATCACTTATTAATTCTTTTGTGACTCTAGTTCCTTGTGGATTCGATCCCTAAGTTCTACGATTGAACCTCTTATTTGAGAGAGTAAATCACTCCTTAGGTTAAACATTTGAGTGACATCAAATTAGGCGCCGTTGCCGGGGAACTAATTAATCTGATTCAGTCTAGGTTATTTGTTACTTTTTATTTTTCAATCTTTTGACACAAAATTTTTTCTTTTTCTTTTTGTCTCTTTCAGGTACATGCCCAGCAGTACCAGAAGCAACAAGGACAAGCAACTTTTGTACTCAAAAGATCCCAACTACCTGGAACGTAGCATCCGAAAAGACCTACGCTCCACATCGATCGATACCAATACCACAGTATTGACCGATACCCGCTTTCCGCCGTCGAACAACAACCGTTCGTTGGCCGATACTATCACCACCTCGTCGATCGACAACCTCTACTGTTCGTCGACCGATACGCGCTTTCCACCGACGACCAACCGTTCGTCAACCGATTCCCACACCACCACATCGATCGACAACAACCACCGTTCGTCGACCGATACCCTTCCCTTGACATTGATCGATACACCTTATCTTATATCGATCGATACTAACCGGCGAGACATGGTATCGCCTATTATTCTCATACCCGATGAGAAAGGAGACCTGCGTGATCAAGATGGTCACCTGCGTAATGCATCAGGTCAGAAGCTGAATGATCAGAAGGAGATCATTAGTGAAGAAGACACTGCACCTACATGCATCATCCAACATGTAGAAGAGAACAGAACCTTGGCTGATTTCAACCGTCCAGATCAATTCTATTCCAACCGATCAGCCATCCTCCATCCTGCCATTAAGAGAGGAGATTTTGAGCTCAAGCCGCAGTACTACTCACTTGTAGGACAAATCCCTTTTTGTGGTTTGCCCCATGAGCATCCTATGGACCATCTGGAGAGGTTCGAGGATTTTGTAACCCTAGTCAAAGCAAAAGGAGTTCCTCAAGACTACCTTTTCTGCAAGCTTTTCAAGTATTCTCTATCTTGAGAAGCTTTGCAGTGGCTGAGACAACTACCACCAGGTTCCCTCACCACCTGGAGTGACATCAAACACGCCTTCTTGCGTAATTTCTTTGATGATTCAGGCGCTGAAGACTGGAGGAAGAAAATCGCTACATTCACCCAAGACCCTGAAGAGTCATACAAGGATACTTGGAACAGATTCAAATCCTTCCAGCGAGATTGCCCACACCATGGATTCAACAAAGTGCAACTGCTCTGCACTTTCTACAGAGGCATCAGCCCAGAATTCAAGAGAGCCCTTGATACAGCTAGTGATGGCAACTTCACCACCAGGAATCCGCAGAGTGCTATCAAGCTAATTGACTCAAGAGAGCCCTTGATACAGCTAGTGATGGCAACTTCACCACAGGAATCCGCAGAGAGCTATCAAGCTAATTGGCAACTTACCTACCAGCAATAGCACGAAGAACTCTGTGGCGCAAACTACATCATCCATTGGAAAGGAGTACATCAATGAAGTTCAAGCTCAGCTAGACAACATTCAGAAACTCCTAACCAAGCAGATCTGTTCAGTGGAAGATACATAACTTATTGAAGAAGATGTTAACTAGATCAGTGGAGTAGGTTTTCAGAGACCTAATAACCAAGGAGGATACAGAAACTTCACAGGCCAGAGAAGCAACTTCAACCAGAGTTCCCAGAAGCTAAGAAACTTCAGCAGCAGCAACCCCAACAACAACATAAGCTTTGGAAGTACCTTCTACACCAACCCAAACCCACCCACCCAAGATTCTAAACTGGAGGAGTTGGTAGACAAGATACTTGAGAGTCAGCAGAAGCTAGAGGTCAACTTCAACGGAAAGATAGACTCTGTCTATAACACCTTCACCACGAAGATAGACGCCCTCAGCACCCATGTGAAGAAGCTAGAGACCCAGGTGTTTTAGACAGGAGAAGCACTAAAGAAGCATGAATTCACCACTAACCAGAACATCAATGCCATCTTGGATGATGAATTTTGGCAAGAGGTAGTAGAAGAAATTCAGAAATCTGAAGATGAGAGTGAAAGAGAATTCGCCTACGACTACTATCGATCGATATCACCAGCTTAACATCGATCGATATCACCCTTAGTGGATCGATCGATAGACTTCGACGACTGTCGATCGATAGACTCAGACGAAAACCCTCGCGAATGCAATTCCGTCAAGATTATGTCACACGCCGACTTCGCAGCACTTCACCCACATCCGCCCGTCCCTGTCATCGATCGACATGATGACCATGTCATCAATCGACATGAAGACCATGGTATCGACCGACACACTCCAGCTAGTGTCGATCGATACAAAGTACCCACACGTCGAGTGAAGCTTCCTAAGATTGATAGTGCACGCCTTGACGCTTTCTGAGAGAAGTATTACACCACCAGAAACCCTATAGCAGCCCTAAAAGAGAGACCAACGGATATTTTTGAGTCCATGGAGATAAAAATGGAAACTCGGGGAAGAGTTCTCAGAAAAAGGAAAGAGAAGATACCCAAGCCTTATAAAAGAGAAGCTAATGAGAAGGAGTTGTCAAGCTTCAGAAAAAGAGTCCTCAGCATACCTAGAGAGAAACCCTTTGAAAAAGCCTACTTTTCACACATATTGTGGATGTTCTTTAGAGAAATCAAGGAGACAGAAGAAGACATCAGGAGGATGTTTAACCAAGTCAGAGATAGCCTCAAGCAGAAGATAACACTAGAGAAGAAGAGTGATCCATGGAAGTTCACAATACCTTGCTCCATTAAAGGTGTTGAGTTCCCACGTGCCCTTTGTGACACAGGATCTGGAGTTAGCATCCTACCCAAGCTTATGGCAGACCATCTAGGTCTGAAGATAGAGCCTTCTGACGAGAATTTCACCTTTGTGGATTGTTCTCAACAAAGCTCTAGAGGCATAGTTCGAAACCTTGAGGTACAGATTGGAGAAACCCTAATTCCTACAGATTTCCATGTCCTCTCCAACAAGCTCAACTTCAAGACTTCTCTACTACTTGGAAGAGAATTCTTAGCCACAGTTGGAGAAGTTTGTGACCTACACACCAACAAGCTCTGTCTAACCCTTATCAACCCTTCCGTCCACTACAACCCTGTCCCAATCATCAAGTTTCCAAGGTCAGCAAGCTCAACACTTGTAGCCACATGTTTATGTGCCCACGAGTATGATTCTATGGAAGACTATGAAACCGAAAAAGCAGTATCGACCGATGACAACCTTACCCCATCGCCCGATACCAGTGCCGACCCATCGACCGACAGAACCACATGGTCATCGATCGATAAGGAATTCCAGAAGATCAAAGACGAGTTTCCAGAAACCGATCTCCGCATAGATGAGTGGGAAAACGATCATTACATGCCCGAGCTTGCTAGTATCACTACTCAGGAGGAGTATGATGAAGATTATGAGGAGGAACGAGCTATAGAGTACCGATTTCTTCGAGAAGATGACGAACAACCTTCATTCCCGACCTTCATCCGACGAACATCGACCGATATGGCACCTGGTCCATCGATCGATATTCCCTACCCCAGATCGCGCAAACGACGGTTCGAATCAACGAGCGATGAACCCTACTGCAAACCAGTCTATGTCCCACACGAACCACGAGACGGAGATTACTCGATTGGAAGCTGGGCCAGCTCTTAACCAAACTATGAAAATTGCCCATTTTGGCTCCTTTGAATCTTCAATCTCCAAATCTGATTTCATGATGTTCTAGCCAAATCCAACACACTTCTTTGATCCTATATGAAGCTTAGATGTCATGGTCTTGAGATATATCACTTCTTCCTTGGCCCAAAAACTCATTACCCTTTTATAGCCCATTTTGGGTACAAAAGTATCTTCATGTTTTTTCCCACTCTAGATGTCTTTTTCCCATGATTTATTCACCATAATATAGCTTGATTTATTCCACATCATGTCCACGATTGGTTGAAATTGTTCTCCTCCACGTGGCATGCTCCTATTGGTCGATCTAATGGGTTATGTGGACCAATAAAGTTCTTTCTCTCTCCTTTGACTTTTGTTGACTTTGACTAATGGGTTGACCATCTTCAAAAGTTTTATGAAATGTGTAAAACAATATTTTGAACTCCTTGACCGTTTTTGAACATCTTGATTTGGCTTCCATAGCTCTTAGTTAGCTCTCTTCGACCATATCGACCAAAATTGCCTTCCTCCGGACCATCTTGGTACCATCCTATTTTTGCCTTGACCAAACTCTCTTGTATGTCTTCAAAAACCTTAATAAAGTTCATAGGTTGATCCTAGATTGATCCCTCAGCTCCTGGTATCAAAATAGTCTTCTTCGATCTTAACAGGTTGCTAAACCTTAGTCTAGACCATCTCTGAAACCTCTATTGACCATCTTCATGTTGACTAGTACCATCTTGATTCTGACTCGACCAAATGTCTTCTACAAACCCAGTATGATGATTGATATTGAGTCTTACTTGTTTTGCTGACTTTGGTAATTCTCCATGCTCGACCATGACCGTTTCTATGTTTTGGTTCTGTCTCCTCAACCAACTCTTGTTTCTACTAGACCATTCTTCAAAATGTTTCGACCGAACCTTTAGTCATATCTCTATATGGCAAAAAACTCCAAAAGCTGGTTGATCATAAGTCGTTGACTTCACGTTGATTTTATACCCTAAACTAGGGGTATTACATTCTCCCTTTCTTAAATGAATTCGTCCCCGAATTCACAAGGTACGACGCTTCTGCTGCGCAATTTGAATTCTCCTCCTTCGGGCTTCCACCTTCTGAATTTCCTTCAGCTTGTTCTTCATACGGCTTCTTCAATCTGTTCCTTGGCTATTCCATTGTCGATGGCTCTATCTGCTTCGACCATTTGAAACTCCATTTAAACTTGGATTAATTTTTGACATTACCATCTATCCATCTCATGACTCGAATCTTCTTACGGTTAGGCGTCATACTCCTATTCACAATATCCTCTTCATGTCTCCCCTCCTTGGATTCAACTTCGTCTTGGACAATGAATACAACACCATGTTTCGCTGATTGTCTCTCTTCTTGAACTTCATCTTCCATCTTCACTACATCATTCCCTTCTTGGTTTGGGCTCTCATCTTCAAATCCTTATTTACCTTTTTGGACTTATTCTGGTAAACTTCATTTTCTATTTTCTTCACATTCTTCCTCCGGGCTTTACTCCGTTTGGGCTTCATCACTAGACTTCTTCAGATTGGTCTTTCACTTGACATCTCTTCTTTGACTCCTGGGCTTTTGGCTGTTCAATAGATTTGGTTTCTTGAGGCATCACCATATCCAATACACCATCTATCCTTGCCATCACTCTTCCATCACTGTGTCGGTTGCTTCTTAACTAGCTTGATCACTGGCTACTCTGGTCTTGCACACTTTCTGACGATCGCACCACTGATGACTCTGAATCTACACACTGCCAACTCTGGACTCTTGAAAATTCATTGCTGATCTTAACCACGGTTGTCTCTGATTCTTGATCTCTTCATACACGCTCGAGTCTTCGTAACTAAATGTTGGTGTCAAAATTGGTCACGACGGAATCAATGGCTAAAAGTTTCCGTAAAAATAAAAATACGTTTTATAAAACACGAAAAGTTGTTTTATAAAATGCTAAGGACTTTCCGAACAAATAAAATCTGCGGAAAACTCGGAAATCGTCATCTCGGAAGAACGAATGAAAGAAATGCCGATTACATGATTGCCCAAGTTAAGCACAAAACCGCGAATAACCTCATCCGCCGTAAAACGCGAGCAGGTTCGACCGAACCAAGTTCAACGTACGACGAGCCTAACCAACCGGTTCAGCTCGCCGTACGGAGAGCTAGGTAGCATCAAGCCAGCTCGCCGAACGGCGAGCTGGTCACTTAACGAACAGCTCGCCGTACGTCGAGCTGACTGTCCCGAACCTCTACCTCCGGCATCCTCGACTCAATGCATACGTCCTTCGGCTCAATCGTGTTCTAAACCATGGTTTAAACGTCTCTCGTTTCGTCTCGATCCATCATATCGTTCAAGTTTTACGATAAAAACCATAAAGTCTTGTTTTCTCGAAAGAACTCAAAGAAATCGTATAAAACGGCAACGGTTAAACGAAACACCGAACAATGCCTAACTATAGATTTACTCGAGATTTTTGTGAAAAATGTAGAGAACGCGTTTTTAATAAAACCTTAAGTAAATCGTAGAAAACGACAGCGATTAACCGAAACATCGAACATTGCCAAACTTTGCGATAAACTTGAGAAACTTATTTTAAAACGGCATCACATCAGGAAACAGCCTCGTATAAACTCGTAAAACGGTTTTATTGCAAAACGGCTCAAAAAGTCTTAAAACGCGATAAAAGCCTATCTCGCGAATTTAACGAATTCTAGCCCAATGATACGACGACGTTTTAACGATTTACTCGCAGAAAGAAGATAAATGTCAAATTTGTAGATAAATGTTAAGTTTGAGGATAGATAGAAGATTTCTGCGGGAAGAAAAGGAAAGATAAATATAAATGGAAGATTCTCGATAAACTGGAATCTGAGCGAAATGGAATGTCTAAACCGCATAGGAAGAGAGTATATAAGCAAGAGGCATAGGACAAGAGTCAAAAGGTCAGAACGAGTCTACAAACAAGACCGTGGTAAACATGATTAAGAAACACCTGGAAAAAGACCACGGGCACTGGGTGGAAGAACTACACGGAGTCCTCTGGGCTTATCGGACTACTCCGAAAACAGCCACACAGTATACTCCATTCTCACTAGTCTACGGCATGGAATCCGTGTTACCTACAGAGGTACACGTCAGGACGACTGTCTCCAGAACTATCTCTCAGGAGGAAAACAACGAGCTATTAACTCTAAGCCTGGACCTACTCGACGAAAAAAAAGAGAACCAGAGCGACTAAGACACATTTCATATCAGCAGAAATTGGCCAGGAGATACAACAAGAAAGTCATGACCAGAACCTTTCAGCAAGGAGACTGGGTCTTGGGACGAGTCTGCGACTATACTAAAGACAAAAATCTACAGGGAAGCGGGCCTCTGGATGGGAAGGCCCCTAGAATATAATTGGAGTGGAGGGGGCAGGATCCTACAATCTGCAAGAAAGCAAAGGGAAGGTCCAACCTAACTGCTGGAACGCCCTGCACCACAAACTCTACCATTTCTAATAAGATCTCTGGATCGGATGTTCTACAGATACCTAGCTATCTATATATTTTAAGTACACTGGCTTCCTACTCCTATGTATGCTAAAAACGTCTCCGGACTAAGCTTATATGATATATTTTAGTTCCGACTAAAGGAGTCAAAGGAGTTCAACTGAACTTAAAAGCGGCATACTAGCTGGATCAAGACCCAAGGGACACCTCGATCCTGGTGAACCCTATATCTACATGAAATGAATCACAAATAAGAAAAACACTTGGGTATAAGAATTGGAACAGGCCAGATCAACCTTAATACAATGTCGAAAATACCTCAGCCCATGCGTAGAGGCCTCGAGCCGGAAACCTAAGGGGCCACATGTACTAGTGCACCAATCCCTGCATCAAACATGCGCCGAGCTAAACACGATGAAGGGGCAATGACGCATAACTGCAGTGTACTGAGATCAGCCCCATGGTTTCAGGGAGCAAACAGTGCATAAAAATCCAGGAGCACTCATATCCTCCTCATCCAAACGTGGAAAGTAGCAAGGCTGGGACGTGGCTCACTACTTCTAAGTTGACCCACCCTAGCACAAACATATAAGACTGAGAGTGGATTTCTGCAGAAAGCAGAGTGCAGCATTACAGGATCTCGATAGTGGCCTACTTCCGAGTGGCAGAATGCGAATCCTCACCTGAGATCGATAGTGGCCTACCAAAGGGGGGGGGGGGGCAGAATACGATTTCGATGACAACGAACCTCTGGTTTCCAAATGTTAAGAATTCCGAATATTACATTTCCATATCTAATCACCCGAGATCGATAGTGGCCTACCTAAGGGGGGAATAATACAATCTTGAAGAAAATAATCTCCGGGTCTCAGATGTTCAAAATCTCGAATTTTACATCTCATATCTACTCACATCCCGGTCCAGGTCAAAGACTTTAGAATCTACTCAATAACCTTAGGGTTCTGAACAAGTTCCCATGTAATACATGAAAGACCCCAGGGTCCAAAACAATCAACTTGGATTTGTGAATTCCAATATCTAACCTCAGGGTTAAATTATGAGCTTCCGAGTTCCCCGTGTTCAAAATCCTGAATTTGATTTCACATTTCTCGCCTCCGGGCCTGGCCAGAAACCTCGGGGTTTAAGAAAAACTTTCGGGTTAAACCAGAGCCTCCTGGGTCTACCAGAATCTCCAAGCCCAGACGGCAAGCCTATCGATTAGACTTATGAGCTTCCACGTTCTAAAAGTTCCCTTATCTCCATGTTTGAGCAAGAGAACACGGGGCCTAATCATAGACCTCAGGATCTAGGTACTTGTTCTTAGGTCCAAGCAAGGACCCCGGCAGAAACCTACAAGAATCTTTGAGTCCCCTAGGACCTCTAGTTCTCTATCACCCCTAAAGAAGGATCCGAGAACCCTCGCCTCGAACTACTTAACCACTCATAAGAAGAAGGCAGGGAACATGCCAAGGATATGGAAGCCAAGCACAAGATTTTTAAAGAAAAAGCTGGAAAGTATTATTGTGGGAGTCGATTTCACCCTACTGTCAAATAAATCGTAAATAAGGAAACTTCGGGAAAAACCCTAAGTTTCCAGAGGAACCGGCTATCTGTGAGAACCGCACAACGAAAATAAGAAAACGATAACTTAGAATAAAAACGAAAATAAGAGAGGTTTGAGAGCAAGAAGGTTCTTATTCCGAATCTGCGTTGAACTGGTTACAAAAAGAGTAGCCGTAAACGTAAGAACTTAGAAAACCCTAATTGAGACGCAGCTCGCTAACAGAAAAACGGAAAGATTCCTAAATGCTAA
>CAKOAT010122044.1:1977-82336 GCA_932364175.1 Eruca vesicaria subsp. sativa | reverse complement strand
AATTCCTCGTAAACTTTCCTAGCAAACTCCTCGTAAAGTGTCTACTACGAGTTTACGAGGAAGTACTTTACTACGCCCTTACGAGGAAAGTATACGTGGAGCTTACGAGGAAATGTTTTCCACGGCTTTACGAGGAAAACTTTCCTCGTAAATTAGCTAGGCCTTTACGAGGAAAATAGCCTTTACGATGAACGTCTTTTGACGAAACACGTTTCCTCGCTATTTCCTAGTAAAGGGCCATTTACTAGGAAATAACGAGGAAAACCCGTCCTAGTAAACGACGTGTTTTCTTGTAGTGAAAGAGTACCGAGGTTCTCATTTATAACTTGGTTGGCCATGAAGAATATATTATCAACTGGGGATCGTATGAGGCGATGGGGAATGGTTCAGAGTTGTGAGCTATGTGGGGAGTGGAATGAGACGTGGGATCATCTCTTCTTTGCGTGTCCTTATTCTTATACGGTGTGGGAAGGTCTGGCTCGTAGACTTGTGGGGAATAGCTTCAACCCGGATTGGCAATGGACAGTGCTCCGTATTCAGCGACTGAAACATCAGGAAATGAACACTATCTTTGTAATAACCCTCACGAGCCAGTATATTTGGTCGAGAAAAATTCTCCTCGATCAGTTTGGAGTTGGTGGATCAGATTTAAAAATAAAATCGACCCGATTAATTAATGTCTCGATGGCACTGTCTTGTGTTCGAAAGTCCTTTCCTTGATAGTTCTGATTGGGTATTTATTGTTAGGGTCAAGTTTTATTAAGCTAGACGAGATTCGAAGGACGACAAACCTTTAGTCGAAAACTGTCCAAAAACATATTGACAAAACTCATAAAATTATTTATGACCCGCCAAATGCCTTGCACCTTCTAGCCCACTTTTTTCCTCAGTAATTAAGTCACATGACATTCACCTGGTAGTCTTCTTGGTTGCTTCCTTGCTGGACGAAATCATGTAAGAAGCACATAATTTGTTAAAGATTTCTTCAAAGGAGGGAAAATGTGAGCTGTTTGGTGGCTGATCATGAAGCTGATTGCCACATGTCTTCTCATTGCTATATTTTGTGTAAGGGACAAACCCACACCTAAAGTAACCCCTGAAGCTATAAAACACCATCCTCTCTCATCTTGGTTGTCCTTAGCCTGCAGCAAAAAACAGAGAAAATATGAGAGAAAATGATGTTTAAAATAAGATTCACATCGATGAAATGACGTAGATGGTAATGCTAACTCACTAAGCTCAGTTAGCCTTTGTGGTTTATCGGGTCTAGTATATATCTTGTATTTATAGATGAGGTGATTGGCGGGTGTTGTGGAAATGATGTTTAAAATAAGATTCACATCGATGAAATGATAAGCCCTTTACTTTTATATTAAATATGGAATATATTTCTACTGCATACAAATGGAGTTGATATCTTGTGATACTATATATGTGTTGGGGTGCGGGATTAGGCTCACTGAGTAAACTAGGTACTCATGACTCATTTGTGATGTAGGTAACCAGTAGGCGGGAGACCTTTAATTTAGGACGGGAAGGAACAGCTTCAGCTAGCGGTAGATTTATTATCCTTGCAAAGTCGTTTCATATATCTTATGTATAATGTTTGTTAACCGAAAACCTCGAGGTTAATACTTAACGTTTTGTAAGATGCTTTTGAAAGAATATTATATAAGTTATAAAGAATGTTTCTTTAAGTACGGATTCCATATGATATTAGTCCTTGTCTGGACGAACCAACTATTGGGTATTACTCGGTCGGGTTGCAAAGCCTTGGGTTGTATCTAATAGGATATGTGTACTTAGGCAATTGGCTTAAGGTACTTGGATTTATTCCAGAAACTTTGAGTTAATCATTTATGTGCACATTGTGGCTTCTTTGGTTTGGTTTAAGTTATTATTGGTTGTGCATGTTCTTGTTTGATTGTTGCACAGCCGGTTGAGTCCACTTGTACTTAGACCAGATTGGGGGTGTCACAATCTTGGCTAAATTACTGCTGCAGACCACCATATATCACATTTGGAAGGAGAGAAATGCTAGGCGACACCAGAGAGGTAGAGTAACCGTGGACCATCTTCGTCGGATCATCGATAAGGCAGTGAGAAACAGAATTACATCACCAAAATAGAAGCATGATCAGAAGTATGGAGGGTTACTACAAAGATGGTTCGAGCTTACTGCATAGGTAAAGATCATACGTTCTTTTATTTATTTCAGAGCAAGAGTAAAACCATTTTGTAAATAACATTCTTTACACAGATCAATAAATTTGAAATTTCATCCAAAAAAAATAGATACGAAATTATTAAAATATGACAAAAAAACGAAATTTACGTAGATCATAGAGAAGTTACAAATTATTAAGTTTACTTTGGAGGCAGTGTAAGAAAGGGTTTGTAAGCTCCTCCTCTTTTCCCTCTTTGATGGTGTCTTCTGACATCTTATTTCTTTGTCTTTTTTATGTCTTTTGTATCATTTTTTCGTTTCGACGAACCTTGTACTCTCTTAGTGTTATAAAAAAAAAAAAAAAAAAAAAAAAAAAAAAAAATTTTATAATAGAAATATATTTTGTAGATAAGAATCTAATACATAGGAACAATCTTATTGTTTTAAAAATATACTATTTCTTTTCCTCAGCATCCTACTTAAATAATATTATTAATATAAATTGGCTTTTATTATATCAATTAGATATAAATTATTAAAACATGACAAATAAAAAAAATTACTTAGATCACGTAAAAGTTCCAAATCAATAGTCAACTTCCTCTAAAACTTTGTAATAGAAAATTATTATTTTTAAGATAACTATGTAATACAAAATAATTTACTTATTTTTTAGAAGATATAATATTATTAAAAGAAAATCGTTTCTATTATATAATAAATAAGCTATAAAATTATTAAACCATGACAAATAAGAAAAAATTCTTATAATCATGGAAAAGTTAACAACTAAGCAAATTTATTTTTAAAAATAATAATATGGATAAATTAATCTGAAAAGAGATAAAGACAAATATTTCTCAAATCAAATATTTTAAAAGGATTCTATTTCCTTAGAATTTTTTTTATAAAATTTCATTAATTTATTTAAATTCCAAAAATATTTGGGTTTACTCTATATATTTTTAAAAATTTCAAATAGATTTTATAGTAAAAATTTCAAAACTAAAAATTTAGTTATCAAAAGAAAATAACAAATAAATTACACCATGTCCGTTTCTGTAACCATAATTTAAATTACACAAAACAAACGCTTTGTTGTTATCATTCCACTAATAAATAAATAAAACTAAATTTTTACATGAGAAAATGCTCCAACATCATAATAACAATATGTTTCAAATAGATGACAACACTCTACATGTAACTCCAGCTGTTTTAACACATAAATACATCATGATCGAACATAAACTACTTTGCCACATTTCCAATAAAATAATATGTTAGTGGAATTTATCTGAGTATATATTTTTATTTCATATTTCCCACGTTTCGATATTAATAAAATTTCTTCGAATTACAAATAACAACATCTATGAAAATTCAAACTTAATAGTTATATAATTAAAATTTGTGTTGATAGCACTATCGAATTTAAACCCTACTTAGGAAAAATTTGTAGGAAAAGTTACATTTTCTAACGTAAATAATACTATTCAAATAATCTACCAAGTCATTCAATCTGGCGCGAAGTGCGGACCAGCCCTAGTTATTATATAAACTTGTGTAATAAAATGTATGATTATGTAATATTATAAATTCACCAGTTTAGACCATAACCCCCAAAACTAACTGCCCTAAACCATAAAAGTAAAAACCTAAACACTAATGTTAAAACTTGAAACGCTAAAGTTTAAACCCTAAACCTTAAATTCTTCGATACTAAACGCTAAATACATAACTAAGTCTTAGTATCTATATATATATATAATTTAAGAATTTTTTAATTATAAGAAATAAGATATAAAATGCGAATATTGATTCGTATAGGTATGCTATTGTAATCGTAATTTTATAAAAATCTATGTCTAGTGTTTATGAACATATAAGTTAGATACAGTAGTTGTACCACTCCCTTACAGTATTTGTTTTCAATTTTAAAATTTAAATAGATTTTAACTGCGTTTTGAAAGCACGAGTATTTTTTTTTCCTTTGCAAGTCTCATATAAATGTGTCAAAAAGCGGATTGTTTAAGCCAATAAAATATCAGGTTTTTGACCATTTATTAAAAATAAATATAATATTAGAGTTAGACAGTTTTTTATTTATTTTTAAATGGCTTATACTTTCTGAAAACATTAAGAACTTTATTCGAAAATATCAGAAAAATATAAAATGATCAATTAATTATTCCAAGTAAAATGATTACATTTCCACTCCAACAATTTAGGAATATGCTTACGATATAGAGATGAAAATTTAGCTGAGTCACTCTCTGGAGAATTCAAACTACCCATTAAATAATATTTTTCTCCTTGAATCTGAAATATGTTAGGGTCACGTCCTTTTATAACTGATTGATCAACTTTCTCACCAAGAGATGTAAATGAGAAAACCATGCTAATAGATCTAATATTATCATGATAATATTTGTATTCTTCGTCATCCTCTATAAGACATCGTCCATAGTGATTTTTTTCCTGCATTGAATCATTGTGCGTATAAGTCAATGGAACTTGTTATATTTATGAGGGATGCTTAATAGATTACCCGTAAAACCTAAAATTTATTGTTAACGAATATCTTAGTTTTTTTAGGAAGTTGAGATATTTTTCGAATGTGCATTTCCCAAAAATTATTCCTCAAAACACGGGATTTTATTCCTTTGCAAATTTTATATAAATGGGTCAAATATGAAACCTTGAAACCACAAAACGATGTATTGATTATATAATGACCATGCTTGAACTTGTGTATCATTGCAAAATACTTCTATTACATATTATTCATTTGCAGAAGTCAAGTTCGTTTAGTGGTTGATAACGCAACGGAAACATTCATTCCCAAATAGAATTCTATACTATTATATATAAGATTATAATTAATGATAGATATCTACATCAAAGAATAATGTTCCAAATTTAGGCTGTGACTGTATGGTAATATTAGAGTAAAATATTAGAGGAAAACTAATTTTCAGCTCAGTTACGCCAAACTAAAATCAATCAGGATAAAAGAATTTTAATTGAGGTAGAATAAATAATTTTGTCTTTTAGCGAATCTGTAGAGTAATATATACCTCTCTTTTTTATAAGAGTAAAAGTTTACTCTCATTCCCTCCATTTCTTTTCCACCCATTCCTTCTAAATTTAATTACTCCAAGTTACGTCAAGTTTACCAATCACACTCTTAATGTTACAATCTCATGAGGTAAAATTCTGTAAGACAATAGTATATAATGATATACATTAATGGTAAAACTATAATACACAGAATTCACAACTATATAGGGATGAAGTCAAGTCTACTATAGAAATGAATAAACTATTATTCAATCATACCACATAAATTCGGCTGCGCACATTGCGAAAATCATAATAAGTATACACCTCAAGCCTATAAAAAACTTGTTCAATACGATTTCTAAAAATATTTAATTTAATCAAAATTACAATAATGTAATACGGATATATAGAAACATAAAATGTTGTCATGATTATATTTCAATCAATAGTAAGACAGAAGCATTGATTCTTGTTTTTATAGATTCAAACTGCTCTTAGCCCTAGATTGTCCAATCATTATACTAAAGCTATACTAAATTAAATAAAACCAAATTTATACTACAAACTCTAATTCCAGTTTATCTCGAATCACTAATTGTTCAAATGAACCAAGATTTCTAAAACTAAATTAACATCAAATTTCATTCCTATACTCCTACTCTCCTAATACTCTAAAAAAAATATAATTCACTAAGCTATCCAATCACACCAAAAATGAGTAAATAAATATAAAAAGACAGAAGCAGTTAATTAAATGATATTAAGTTTAAGATAATATCAAAAAATAAAATAAAAGTCCAATTTTAAACAGCTGGAACACAAAACATAATCTTCTAACAAAGTTTAGCAATTTTGAAGCAAAGGGTTTCGTCATACATATTTGGCTCACCAAGCTTAAATCAATCAATATCTGGAACCTTCACATCCGCCAACCTCGCTTCTGCAAGCCATAGCTCCGATTAAAGGTTTTCCTTGTCAGGCTTCATGGCATACGACGGGATGAGTTTGTCAAGTAACTCCAGTTTTGCACTGATAGCCCTTACTTCATCCTCGGCTTCATTCTTGAGGACTTGCATCTAGTTGTTCCTTCTGCATAGCAAGCATAACACTATAATGAAACTGTGTTTCTAGTTTTTCCTTTTAAAAGCCTCATGAGAAGTTGAGCCATAGTCATCTTCCAAAGGACGTTTTAGTTTTGAATCCTTGTTTCCTGACCTTTTAACTTGTTCTTTCTGCAGAATAATCGATTTAAATTAAAACAAGTGATGGGTCAAATACAGGAAAAAAACCTCGAATTGGAAAGGAATGCTACTCTTAGAAACGATTATCTATACAACGAAAATACCTACTTTCAGTACTCTCTAATATCATAAACATCTAAGATCAGGTTAAAGTTATTAAAAATATTGGCATGGGAAAACAACTTCAATCGGTCAAGATCTACATCAAAAATGATTACTTGTGTTGTTTTCAAAAATACAGAAGGAAAACTTACAATATCGAAGGAAGAGAGAACAAAATGCACAAGAAGAGAGAAATTAGGATTTCTCGATAATATATCAATGAAGAAGTTTATTTATTAACTGAAATTAGAGTTACGTCATTTTGGTTAAGAAAGATTGCGTCTCTTTGTCTTATTTTATTTTTGGGCCATATCTATACTATTAAAAGTAAAGGTACCCTTGAAAAATCGACTGATGAAAGTTGTGTGTACCCTTTATTAATGGCATTTTGGTAATTTATTTTCGTCTTACATCTATATATATATGGATTTGTTACAAATCATATCACATATTGTATATACCCGAATTATTATCTCTCTTCCCATTAATTACTTTAACAATTAATTATTCTCTCTCTTCCCGTTAATTACTCTAACCATATTTTATACTATATTTCATACATTTAATGATTTCAAACATTATATTACACGATTTGGTATATGCATCATATATGGACTCTATAACCACATTTTTTATATATTTATATTGTATTATACATCTTATATTACATGATTTCAATCTATAGATTTTTAGCATTATACTTTTATGATTGACTTTTTTGGTATATAAATCATATATGGACTTTATAATCATATTCCAAATTATATTTCATACATTTATATTGTGTTATACACCTTATATTACAAGATTTCAATCTATATATTTTCAACATTATACTTTTTTGGTTAACATTTTTTGGTATATGCATCATACATGGACTTTATAAACCTTCATTTCATTTATATTGTGTTATAGACCTTCATTTCATGATTTATCTTCATATATGAAATATGTTTTGATGTCTCACTAAATTTACCCGTATTTATATACCATACTATATTTCATACAATTATATTGTGTTATAGACCTTATATTACATGATTTCAATCTATATATTTCCAACACTATACTTTTTTGGTTGACATTTTTGGCATATGCATCATACATGCACTATATAAATCTTCATTTCATTTATATTGTCTTATAAACCTTCATTTCATGATCTATTTTCATATATGAAATATGTTTTCATGTCTCACTAAATTTACCCGTATTTATAAACCATACTATATTTCATACATTTATATTGTGTTATAGATCTTATATTACACGATTTCAATCTATAGATTTTCAACATTATACTTTTATGGTTAACTTTTTTGGTATATGCATTATACATGGACTTTATAAACTTTCATTTCATTTATATTGTGTTATAGACCTTCATTTCATGTTTTTCTTTATATATGAAATCTTTTTTCATGTCTCATTAAATTTATCTGTATTTATATACCATTGTTAGACGACATATAGTGATATCAACCAAAAAATATATATCATCACTCTCATGTTGACATTTAATGGACGAGATACGTTTTGTAAAGAAAATATTTCAAATACGGTTTTCTATAATTATCTTCTTACTAAAATATAGAAATTGCTTTACCTACAAGTTATAGATTAACCACAATCAATATCGTAGATTCCATAAATTTCGTTAACTTACCGTAGTTGGATTACCATTAATTGTTAAACTTTAAACTTCCTAACTATTCAAAATCTTCAGGAAATATTCATTATTCCTCGAAAGAGATATTTTAAAAAATCGTATGAAATATTCTCCCCTATATTCGGGTAACCTAATTGTATATCATCCATACATATTATAAATATAGCCTCTCTTAACCATTATATTTATGATCCCTTCAAAACCCTAAAACAAAAATGGCGAATAATTTGCAGGTGTCTTTCTTTAGCGATATAAAACCGAGGAAGACTGTTGTCGCATCCAAGTCAAAATCCTTCATACGTGGAGACATTTCATGAAAGACTAAGGGAGTCCATGG
Source organism: Eruca vesicaria subsp. sativa (assembly GCA_932364175.1). Classification (NCBI taxonomy): domain Eukaryota; kingdom Viridiplantae; phylum Streptophyta; class Magnoliopsida; order Brassicales; family Brassicaceae; genus Eruca; species Eruca vesicaria. Next base: position 73,754 of record CAKOAT010122044.1, on the reverse strand, counting down.
AACTAAACCTTTGTGATGCAAATGTAAATTTATCGTTTTTTGTAGATTTTTGATTTAGATATCTTCATTTTGTTAAAGTTTAACCTAAATGATAATGTTTTATGTTTATATAGGGAAGTAAGATCCATGCCTCGTGTAACAAGACATACATTCCTCGATTGGAAAAAGAAATTACTCAAATGCTTATGATTTATTTTTGGTTATAAGTTACGTCCAAATCTCAAATGCTTATTAAATTTGTTAATCCTGAAATACCAGAGACAGATGAATTTAAACAACAGTATTTATCTTTTTCAATGTTTTCACTTTATAGTAGTATAGACTAAATTATAAAACTTATTTATAATCGCAGAGGTAATGATGATTCTCGAGCATTAACCATGGCTGAATCAAAATCGAAGAGGTAATGTTGATTCTCCATCGATCCGTTTTAGAATTATGTTTGTTTAGAAATAATGTTTTTAGTTATGTTTTGAAAATCGTGTAAATATGATTCTCGAGCATTAGTCCTGGCTGAATCAAAATCACATTTTGTTTTCACCCGATAATTTTCATTTTAAATAATATTTGCTTTTTCTTGACGATTTATTGACCGTTTTATTTATATGAAAAATACATAATGTTGTATAAAACAGATCAATATACTATGATATAATAAACGAAAATTGATTTATACTATATTTGCTGCATATTGAAACAGAAAATGAGATACTTGGAGTAAAAAATCTCATTTGTTACTCCAGAATCTTGCAATATTTAAATTATACCTTATATACTTGGAGTTATCTTTGACTCTCTTAAAAAAAATATTTTTTAGTTACCTTTGACTTCATAAATTAATTTAATATTTTATTTTATGGTCAACAAAAAAATACCCGCCTTTCTTAAGCGCAGGTCAAAATTGAATATTATTTTTAGTGTTCAAAAATCATAGATGTAATTATTTTAACTAACAGAAATAAACTATATAAGAAACGCGGGTAAAATTGAATATTATTTTTATTGTTAAAAATCATAGATGTAATTATTTTATTTTTAACTAACATAAATAAATTATATAAGAAGCGCAAGTCAAAATTGAATATTATTTTTATTGTTGAAAAATCATAGATATAATTATTTTAACTAACATAGATAAACTATATAAGAAGCACGGGTCAAAATTGAATATTATTTTTATTGTTCAAAAATCATAGATGTAATTATTTTAACTAACATAAATAAATTATATAAGAAGCGCGGGTCAAAACTGAATATTATTTTTACTGTTCAAAAACCATAAATCTAATTATTTTAACTAACATAAAGAAACTATATAATTCGGTTAACATATTTATTGGATTTAACTACCAATTTGTAATACAATTTTGGGAATTTTCAATAGTATTGATTTTTCAAATTTACTATAGGCCATGGACTCATCCAATTTTGGTTTCAATCTAATATGTATTTTAATTCTTCATACTCTCACAACACTTAATATTCTGATTCTCGGTTCAATCACAAACTGACTCAGTTATGCAAAACTCAATGAAAAGATCCTACTAAAACGTTAAATATACATCAAATTTCACATATAAAACTATCATATAATAAAAATAGAATCATTTGATACATTTTGTTACAATCAAAATAAAACCCGCGCTTCTCAAGCGCGGGTCAAAATCTAGTATTCAATTAAAAATATGGTATTGGGCTAAGCCATGTCTTAAATATATTACCAATTTTAAAAAACCAATATTGTTTTATTTTTGTATGATCGGACTATATAATTTATTTTTAGATTTTTCACATTGTCACAATAAGATGATTATTTCTACATAAATATTTGTCAGTTTATTGATTTTTACTTTTTTAAATAATAAAAATTACTTACGATCAAGTTGATTCAAGATGTGCAATATATTAATTTGGAAATTCTAGATTTCTATATTCAAATTTAAAACAAAAATATATGTTTTTAAAATGCGACCGTAATAGCAGCCTTGTGCCTCCAGTTTAAGAAAATAAAGCCTTTGCCTAGGGCAGCCATTTTTATAGAAAAATTAATAGGCAATCTTTTTGTAAGTTATTGTTTTAATTAAGGAATTTTAATTATTTTAATTTAAATAATAAAAACTGTTTACATACATGGATTTATATTAGCTGAATATGAGCTTAGACAAAATTTTGTGGTTACCTGATAACATTTTAATAGTTTTTGTAGTTAAAACAACCATATAAAATTTTCAAACTTTGTAATGAACCAAATTTATCTTAATTTCATGATTTTGTTGCTAAAAAGTAGAAAATAATTTGAATATTTAGTTTAGTTTTTAATTACTTTTGCTATGTTATTATAGTATTTAATATATAAAAAATTTAAAATTTGAGGCATTTTATTTTCACCCGCTTCTGTTCGTTATAAGTTCTGGCACGACTCTTCATAATAGTATAGTATAATTGTATTGACTAACAAAATATATTCCAAAAATTATTAGGAATCTTTATAAATATATTGTTGTAATCATATATTGTGGAGATATCAACATTCCGAGACATTGTCCATGTTTGGCTCTGATCCAACCTCAACCGGCTCATTCCGCTGAGGATGAGAAAAATGATAGGCAACGGCACGACAAACTCTGTTAGGAGAAAAGTGTCCCCAAAAAAACGGACCACCGAGGAGAAGGCTCTTGACTTGCTGGAGATCTTTGGGTTTCAGAGCTAGAAGGCCAGACACTGCAAAACATAAACCAGATACGAAGTTAGAATTCACAAACCAAAAATATACGATATAAATACCGTTTTCTCCCTATTCATTCCTGAACATGGGGATGCAGCTCTCCTCTACCAAGGCACTATAGATTCGAACGTAAAAGAAAAACACTTTCCAATCGTGACCATTCCAGGAAAATTTCTCAATGATCGACATATCCACCCGCGGAGATAGGTAATAAAAACCCTCGCTCTTACGCTTGGGCGACTTCAAGCCTCGAGGTAATCTGCGCTAAGAGTCATACCGCGCTCGTAACTTAGCAATCCGGATAAGATGCTGCAGCCCGGAGATGTAGAGTTGACTGATTGACAAACCGAACCGATCCAAGATTTCGACAATGACCCGCGGGATGGGAAACTACAATTGGCAATGAAGCAAGAAAGATTTCTAGCACGTAAAGTAACCCGTAGGTGGATGCTTGGAAATTTGACCACGTTCGGGAAGGCAAAACTGCACCGAGTCTGGAATCATGCGGAAGCCTCACATAGCCTTGAGGGAACGAAGGGTACGAATGCTCGGACCTTTCTTGTTCGTCTTTAACCCATTCCTTGAAGGAACCCAGAAGTTAGGCGGGGGGATTCCAGCAGCATGTACGTCCTGCCAATACCTCTTGGTCTCCTCGCCATCGGCGATAAATCTTTAAAATACCAGTTCGGGAAGTTCACTATCACTGGAAGGATCAGGATCACTCGGATCAAAGATAGACGGCTGGGAACAATCCGAATATTTCCGTTCATTGGACATGATTAACGAATAAGTATGGAAAGATTCAAAGAGAGAGAGAAAGAGAGAGAAACTTCTCTACCTTACGAAAAATGTGTAGAAAGAAATAAGTAAATAATTTGAAAACTTACTCCACATATTTATAAGCAAGATTTTACTTTTCATCTTTAAACTTTTGGTCGTTAAAGTTCTGTCTAATTCAACCAAACTTGCCTAACAAGTTCAAACCGCTCGCAAGAACTCTATGATTCTTACGAGCTGGGGGGATAACTGTTGGGGTTAGAATCAGTTACGACGGAATCAATGACCAAAAATCTTTGGTAAAGTTCAAAATAGAATTATAAACATACGAAAAAGCATCAAGGCTCTAAAGATTTTCCAATCAAAGGAACTCCGCAAACTTAACAATCGTCATCATGGAAATCACCGGCAAATAAAATAAAACAATCCACGATTGTCCGACTAGCCGATTTAGCAAGATCAGCTGTAATGTCCAACTCACCAAAACGGCAAGGCTGTCTGAGACCAACCAGATCGCCAAGCCGGCGAGCTGAACCGTCCCGTCCAGCTCGCCAGCCGACGAGCTGGTCGTCCTGAACCAGCTCACCGGCTTGGCAAGCTGAACCGTCCCGTCCAGCTCGCCAAGCCAGCGAGCTGGTCGTCCCAAACCAGCTCGCCGTCTTGGCGAGCTGGACCACACCGTCCAGGTTGCCGGACCGGCAAGCTGACCACCCCGAACCTCAGCATCCGTATTGCCTGGACACAGCCTGGACACAAGGCATATGTCCCTCGACTCGATCGTACCCTGAACCGTGATCGGAACATCTCTCATTTTGTCTTGACCCGTCTTATCGTTGGAGTTCTACGATAAAAACCGCTAAAGTCTTGTTTTCGCGTAAAAGCTCGAGTAAATTATATAAGCGACACCGGTTAAACAAAACTCCAGAAATTACCAAACTATAAGATTGACTTGAGATGTTTTATGAAAACATCATCGTATCATGAAACGATCCCATTTATAAACGTAAAATTGTTAAGGCTCAAAACGGCCTGAAAGGTCCTAAAACGCGATAAATGCCCACTTGCGACTTTAGACACTGCCTTATCAACCCACACACTTGGTGATGCAGCAACTTCCACTCTTCATCCGTTTTCTTTTCTGGTTTATTCTCCTCGAAGATTGGAACATGGAATACCTTTACAAAAAGAAAATCCTCCATCTAGCCTTTCCATAGATGATAATAAGCACCATTCAAGCTTATCATCCTGCCCATATTTTCCACCATTGACACAAGCAAACAATATCTTCAAAGTTATAAAACCCAAAGCTCTAAAAAAAATCAGAAGCTCTGATACCACTTTGTTGGGGAATAAAATCCACGGCGCAGTGTGTATTCGTGTTCGCCTGACCTTTTATGATAATATATGAGGAAAATACTTCGACAATAGCAAGATATATTGTAAGAGATAACTAAATGAGACAAACAAATTTTCCGTTGGAAACCTCCTCGATGTGAAATAAAAAATCAACGGGGCCGTATTTCATTCAACAATCCACTATATAAATGTGTATGAGTACAACCACTTCCTCAATGTTCAACACCCTGAACAGAATAGAGACTCTAGCTACAAAGAGCTATCTCCAACACAAGAACAACAACAACAAGAGAGTAACACCAAAGCTTCAAAACCAGCAAAAACAAGACGACCTCAGCTCACTAAGGCTCCGGCACCAGAGACTAACCCCACTGTAAAAATCCAAGATGAAAAAGTCAACAACACCTTGGCCAAATTTCATCTCAATTAGAGAAGATCTGACCGTCATATTTACCAACTTAGGAAAGCATGGCTGAAGCACTGTGACGTCCAGTTTCACTAAAACCCAGGCAACACAAGATCCCTTTGGTGAACCTTTAACCCACTGATTGACGAAGCTTCCCACAAAATATCAGCTCAAACAGGATCCATTTGATCCTCCAAAACCTGCCTTGACCAACTCAGACGAATTCTGCTTCCATTTGGCTTTTAAGTCCTTATGAGTCTCGATACAAAAATTAGGTAAAGAGACTATATATAGTGTTTCACTAATCCTAAGGTCCATTATTAATCTCATGGACTAATATCAATGGCCCAACCTCCAAATTTGGTTATTACCAACCAAATCCAATAGGTTTCCTCCATCTAGAAGGAACCCAACAGTTGCGAACTCCAAGACATAAATCTTCTATGCAAGAATTGTTACTAAGCTTCTTCAGAGTTAAATAATTTGTCAACTACATGGCTAATACAAGAGTTCTTTTTCTGATCTGAAGTCCGGCAAATGCTCCTCCGTCGTTGAGGCTAGGCTTCTCCGGTTTTGGGAGGCTAGGAATGTTAAGCGTGGTGGTGAAGTCATGTGGGTTGATATGCTAATGGTGGATGTGAATGTAAGTTCATTTCCATATCTTATTGATCTTTTCCCTGTTTATTAATACTGATAAATCTCCAATCATTTTCATTCGACCATAATGCAAGCCACCATCAATGCTAAACGGCTTCCAGAAATCCGATCTAGACTTGCTGCCGGTTCAATGTATTCCATCTCTGCATTTGATGTGGCTCGTTGTGCTCAGAAATTCAGGCTTACCGACTCTTCCTTGCAGATCCATTTCAATGATTCCACCGACCTTGACAAGTTAGCTGAACCGGTTTCCCCATTGCATGCAGAAGACTTCCAGTTCTGAAACCAAACCGAGCTGGTTGAACTTGCTAATACAAACACTCAGTTACCAGGTAAAATAATCTAATTAGAATAGTATTCTTACATATACGGGCATGTTTATAATAGATTTGTCTCGGTTTCTCTATATAATATACTAATATATCAATCTTAATCTCCTCATAGACATCATGGCTGAGATCATTGGGGTGAAGAGCACTGTGAGTGATCCTCCAGAAGGAAACAATTGTGTCATGGCTACTATCAAACTGGAAAGGTGATTCTTACTCTAATTTTACTACTCCAGTGTTACCATATATTACTTTCTTTAGTAATGATGAAATCATATTTGCTATATTCTTGCACTGATGAAACTGTAACGCTGAGTTTATTTGACTCGCAAGCTTGTCTCATTCCACAAAAAACTTGAATTATTCTGTGGTGATCCCAAGGTTATTGTTACTACAAACATAAACCCAAATCTGTTGTTGTTGCTTCAGTTCTTAAAAACTATTAGATGTTGTTGCAACCATGTTCTTATAGCCTCTGTGCACTGTGTAGGTAGTTTGTTCTTAAACGCAACATCAGGAACGCATGTGTATTTTGATAAGGAGACGACTCCTGGGGAAGTTAATTTCAACCAGTAAGTTTATCGTTTATTATATGTGTACGTGTGTATTGACATATTTATTTTCTTTACCCTTTAAATTAGTGTATAGGTTGGTCGCAAGGGACACTGGTATTCCATCTGCTGCACCATTGCTAAGAGGATATCCAAAGGCTGAGCCTCTGACCATCTGTGAGCTCAATAGTTTCACAATCACTGCTCCAACACAGGTCAAATATCTAGCGGTGTCTTTCTAGCTGTTTGGTAGATGTGATTCTATGTATAAATTTGGTTTAAAAATGTAGGAATTGACTTCTTATGCACTGGAGAGTTACTCGCGTTAACGGAGATAAAGGGGTTGTGTTATGTTGCTGGCACTAGATGCAGTAGAAAGTTTCAGTACACTGACTCTGCTTGTACATGTGCTCGATGTGCTAATACACATGTTATTGGTGCTCTTCGCTAACTAGCGTATTCGCTATAACCTTTATATTCCTCCGAATGAATACAGCTGCATCTAACTGATTTGTTCTTTGCTTTGCTGTTTGACTTTAGCTACTATGTTGACATAGCTATTACTGACGATACTGTTGAGGGAACATTTGTTTGGTTTGATGGTGTAATGACTAAACTACATGGCCTCCGAGCAAGTGCGGCTGGCCAGATGCTGGTAAGATAGATTCTGACTACTTGTGTGATTGTGACCTATGCATTAGTAACTCACTTTGAAAGTATTCCTGCAAAATAGGCTGAACAAGGCGTGAACCCTGAGGAATCTGGTTTGCCTCCATTCATTGCAGAAATAGAAGGGGAGACCTACACTTTCCAAGTCAGGGTCACTGCATACAATTTCTCAGAAAACCATAAGACATTAACCATAACACGCATCGTTGATGATATTGATTTTGAGCCATTGCCTGACGTGGACGAAGATGTATGTATAATGTGTCTTATGATATTCAAATCTAGATAGAGATGGGCGTATAACAGACTTAACAGACTTAATGAGTCTTATGACGTTTCAAAATCTAATTGATTATTTATTTGAGTATAGTTGTAAGTACTTTATATTATTACACATACGTTGATGTTAATTTACCCATATGATTCTTCATTCATGTGATGCAACGTCTGTATGCCTTACCAACTAAACCAGCAGAATATGAGTCGCATAATTATACATCAGATCATAATTTGGCATCTACATACATGTTCTTCTAATTTCCATGTTACATCATAATATACAAAAAATACATGTTTTCTAAGAAAAAATAAATAGGTAGACCTCGCACATTCCCTGGTTACTAAAGCTATTACCATGGATGTGATACATATCAGGAATCACTATTGTGTTAATAATCAGACCATGTAGATCTAGAGATTTCATTACAAAACCTTTAAGATCATTGAGAACCTCACTGTGTGATGGTGAAAAAAACACCTAGAAGAGTTCCAAGGACCAGAGTAAAAGGAAGGATGATACTATGTGAGCGCACATACCCACACCAACCGTTCGGGATCCCACGAGATTATCGAGATCGGGTTCGTATAAGTTCTTCTTACTATTAACATAACGATTGGCTATGCATTCATCATGTTAACAACGTTACTGTTCATATGTATTCCACCAGGTGACCATCTAGTCAATGAATCGCGGCTATCTCGACACGACCAAAGGCTCACTCGCTCTTCAAAATCAACACAATCATCCTCTGTAAGTTAGTGATTATCATGTTGCATTTAGAATTGGTTTCATCGGCGGAAATCTATTATTAATAACTAAAATGTTCTTTTCCTTAGTGAACAAGGAATACATAAAGAAATGCAAAGTGGGAAGACCAATCATTCTTGCAGGTACAGAAATATTGAGTGGTATAAAAACACATCCTTTCAAATATATCTATACATAAAAATCAACTAACTCACTTTATAGCTTAATTAGCGTCTCTTGCAATGGCCTCTGTTTCAGACGGCAGTCGTTATCAAGATCATAACAGTCATGGCAAGGATCAAGGTATATTCCAAATTTTAACATATTATTCATAACTTCCTTCTAATTAACCAGATAATACAAATAGTTTGCAAAAATCTCTCCGTCTCGGTAGTTTCTTCTGATTCAGACTAATAAACCGAAATCTCTCCGTTTCGGTAGCTACATATGAATCAACAATATACTGATTCAATAATCGTACACCTTTAATTAGTGTCATCCCTTCTGTAGGTCTTTTTTGTAGCTGATAATCATTGAACTCTATCATTTTCATGTACTCTCTTCTCACGGTTGATTCTTCAAAGCCCTCGTATGTCAACATCTCGTGATAATCTGCTTCCCCAAAAGGAAACAACAGAGGATACTGCAAACTCATCACTAAGGTGTGTAGATCGCTGATTCTCTGTAATGCTGATGATTTAAGGAAGCCAACAATATATTTTCCGGCGGTTGTTGCGGTTATATCACCAACTATTAGCCCACCAATCTAACTCGCGGTACGGAGGTCATATTGACGACAACGATTTGGCTGGCTGATCAAAGTAATTTTGAATTCATTTGCCCAGATTGTTTGAATTATGTCTCTTGCATGTCTAAAAGTTCTGGCTAGGTGTTTATTATGGTCTCTTGCATGTCTAAATGTTCTAGCTAGGTGTGTATTGCATCAGTATATTGTCGATGCATACGTAGCTACCTAGATGGAGAGATTGCGGTTTATTAGTCTTAATCAGAGGAAACTACGAGCCAATCTATATAACAATGTATTGATGCGGTGGAGAGTGGTGATGCTGATGCTACACAGATTGGTATTATGCCATCATCGTTCACTGCTGGACCAAGGTTTATGACTGACAAATATCAGGACGCTATGGCTATATGCCGTTGGTATGGAAACTCTCATCTATTCATAACTGTCACAGCCAATCCTAACTGGGTGGAGCTAAGAAATCATCCAGATGTTGTTAACTTGAAGAGATGAAATGAAAAAAAAAAACAAGCTTTGAGAGTGAAGATGGTCCATGGTGCAAGAATAGGGTGAGAACTCCAGGGATTGTTTGGAAGAATCTAGGAGTGTGTAGAAGCTTATAGAAAGCTAAGAGAGAGAGTCCAAGATGGGTTCACAAGGCATGGAATAAGGCTGTGGAGGAGTTTGGATGCTAATGGAAAATAATGAAAGGTTAGGCTGATCCGTAAGGACCGTACGGCCTGTACGGCTGGCTGACAGTCTGCTGCACCCAAACCCAAACACCATTGACCACTAAGAACCATCTGAAGTCTAAGTGAAGTCTAGGACAAAAAGGTATGGACATGAGGTCCGTACACTACCTAGATATGGTGACTTGTGTGTCAAGGCACAAAGGAAGCTTATGGTGCAAGGAAATGTCTACAAGACCGAAATGATGCCAGGGTCAAAATCGGTCACGACGAAATCAATGCCTAAAAATTCTCGAGAAATGTTTTATGAAAAAAAACTTAGGAACTTCTCGAAAACACAAAGTCACTAAACACTTCGGAAAAACCTAAGGAAGGTTACGTGTCTCTCGGAAAATGATTTAAACATCCAAAACAAGACATCGGGTCGTGAACACTACTCCACTTTGCTCGTTTGGCAAGATGGATCTATCCACCTCGCCCAATGAGTGAGGTGGATCAATTACCAATCCACATCGCCCGTTGGGTGAAGTGGATCAACAATGAATTTCACTTTGCCCGTTGGGCGAAGTGGATCAATGGATTGAATTATCTCTTGTTTCGTCTCGATCAGAGTTACCGTCAAAATTTTAAGACGAAAATTGTAAGAACAAATTTTCTCTTTCGAGATCCAAAAATATCGTATAAAATGACAACGTTTCACTAAACGCCTTAAGTTGTCTCTCTTATACGAGAAGTTCAGATTTCCTTAAGGGTCGACGTCATTTCGGAAGCGTTCTTTCTAGAAATTATAAAAACTCTCAAATCCAATACGTTCTCAAGAAAAAAATGAGACCAACGGCCACTTATAATTTATCAGAAATCAGGCCCATTTGGTATGATGGTCTTTTTCTTTTGTTTTCGGAAGAAGATAAATGTTAAAATTCAAAAATATAAATGTAAAGTTTTCGAAGATAAACACAAAGATCGGAGGAAAATGGAAAATGCCAGAAGGAATAGACTCGGCTGGCGGAAAAATCGAGAAGAGGCAAACCGCCTCCAAGGGAGTGTATAGGAAATTTGAGGATTAAGATGCAGAAAAAGACTTTTCGAGCACCCAGAGCAATACTTAGAATTTTAGGCAATTCTGAATATTTCCGTTTTTCTGTTTTCGAGCTGCGTCTCGACTAGGTTTTTCAAATCTCGAAGCATAGAACTAGGAAACTTGCCGATGGGTCTAGCTGTTGAGGCTTTACCTGTTGTAAAAAGTTTATACACATTGAAATCAGAATAAGATCTCGTTTGCTCTCTTCCTGTTTAATCTTTCGATTTTTATTTTACTTTTTATTTCGCATGTTCTGATTGTTTGATTGCTCAAATAACAGCTTAAACAGATTATCCGAAGATCTCTTGGAAAGTAGGGTTTACTTTTCTTTCCTAATTCGACGGTGTGAATCTCGGTTCCCATAATTTGGCGCGAAAAGGAGGGGGAACTACGGATCAGTCTTTCTCACGCCTAATCAAGCATGACTTCTAACGATCTCAACAACGAACAACCTCATGACGATGCAAATCACAACAACATTGATAGCACTCCTGTGACTGCCGTCACTCCGTCAAACGTCCCGACAAACGCTGCTACAGTCAGGGAGATAAAGAAACATATCGCCGTTTACGAAAAGCGAGCGGAAGATCAATAAAAACTCATGGGGACTCTCTCGAAACAGGTGGAAACCCTAACTCAGAGAACTTGAAATACTCTTTCCCGCGGCGTCACTAGATCAATAATTAATATTTATATATTAGATCATTCGAAATACTCTTTCCCTGCGGAACGCTCCAAAAACGCACAGAGAAAAATGTCCGAACAAAATTCCTAGGCCAGCATGGAAAAATCCGAGCGACCTTCCACCTTTAGAGGAGGACGTCGAAGATGGAGAAATCAAGCGTGTCGACGTGGACTCCAGCAAACTCGTGTGAAACCTTGGACAAAAACGTGGACGTCCACCCACGACGTACAAGAAGCCGCTTGGCTCGTGAAGATCTGCTCGACAAACCCATGACTGAAGAAGAAGAAACTCTTTACTGGGAGGAGCATGAACAATTAGCCGAGGAGCAAAATAGAAAAACTTGCAGCAATCGCCGAAAAGCTCGGAAAAACGCTAGCGACGACTCCGAGATCCGTGACCCCCGCAATGATCTCCTGAAAACAGCAGCAGTAGTTAAAGTTGTGAAATCTCAAACCCATCACGCAACTAGCTCCGCGTCAGAAATCGATCGCCTGCTCAAAGAAGCCCACAAAACTCCCTTCACTGGCCGAAGAATAAACACTAAGGTGTCGGATCCAGGAAAGATCAAGATACCGATGTACGACAGTACGACCAATCCAAAAGCACACTTGCAAACCTTTGAGATCGCGATGGGAAGGGAAAAATTCAGGGACAGTGCTCAAATGGTTCTCTCGCTTAAAGCAAAACTCTGTCGAAAGTTTCTGCCAACTAGCATCGGAATTTCTCAAACAATATTCAATGTTCATAGATCGTAAAACTTTGGACGTTGACCTCTAGAGTCTATCCCAGAAGGAAGACGAGACTCTCCAGGATTTCATAAAAGAGTTCAAAACCGTCATGGCACGGGTAAGCGGAATCAGCGACAAAGTGGCAATCGACACGCTCCGCAAAGCGCTCTGGTACAAGTCAAAGTTTAGAAAATGGATAACCTTGGAAAAGCCGCGAACGATCCAGAACGCTCCATAAAGCCACCGACTACATCATCATTGAAGAAGAAACGAGGATCCTGTCGCAGAAACATAAGCCGACAAGGACGTTCTCAAAAGATCCGAGTCTCGGTCAAAAGTCTAAAAAAGAAAAGCTCGCGTAGCGACAAAGAGGAAACCCAGGGGGCCCACAATTATTCCATCAACTCTGGATTGGAATCAGGGCGCACCACGGGCAATTCATGGATCCGAAACCCTGCTTGCGATGAAAACGTCTTTTGCGACTTCCACCAAACCCGTGGTCACTCGACCTTCAATTGCAAAATCCTTGGAGCAAGGCTGGCCGCAAAATTGCTCGCAGTGGAACTCTCCGAAGTAACAAACGTCAAAGACCTCATCCGCAACTCCGATCGTCCTCCAAAATTAAGGTGGTTTTTTTTAAAATTTGAATGCAAGAATTGTATGAATGATTTATTTTCAAAAAAAAAAAAAAAGAATTCTATAAACTGTTTAGCAAACTATTCCGTTATAAGCTAATGCCATGATCAAGGAATTAAATATAGTCTAGAGATATATAAAAATGCATTTGATAAAAATCAGATCATTCTGATTTATAATGGTTTTGATAACAAAACACACACGATTAGTTAAATACGGTTCGGACCAACCAAATAATACGAGAAAAGTTTGTCCCAGTGAATTTAAACAAACGCAAGTGATTTTGAGCCAAATCGTATAATGTCATACATTTAAATAGAAAAGTTTAACTAAAAGGAGTGGCAGTCAACTGTAATTATTAAAGAAAAATCAGGGTTAGTACTAATTGTACTTCAGTTAGTTTAGATTCTGAAAATACTAACATATTAGCCTTATTTCATATATCATGTTTTCTTACATGTTTTGCTCGCATAAACGGCATAATTTTCCTTTAAATACTTAGAGCATATATTTTATTAATTCAAAAATAACATATTAAATTATGTTTTATGTTTGAAAAGTTATTATAAATAACAACTCTCTCAATCTCATAACTGAATATTTAAAATAATGTTTTTACAATTTGTTTCCTTAAATTATATTTAATTATAACTTATTTTATTTTAATTTTTAGGTCCTATAATAGAAAAGTATAATTTTAACATAAAAATATACTAAATAAGAAGTATCCTATTTTCTAATATATAAAATAATTAATAGAAAATTATTTTTACTATATAATAAACTATATACGAAATTATTAAAATATGAAAAACAAACGAAATTTACGTAGATCATGGAGAAGTTACAAATTATAAAGTTTACTAACATTTTACAATAGAAATATATTTTGTAGATAATAATCTAATACATAGGAACTATCTTATTGTTTAAAAAAATATACTATTTCTTTTCCTCAGCATCGTACAAAAATAATATTATTAATATAAATTGGCTTTTATTATATTAATTAGATATAAATTATTAAAACATGACAAATAAAAAAATTAACTAGATCATGTAAAAGTTCCAAATCAATAGTCAAATTTCGCTAAAATTTTGTAATAAAAAATTATTATTTTTAAGATAACTGTGTAATACAAAAGAATGTACTAATTTTTTAAAAGATATAATATTATTAAAAGAAAATCATTTCTATTATATAATAAATAAGATATAAATTTATTAAAACATGACAAATAAGAAAAAATTCTTACAATCATAGAAAAATTGACAACTAAGCAAATTTATTTTTTAAATAATAATATGAATAAATTAATCTGAAAATAAGAGATAAAGATTAATATTTCTCAAATCAAATATTTTAAAATGATTCTCTTTCCTTAGAATTTTTATTTTATAAAATTTCATTAATTTATTTAAATTCAAAAAATAAGTTGGGTTTACTCTATATATCTTTAAATTAGTTATCAAAAGAAAATAAATAATAAATTACACCATGTCCGTTTCTGTAACCATAATTTAAATTACACAAAACAAACGCTTTGTCTTTATCATTCAATTAATAAATAAATACAACTAAATTTTTACATGAGAAAATGCTCCAACATCATAATAAAAATATGTTTCAAATAGATGAAAACACTCTACATGTAACTCCAGTTGTTTTAACACATAAATACATCATGATCGAACATAAACTACTTTGCCTCAATTCCAATAAAATAATATTTTAGTGGCATTTATCCGAGTATCTATATTTATTTCATATTTCCCACGTTTGGATATTAATAAAGTTTCTTCGAATTACAAATAACAACAGCTATGAAAATTCAAACTTAATAGTTATATAATTAAAATTCGTGTTGATAAAACTATCGAATTTAAACCCTACATAGGAAAAATTTGTAGAAAAAGTTACATTTTCTAACATAAATAATACTATTCAAATGATCCACCACGTCATTCAATCCGGCGCAAAGTGCGGACCAGTCCTAGTTATGATATAAACTTTTGTAGTAAAATGTATGATTATGTAATACTATAAATCAAACAGTTTAGACAATAACCCCTAAAACTAACCTCCCTACACCATAAAAGTAACAACCTAAACACTAAAGTTAAAACTTGAAACTCTAAAGTTTAAACCCTAAACCCTAAATTCTTAGATCCTAAACCCTAAATACATAACTAAGTCTTAGTATATATACATATAATTTTAGAATTTTGTAATTATAAGAAATAAGATATAAAATGTAAATATTGATTCGTATAAGTATGCTATTGTAATCTTAATTTTCTAAAAATCTATGTCTAGTGTTTATGATCATATAAGTTAGATAAAGTAGTTGTAACACTCCCTTACAATATTTGTTTTCAATTTTAAAATTTAAGTAGATTTTAACTGCGTTTTGAAAGCACGAGTATTTTTTTTTTGCTTTGCAAGTCTCATATAAATGTGTCAAAAAGCGGATTGTTTAAGCCAATAAAATATCAGGGTTTTTGACCATTTATTAAAAATAAATATAAATTAGAGTTAGACAGTTTTTTTATTTATTTTTAAATGGCTTGTACTTTCTGAAAACATTAAGAACTTTATTCGAAAAATATCAGAAAAAATAGAAAATGATCAATTAATTATTCCAAGTAAAATGATTACATTTCCATTCCAGAATATGCTTACGATATAGAAATGAAAATTTAGCTGAGTCACTCTCTGGAGGATTCAAACTACCCATTAAATAATACTTTTCTCCTTGAATCTGAAATATGTTAGGGTCACGTCCTTTTATAACTGATTGATCAACTTTCTCACCAAGAGATGTAAATGAGAAAACCATGCTAATAGATCTAATATTATCATGATAATATTTGTATTCTTCGTCATTCTCTATAAGACATCGTTCCATAGTGATTTTTTTCCTGCATTGAAATCATTGTGCGTATAAGTCGATGGAACTTGTTATATTTATGAGGGATGCTTAATAGATTACCGGTAAAACCTAAAATTTATTGTTAACGAATATCTTAGTTTTTTAGGAAATTGAGATATTTTTCGAATGTGCATTTCCCGAAAATTATTCCTCAAAACACGGGAGTTTATTCCTTTGCAAATTTTATATAAATGGGTCAAATATGAAACCTTGAAACCACAAAATGATGTATTGATTATATAATGATCATGCTTGAACTTGTGTATCATTGCAAAATACTTATCCCTCTATATATTAATTGAGGAACATTTGAAAAATTGTAACCTCAATTATGAAATAATTAAAAAAGATCTCATGCTTACGTGTCACTCAGTTAGGTAGTCAATTACATTCAATTGAAAATTAAATAGGTCCACATTCGATTTTTATATGTCGCTAGATAGGCCTGCGCGTTCGGGGCCCCCATCGGGTTCGGTTCGGGTGAAATGGGTTTTCGGATTTTCGAAGCTTAGCTATCAAGGCCCATTCGGGTTATATGAACTTTTAAAATGGGCTCGGTTCGGAACATAATGGGTTCGGATCGGATCAGGCCTTCATTTCAAGATCCGCTAAATCCCGAAATTAATATGGGCTCGGTTCGGAATCGGGTTTTGTAACCGAAAATACCTATTCTAAACCGAATTATCTATTTTTAATCGAAATTCACTACATAAACCGAAAATAACTCAAATAATCCGAAAACACACTTTCATTAACCAAGTTGAACTTGGGAAGTTTGCACACACCAAAACAGAACTTGCATGAGTTCAAAATGTAAACACACATAAACCAAACTGGAAAACATAAGGAAAGTACTTAGGAAACAAAATACAAAAGTTCAAAATCCAAACATTAAAAACGACAAGAACATAAAATGCTTAGTCTTGAAGGAATTAGTCTTCTTGAGGGATTGTTGGGTTAGAGGTGCCTTCATTCTCTGCAAAATGAAGTAAAAAACAAAGCATAAGAATATAATCATTACTCATGTTAACATATTGTAAATAAGAGTTTGATTTTCTAATTTTATTACCTCTTTCAAGCTTGTCCACTTCTTCAAGATCAGATATAACCTGCGCATTAGTAAGCTCCCTTGACTCCATCTTAAGCTCTTGCTTCATCCATTGTTCTGTAAACATAAGAACCTCAACCATATAATGAGTTAAACAACTCCTATGTGGCCCAAGAATCCTACCACTAGTGCTAAAATCACTCTCTGAAGCAACAGATGATAATTGCATTGCAAGAACATCCCGAGCAATCTCAGATAAAACAGAGAACTTCACACGGTTTTTCCTCCACCACGAGAGCACATCAAAGTCCATCCCTATCATCAAATCCGTGTGCTCCACCCTTTCTTTGAGATAAGTTTCCAACTCATCCCTTTTTAACTCTAACACCTATCTCAGTTATCTTTTGCTTGTACCTAACATCCATCCTCTTATAACCAACACGATCATCAACTAACTCCATCCTTTCAATACACTGCTCTATTGAATGAGACGAATTCGAAGACTGAGAGGACTGGTCATTTGGATCATAACCACCGCCGTGTCTAGCACTGTATTCATAAAACAAACTCCTCAACACACCAATCAATGAGTCATGCATATCCTTGTACTCGACAGTGTCTTCCCCATACAACTCTTCAAAGCACATCTTTGCAAGCTCCAGCTTATTTGTAGGGTTGAAAACAGTGGCAAAAACTAACATCATGTTAATGCTCTTTAGACCACCCCAATACTTGTCGAATTTCTTGCACATATCAGACGCCTTAGCCTTCAAATCAGGATCAGAACTGTTGCTGAGTCCTATCAGATTGGTTGCTATCGTCACTACCTCACCATAACACTTATGAGCATTGAGAGATGTTGAAGCTGATACCACCAGTTTCGAGTTGTAGAATATCATGAGAAACTGACATAACTTGTCAATAGCTTTCCAATCCCTAAGCTGAGGAGGCCCAACCCTTTTTGCTCCATTCTCAAACTCTCAGAAGTAATCATTGTACAACTTGTCTTCTGTTTCCATCTTGTCAAAAGCCACCTTGAACTTATCAGCGGTTGTCAGCATCAGATAGGTTGAGTTCCATCTTGTCTTGACATCCAAAGGTAAGCTCCCCCTTGTAATTTTTCCTGAATCAACCTTACACTCAAAAGACCTTAGCCGGTTTGTGTGTGATCTAACATAAGAGATAGCATTACGGGTTGCAGCCACACTGTTGTCTACTTCAGCCATTCCCTCTCTAACAATCAGGTTAATAATATGCGCACTACATATCATATGCAAGAACTCACCATGCAAAACACGAGACTGATAAGAAACTAAGGCAAAAGCATTCTGAAACTTCCTCAAAGCTACATTATTAGCAGAAGCGTTGTCCACAGTTATACAAAACACCTTCTCGATTCCCCAGTCAGCCAAACATTCAAGTAAAACAGAGGCTGACCTTTATGATCTGTGATGTGCTTGAATCCTATGATCAACTTATTCAACCTCCAAAAACCATCAATATAATGCACAGTCACAACCATGTAACTAGCACCTGCAAAGAATTCACAAGGAGGTTAATATATTACAAGTTATGCAATAGAAGATTGTGTAATGTACCTATGATTACCTGTTGTTTGGGAAACCCAAATATCGGTTGTGAGAGACACTCGTTGTTTGTTACATGAGAACCATTTCTTCAGTGCCTCTTTCTTTTCAACGTACATCTTAACAATGTCTTTAGTCGATGATCTTCTTGAATGAGGAGTGAAGTTTGCCTAAAAAAAATAGCAAATAACGATTAGAAATGTGACTAATGCTATATTAGATGAACAAGTATGTAAGAAATATGTAAGCTAACCTTGTTACAGAAGTTTCTCCAAGCCACGCTTTCAACAAAGGACAATGGGAGTTGTCCCAAAACAACCATCTCATTTGTGGCTTCTCTAAACTGTGTTTCAGTAAATTTAGCCTTCTTTAACTTCCCATCCTTGTCAAGATTCTCCTGTTGATTTTTTTTCACCATCTGCCCACGCCTTATAGCTCTTGCAAATCTCAAGATGCTTCTTCAGGTTTGAGGTCTCTGATGTTGTGAGACACGAGAACTCTTTCTGGCAGTAGTTGCACAAACACCTATCACTGTCATCTTTAGTCCTTGTAAAATGATCCCACGCATCTGACCTTGTTGGGAGAATCCTTTTAGCCTTACTTTGTTGAGAAGCAGCTACTGGACTGTCTTTCTTTTTCACGCTGTTGCTGTCGGGAGTTTGGAAATCTCCATTATCTTCTTTGTTACTGGTTTCACGACCAAGAGAAGAAGTAGAATCCATCTGCAAGTAATACAAATACAAACAGTAATGAGTAAAGATATAAACAGAGAATACATAAATAGAGAAGAAATATAAACAATACAAAAACAAATCAAACCGACAAAGCTATAAACCTTAAACGATTTCGAAAGCAAATCTATAACCTTAACCAATGTATAAAAAAAAGCTATCAAACACTAATTGATGACAGTACAAATAACAAGTAGGAGATGCAATTGAAACCTCTGATTGATTGTCCGAGTATGCAGATGGAGGTTGAAACTGAGAGATTGGGTTATTTATAATGGCCATTTGAAGCTTTTAAAGTGACTATCGGTTCAAATCGAGGAGTCGTCTAGGAGAAGACGAGGAATCATTTGGGAACTAGGGTTCAAGGTTAACAAAAGGAGAAGACGAGGAATCGTTTCGGTCTTGGGAACACTAACCTACCTACTTAATTACTAAACACATTAAGACTAACGGGTTTTATCGGTTCTTAGTTTCAATTACGGTTCATGACCGAACCGACCCGATGGCCAATGTTAAAAGATGTAGTGCCCAATCGGTATTTAGCACTAAACCGTTACCGATCCAAGACCGAGAGTTCGGTTCGGTATGAGGTTCGGATTTCGGGTGTGGTTAAAAACGCCCAGGCTTATCGGTAGATATATTTGTTGGTCAAACTATATGATATGATATGATATTTATGGTAGAAGCATTTATGATTGTTCTGCTAGATATAATTACTATTTTATTTTCTTTCCTTAAATAAAAGCTACGGAATTACCATAAATGACAAATATACATATATGACATTTAATGTTTCTAATAATAAATATTTGCTAACAATTTGTATCTCCTCCATCATTTTTCTTTAATTTTATATTATTAAAATAAATTAAACAATCAAATTAGCTATAAAATTAGACTATAGATTTTTTTTCGTATATGTTATATTTTGAATTTTAAAAACCGAGTATAAATGACTAAAACTATTGAAATTATTATGTTAAAAATTAATGATCAATAGTTTAACATTTTTATTATAAAAAGATACACATGATTTTAAAACCATATGAGTAAAAAGTATCATTCAATAATAAAACAAATATATATATATATATGTATATATATAGATTAAACTATATACCATATAAGATTACATAATTATTTTAATTTCAAAAATTTCAATGAATTTTCAAGAACATTTATAAATTATAAACGTATTAAATTATTCACACTGAAAAAATTTGTTATCAATTATTTAAATATATTAGTTCTTTTTTAATTTTATATTTTTAAAAGATATTTTAACACAATCGATAATATGATTATTTTTGGTATATACCCTACATACCGAATGTATGTGTTTTTATAAAAACCATAAGATTTGGATATGGTTTGATTTATAACCGATTAAACTGAAATATTTAAATATGTATATCTATTTGTTACATGAGTTGAACTATAATTATGATTGTAAATCACTTGAATTACTTGAACTATAATTAACTAACAATTTAATGCAACTGAGGCTTCTTATTTTCTTAGTCTTTTTTTGATCTTTTTGTTTTTTAATAATAATAACTAAATTGAAGTAAAAAATTATAAATTTGATGGACAACAATTAGTTGAAATTCTTTCCTGTTTTTTAATCTTTAAACAAACAGAGTTGTGTTCAATCGAAGACATATTAATTTGATGAACACTAAATATGGAAGAATATAAAAACTTTTCTTTCATGCTTCTGTTTTGTTTTTATTTTTTGATCTTTTTTGCTTTTTTTAATAATAACTAAATTGAAGTAAAAATTATAAATTTGATGGACAACAATTAGTTGAAATTCTTTACAATTTTTTAAAATCTTTAAACAAACAGAGTTGTGTTCAATCGAAGACATATTAATTTGATGAACACTAAATATGGAAGAATATAAAAACTTTTCTTTCATGCTTCTGTTTTGTTTTTATTTTTTTTATCTTTTTTGCTTTTTTTAATAATAAATAAATTGAAGTAAAAATTATAAATTTGATGGACAACAATTAGTTGAAATTCTTTACAATTTTTTAAATCTTTAAACAAACAGAGTTGTGTTCAATCGAAGACATATTATTTTGATGAACACTAAATAAGGAAGAATATAAAAACTTTTCTTTCATGCTTCTGTTTTGTTTTTATTTTTACTTTCAAAATTTAGAGATTTGATATTAATTCTAAATTTGATCATTTTATTAGATGACAGAAGCCTTTTTTATTCTTTTATTTAAATATATAATGTTTTTTAGTAAATGACTTTTTGACAATATGACTCTAAATAGGATCATATTATTTATTTTTTATAATATATAATATGATCTCAAACTAAATAATGATGCATTTTGTTATAAAATTGAATAAATTGGAAACCAATATATAAACCAAATCAAACTGAAGTAAATATGGATTTAGAATAGTAGTTATATTTTAATACCCGAAATACCAAAACCCGATGTCCAGATTGAACAACCTTAATCCAGATGAAACCAAACTTTTGTTTCATTTTCCAAAACATAATAAAAATAATAACTTCATCCCACGCAAGGCGCGTGTCTTATCCTAGTTACATATTATTCATTTGCAGAAGTCAAGTTCGTTTTGTTGTTGATAACGCAACGGAAACATTCATTCCAAATAGAATTTTATACTATTACTAGGGGTTTACCCGGGCTACGCCCGAGTTTTTATTCTACAATTTAATTATTACAGTTTTTTATTTGAATATATATTTAAATATATATAACTCATAATTTATTATTAATTTAAACCTATTTATATTAAATGTTTGTCTAAAAAACTTTGAAATGTTGTAACTCATAGTTTGTTGTGTGTGCTTTTTTATTTAAATGTATATGTAATTTGTATGAGTTAGAAATTAAGTAAATCTTAGTTTTGATCTTTTTTTTTAACGACAATCTGGGAGGTGGTTGGACTAATGGTCACCGAGTGATATTGCTACTGACCGTGCTTAACATTCTGATTCGTAGCTCCAATTTCTACTCCAATGGAACTCTCATTCTAGGGTGTTGTTAGTTACAAACATGTTTTGTAATCTGTTTTTAATGGTAGAATTAGGTGGTTTAAAAGTGAATCAAGTTTTAAAATGAATTTACTCTTTTAGTGGTGAAAAGTGCAATGTTGTATCGATTGGATAGCAATGGATACAAAAAGTGATCTTAGATGATATTTGATTTCAATATTGTATATGGGATTAAAACCTGTTGAGATTGTAATCTAGGTTCCATGAATTGATCAATGAAAGTTGAAGTTTGAGTAGCAAAAAAAACTCATTAAAGTTATTCATATTTAGTAGTAGGCAAATACTTTATTCAATGTTTAAACACTAAGAAAAATACCGAAAAATAAGAATCTTATTAAAAGCTTTGTGTGCCCTCACAAGGCAAGCACGTAGAATTTAATAGTTTTTGAATTGTCTTAATCAATTTAGGAGGGATTTTACGGAACATGGGTTATAAAAAATAATCTTACAATATAAAAGAATCATAGTCACATAAACAGAGGAAACAAAAGACAACGCTACAAAGAAGAAACACTAATACATGAGATTTTTCTCCTACTATATATAAAGACCAAAACTCATCATCATCAAACACAAACAATGTCTTGAGATGAATCAGAAGTTGGGAGAAAAATAACGCATTTGTAACTTAAGAGATAAAATAGCATATTTTGAATTACTCATGCCTTGGGAGGGTTATTCGAATTAACAGATTTTCTCTTGAGGACAATGACCCAAGTTACAGCTTCCAAGAGCAAGTGATGCCTCCCAAAGTCGCAATAACAGCGATAGAAGCGGTCATGTAAGTATGCTTTGGTTTGAAGATGCTAAACATTGATGATTCCAAAGATATGAATAGAATATCCAACTTCATGGTGGTAAATATTCCAAAAGAATATCAACTTGTGGTCTTTCCGTGGCCGCAACAGCATTGCAAACATCTTTTAAAAAAATCACAAACACAGTTGAAAAACAGAACAAACACATCTTCTTATATCGACCCAGGTGCAGTTTTTCCAGACGATTGAATCTAATGAGGATTAGCGTTGGTTTAACTGAAGCATGGCCTTAGCGAAGAGAGCAATGCCGATGTTGTGATGACTGTTGAACTGAATTCCTTTAGACTCGGAACCGAGCTCGAGTCTGGTGGCCCATCCGGCGACACTGATGGCATAAACATAGAACTGACATGATATGTGGAGGTGAAACCAAGGAGGATATGCGGATTCAAATATTCTCATGTATCTTGCTACCATTGCATCAATCGGAAACAAAATTCCCCAACTCACCGCATTCAATATCCCATGGATCTGCCAGATTCATATTCAAATTGTTAATTCTTATAAGAGAATATGGTTTTCCAAAATTAGTATCAAAATCACGTTTCTCTTATGAGTCCTTGAGTTTCCAGCAGCGCCGCCGGTGGCAGATACTCCTGTAGTGACGCCGCTCAAACTGAACGATCCAACGACGTTAAGATTCAGAGTGTTGAAACCGTATGGCTGTATCCTTCATTAGGTGACATTTCAGGTCCAACCTGGATAACCTTCCCATTCGCCCTAAATCCACCGGAACCTTAACCTTCGCGAAGATCTTAAATTTCCGGCCGCCTCCTCCTTACGGAGAAGAAATCACAAAACATGGAACTTCAGCCGGCAGATGCTTGAACCTGCAAAGGTAAAGTGACAAATAAACCAATGTTAATTCTGGGCCCAAAAAAAATTATAAACCAAAAACACAAGCCCAAACGAAATTAGAAATAGAAAACGCATCCTATAAATTATAGGGACAGGTGGCATTTTTTCCCCTATGGAGAAAAAAAGGCCAACTTTATTAGTATAGAAAATAGAAGATATATAAGATTATAATTAATGATAGATATCTACATCAAAGAATAATGTTCCAAATTTAATGTTACAATCTCATGAGGTAAAATTCTGTAAGTCAATAGTATACAATGATATACATTAATTATAAAACTATAATACACAGAATTCACAACTATATAGGGATGAAGTCTTTTCTTTTTTTTTTTTACAACGAACGGCTGACCTATTACTCAAGCTTGAGGTGGTCTGGGAATCTAGACCGGAATAGAACAACCAACATACATGAGATCGCGATAAAAGGAGCAGGCAGTCTTAGCTAAATGATCGGACACAACATTTAGAGATCGAGGTACATAGGAAATCTTAAAATTTGGAAAACAAATCCTCAGCGTCGAGATCCTCTCCAATTCCGTCGAAAAGCTTAGCCATCCATGGGGATCCTTGAGCATTGCTAATAATTCCTTGCAGTCCGTCCCAAAGCTCTGACATGGCGAATGTTGAAGCATGTTCTCCATTGCCCACCGCAGCGCTTCCAGCTCAGAGTGCAAAGCCAACTCCACTCTACTCACATTACGCATCCCCATCAGTTGACTATTTCCCATGCTATCCTTCCAGTCCCAACCACAACCGGAAAATTGATCAATAGAAGTCCAAGAACCATCTATCATACAAATATCTCTCAGGCATATGGCCTGGCGTCCAGTATCGCCGTCCTCCTGTGGAATCACAGCTTCCTGCTCATTCGCTTGGAACCAGGCAAGACACTCACTCTCCGCAAACCGGGCCAATTCCAAGGGGTCTCTATCTATTCCTCTGAACAACTTATCATTCCGAGCCTTCCAGATGTACCATATCAACCAAGGATAAGGGTCCCTTTCTAGTTCTGGCCCACAAATGGTCTTCTTCCGCCAGAACAGATAATCCATATTCGCATATATGCTCTCCAAAGGGAATAGAGTTGAGCTGGTTGTTACAGATGCTAAGGCCCATACCTGTAAAGCCGGTGGGCATTGAAAAATTGCATGTGCAATTGTTTCATCCGGTTCTCCGCATCTAGGACAGAAGTTATCACATCTCATGTGTCTATGATTCAGCGCACTCGTAACAGCCACCTGCCCCGATATAATCTGCCACATAAGATGACACATCTTCGGGGGTGCTTTAACCTTCCAAACTTGTGCTTGAAGCCTTTTAAAGCTAGGTTCATCTACCAAATGCTCATCCTCCTTCATTAGTATATTACGAGCTACCCAATATCCGGACTTGACAGTATACTGCCCACTCCTTGTGTAACTCCAGCAGTGTGTGTCTCTACGATGGGTTGGACTAATAGCCATACTCCTTATGAGAGGTATATCAACAGCGTCCACATAATTTGCAAGCCGATCCAGATCCCAAGACTTCGTTTCTTGATTGATAAGATCACTCACTCGCATATTCGGATGCAGAACCGGGGCTGAAGCATGCGCTGGTCTCGCTGGGATTGTGGGAATCCATTGGTCCTCCCATACCTTCACTTCAAACCCTGAATGAATCTTCTGTCTAACCCCCAATAGCAATAATTCACGTGCAGCCGAGATACTTGTCCACACATACGATGGACTGCTGACAGTAAGCTTTCGCAAAGGCGAACTTAGTCTATAATACCGCTCTCTCATAACACGAGCAACCAAAGAATCCGGATTTTGGGCCAATCTCCACAACTGCTTTGCTAGTAATGCGAGGTTAAACTCGTGAATCATCCTGAATCTAATTCCACCTTCCTCTTTAGATAGACAAAGCTTATCCCATGTTTTCCAATGTAAGCCTCTCTTTGGTGGGTTTGAGCTCCACCAAAACTGTGCAATGGCACTCGCCAAGGCATCACATATCTCCAATGGAAGCAAAAAGCAAGACATAACATATGTTGGGAGGGCTAACAAGATTGACTTAATCATAACTTCCTTTCCACCTTTGGACAGCCACCTACCCGTCCATCCATTCACTCTGTTCCGAAGTTTGTCTTTTAAGAAGGCAAACAACTTACATTTCGAGCCACTGATGTCCTCTGGTATCCCTAAGTAGGTTCCCATTCATACGTCATTTTGTATCCCAAGTGTATCTTTGATCTACTGCCTGGCTTGTTGACCAATCCTCTTACCAAAGAGTAAAGAAGACTTATCAAAATTAATGCACTGTCCAGAGGCTTGTCCATATTTCCTAACCACTTTCATAACTTCTTCACATTCACGGGGCTCCGCCTTGCAAAAGAACAGGCTATCATCAGCAAAGAGCAGGTGAGACACCGAGGGACACGCACGCGTGATGCGCATCCCCGTTATCTTTCCCTGATTCTCTGCGTGATTAAGAAGGCTAACGAGCGCTTCTGTGCATAGAATAAAAATGAAAGGGGACAAAGGATCTATCTCCTTGGCGTAGACCTCTCTCCGGGACAATATTCCCTCGTTGCTTTCCATTCATGAGTACCTTATACTTTACTGTCGTTATGCATCGCATAATCCAGATTTCGGAAAAACCCATCTTCCTCATGGTGGCTTCGATGAAAGACCATTCCATGCGATCATATGCCTTACTCATATCTGTTTTGATGGCCATCCTCTTGTTGCGCCAACTTGGTTTTGTCCTTAAGGCATGGAACAATTCCTGGGCAATCATTATGTTGTCCGAAATCCTATCTGGGAGAACCTTTTTAAGTCTTTGGCATAAAACCTTTGAGATAATCTTGTAGCAAACATTACAAAGGCTGATGGGGCGTAGTTGACTCATTTGGTTTGGCTTGTCAACTTTTGGGATAAGACATATGTTAGTATCAGTGAGACCCGTCGGAATAGTCCCTTGGAATAACAATTCATTAACCATACGAGTTAAATCATTTCGTCAGGTCCAGGAGCTTTCTCAGGATGCATAGCAAAGAGGGCTAGTTTAACCTCCCACTCTGAAACCGGAGCTGTGAGCCCCTCATTGTCTGCAGGCGTAATTGTAGTGGTTATTTCAGAAAGTGCCTCCTCAATCTCCTCAGGGTTCGATGATTGAAAGATTTGTCGAAAATAACTAGTAGCAATGGCTACCAGACCTTCCTCATCCTCCACAACATTCCCATCGGCATCTGAAACTGGAGCTGTGTAGGGATGGAGTCAAGTCTACTATAGAAATGAATATAATATTATTCAACCATACCACATAAATTCGGCTGCGCACATCGCGAAAATCATAATAACTACACACCTCAAGCCTATAAAAACACCAAAAATGAGTAAATAAATATACAAAGATAGAAGCAATTAATTAAACGATATTATGTTTAAGATAATACCCAAAAACAGCTGGAACACAAAACATAATCTTCTAACAAAGTTTAGAGATTTTGAAGTAAAGGGTTTCGTCATACATGTTTGGTTCACCAAGCTTAAATCAATCAATATCTGGAACCTTCACATCCGCCATCCTCGCTTCTGCAAGCCGTAGCTCCGATTCAAGGTTTTCCTTGTCAGACTTCATGGCATATGACAAGATGAGCTTGTCAAGTAACTCCATGTCAGACTTCATGGCATCTTTGGGTTTCAGAGCTAGAAAGCCAGACACTGCAAAACATAAACCAGATACGAAGTTAGAATTCGGAAACAACGTACCCAAAAATATACGCTATAAATACCCTTTTCTCCCCCATTCACTCCTGAACATGGGGATGAAGCTCTCCTCTACCGAGGCACTATCGATTCAAACGTAAAAGAAAAACACTTTCCAATCGTGACCTTTCCAGGAAAATTTCTCAATGATCGACATATCCACCCACGGAGATAGGTAATAATTACCCTCGCTCTTACACTTGGGCGACAGCAAGCCTCGAGGTAATCTGCACTAAGAGTCATACCGCGCTCGCAACTAAGCACAAAATTCCTGATAAGATGCTGCAGCCCGGAGAGGTAGAGTTGACTGATCGACAAACCGAACCGATCCAAGATTTTGACTATGACCCGCGGGATGGGAAACCACAATTGTCAATGAAGAAAGAAAGATTTGTAGCACGTAAAGTAACCCGGAGGCGGATGCTTGGCATCTTGACCACATTTGGGAAGGCAAAACTGCACCGAATCTGGGATCATGCGGAAGCCTCGCATAGTCTTGAGGGAACGAAGGGTCCTCATGCTCGGACCTTTCTTGTTTTTCTTTAACCCATTCCTTGAAGGAACCCAGAAGTTAGGCGGGGGGATTCCAGCAGCATGTACTGCCTGCCAATACCTCTTGGTCTCCTCGCCATCCGTGGTAAATCTTTGAAATACCAGTTCAGGAAGTTCACTATCACTGGAAAGATCAAGATCACTCGGATCAAAGATAGACGGCTGGGCACAATCAGAAATTCTCCGTTCATTGGACATGATTAACGAATAAGTATGGGAAGATTCAAAGAGAGAGAGAAAGAGAGAGAAACTTCTCTACCTTAGGAAATATTGTGTGGAAAGAAGTGAGTAAAGAATTTGAAAACTTACTCCACATATTTATAAGCATGATTTTATTATTCATCTTCGGAATTTTGGTCGTTAAAGTTCTGCCTAATTCAATCAAAGTTGCCTAACAAGTTCAAACCGCTCGCAAGAACTCTACGATTCTTCCGAGCTGGGGGGATAACTGTTGGGGTTAAAATCGGTTATGACTGAATCAACGACCAAAACTCTTTCGCAAAGTTCAAAATAGATTTATAAAGATACGAAAAGCATCAAGGAGAATTCTAAAGAGTTTCCGAACAAAGGAACTCCGGAAACTTAACAATCGTCATCATGGAAATCACCGGCAAATAAAATAAAACAAACCACGATTGTCCGACTAGCCGATTTAGCAAGATCAGCTGTAACGTCTAACTCACTAAGACGGCAAGGCTGTCTGAGACCAACCAGCTCGCCGTCTTGGCCAGCTGAACCGTCTAGTCCAGCTCGCCAAGCCGGCGATCTTGTCGTCGCATACCAGCTCGCCGGTTTGGCTAGCTGAACCGTCCCGTCCAGCTCGCCAAGCCGGCGAGCTGGTCGTCCTAAACCATCTCACCGGCTTGGCGAGCTGAACCGTCCGGTCCAGCTCGCCAAGCCGGCGAGCTGATCGTCCCAAACCAGCTCGCCGTCTTGGCGAGCTGGACCACACCGTCTAGAAATTACCAAACTATATGATAGACTTGAAATGTTTTATAAAAACGGCATCATATTATGAAACGATCCCGTTTATAATCGTAAAATGGTTAAGGCACAAAACGGCCTGAAAGGTCTTAAAATGCGATAAATGCCCACTTGGGACTTTAGACACTGCCTTATCAACCCACACACTTGGTGATGCAGAAACTTCCACTCTTCATCTTTTTTCTTTTCTGGTTTATTCTCCTCTAAGATTGGAACATGAAATTCCTTTACAAAAAGAAAATCCTCTATCTAGCATTTCCATAGATGATAATAAGCACCAGTCACGCTTATCATCCTGCCCATATTTTCCACCATTGACACAAAGCAAACAATAACCTCAGATTTATTAATTCCAAAGCTCTAAAAAAATCAGAAGCTCTGATACCACTTTGTTGGCGAAAAAAGGCCACGGTGCAGTGTGTATTCGTGTTCGCCTGACCTTGTGTGATAATATATGAGGAAAATACTTCGACAATAACAAGATATATTATAAGAGATAACTAAATGAGACAAGCAATTTTTACGATGGAAACCTCCTCGATGTGAAAAAAAACCAACGCGGCCGTAGTCCATTAAACAATCCACTATATAAATGTGTATGAGTACAACCACTTCCTCAATGTTCAACACCCTGAACAGAACAGAGACTCTAGCTACAACGAGGTATCTCCAACACAAGAACAACAACAACAACAAGAGAGTAACACCAAAGCTTCAAAACCAGCAGCAACAAGACGGCCTCAGCTCACTAAGATTCCGGCACCAGATACTAATCCCACCGTAAAAATCCAAGATGAACAAGTCAACAACACTATGCCAAATTTCATCTCAATCAGAGAAGATCTCACCATCATATTTCCCAGCTCAAGACAGCACGGCTGAAAAACTGTGACATCCAGCTTCACTAAAACCCAGGCAACAGAAGATCCAACTGTTGAACCTTTAACCCACTGACTGACGAAGCTTCCCACAAAATATCAGCTCAAACAGGATCCATTTGATCCTCGAAAACCTGCCTTGACCAATCAAGACGAATTCTGCTTCCTTCTCTCTTTTTGTCTCTTTTGTCTTTTAAGTCCTTATGAGTCTCGATACAAAAATTAGGTCAGGAGACGATATATAGTGTTTCACTAACCCTAATGTCCAAAACTAATCTCATGGACTAATATCAATGGCCCAAGCTCCAAATTTGGTTATCACCAATCAAATCCAATAGGTTTCCTCCATCTAGAAGGAACCCAACAGTTGCGACCTCCAAGACATAAATCATCTATGCAAGAATTGTTACTACTTCTTAAGAGTTGATAAATTTGTCAACTACATGGCTAATACAAGAGTTCTCTTTCTAATCTGAAGTCCGGCAAGTGCTTCTCCGTCGTTGAGGCTAGGCTTCTCTGGTTTTGGGAGGCTAGGAATGTTAAGCGTTGTGGTGAAGTCATGTGGGTTTATATGCTAATGGTGGAAGTTCATTTCCATATCTTATTGATCTTTTCCCTGTTTATTGATTCTGTTTATTAATACTGATAAATCTCCAATCATTTTCAGTGGACCATAATGCAAGCCACCATCAATTCTAAACGGCTTCCAGAAATCCTATCTAGACTTGATGCAGGTTCAATGTATTCCATCTCTGCATTTGATGTGGCTCGCTGTGCTCAGAACTTCAGGCTTACCGACTCTTCCTTGCCGATCCATTTCAATGATTTCACCGACCTTGACCCAGTTGAACAACGCAGATTTTTTTTCTGATGACAGTCTGAATATTGGAACTGGAACTTGCCCATTGCTTTTTATATGTAGCTCACTTCTTGAGCAGATATCGGGTAAGTCCAACCTTGATTTTACGTTGTCTTTCGTCTTCCCTGGGACATTCAATATAGTGTTCATGATGTTCTCAAAAAAGTTCTTCTCTATATGCATCACATCGAGGTTGTGGCACAAAAGAAGATCTTTCCAATATGGCAATTCCCAAAATACACTCTTTTTGTGCCAATTGTGCTGAACACCATAAGAATCAGGCATATTACTGGGAAAATGCCAATTCCCACCACGAGGAGCTGTTTCTAGAGCACAGTAGTAATCGATTTGCGCTTCGATTTGTTCTCCAGTTAAATATGGAGGAGGAGTGTCTCTGACAACCCTTTTGTGCCTGAAAAATTTCTTGTTTCTTCGGTATGGGTGGTGAATGGGAAGAAATCGACGGTGACAATCGAGCCAACTAGTCTTCTTACCATGCTTCAACAGAAACGCATCTGTCATTCCATTACAATATGGACAAGCTAATCTCCCATGTGTAGTCCACCCAGACAACATACCATATGCAGGAAAGTCACTTATGGTCCACAAAAGCAGCGCTCGCATCGTAAAGTTTGTTTTCGTTGAACAATCATATGTCCTCACCCTTGTTGACCACAAATCTTTCAACTCTTTTATCAGTGGTTGTAGAAAAACGTCGAGAGATCTTTTTGGATGTTTTGGACCAGGTATTAATATGCTCATGAATAGAAACTCTTGTCGCATGCACATCTCCGGTGGCAAGTTATACGGTGTAAGAAAGACCGGCCACAATGAATATTGTCTCCCAGACATTCCAAATGGACTAAATCCATCAGTGCATAATCCAAGAAACACATTCCGGCTATTGCTAGCGAAATGTGGATGTACATTGTTAAAATGTTTCTAGGCTCTTGCATATGATGGATGAGTCATCTCTCCATCCGTCTGAGTATGCTCGGCGTGCCATCTCATCCCTCCAGCAGTCTCCTCAGATTGGTACAATCTTTTCAATCTGTCTGTGATTGGTATGTACCACATCCTTTGGTACGGTACCCTATTACGCCCCCGACCTTGCGGTTTGAATCGTGGCTTCTTACAAAATCGACATTCTTCTAACTTCTCATCATCTCCCCAGTAAATCATGCAGTTGTCAATGCAAACGTCTATCATCTCCGAGGGTAACCCAAGACTATATACCAATTTCTGAATCTGATAATAAGATTCAGCAGACATATTGTCTTCTGGCAAATACTCTTTAAACAAGTCTGCCCATGCATCCATACAATTTTCAGGTAGATTGTGATCGGTTTTAATACTCATCATTCTAGCACCCAACGACAATTTAGACAGACCTTCTCTACAACCACTGTAAATTGGCTTATTCGCAACATCTAACATTTCATAAAACTTTTTAGCATCTAAGTTAGGTTCTTCAACTTCATCATCATCATGAGTTACACAGGCATCACTTACCATATCATGAACCCTATCACAATCTACCGTTTGTTCCTCTTGGTGATGATATCTATTACTACTGCAACCTTCATTACGCAAATGCTCAATCGGTTCAATCTGAAAATTGCTATTACTATTGCTACCTTCATTCCTACAACTAGCATCTTCTCCATGTTGATACCTAATATAATAATATGGCATGAAACCTCTATTTACTAAATGCTTCCAAACATTTTCACGAGGGCCTAATTTGGTATTGCAACATTTCCGACAAGGACAGAACATCTTACCACTTTCCTGCGTGAGTGGTGTAGAATCTGCTTGATGCATAAGCGTCTCCAACCCTTCGAGAAATTCTTTCGTCACCCTCCCGTTATTATCTCTGTGTGAATACATCCACTTCCGCAACTCGAAAATATTTCCCGGACCGGAAATTCTTTTTTTGTGTTTGATCAAGCTTATAGCTGATTTTTTTTGGTGTGTTTCAAATGAATCACATATGGTGGTATTTATAGAAATTTTCGAATCTGAGAATTTACTAGGAAATTGCTAGGAAAAGTAGGTACAAAACACGTTTTTGATTTAAATTCAATATTTTCTATCCAGTTCCTCTTAATTTCGTAGTAACAAATCCATTCCTCCTAATTTCGTAGTAAACAATTACTAGGACTTTACGAGGAAAGGAATTACTATGAGTTTACGAGGAAAATAACTTTTTCCTCGTAAGGGCCGTGTAAGTCTACTACGAGTTTACGAGGAAACTGTTTTCTCGTAAGTATACGAGAACTTTACGAAGAAAAATGGTTTCCTCGTAAACTCGAAGTAAACTCGTAGTATTTTTACGAGGAATTATTTTCCTAGTAAAGTTTCCTAGTAAAGGCTTAGTTTTCTTGTAGTGTTCAGATAGGAGATTTCGAGCTCAAGCCGCAGTACTACACACTTGTAGGGAAGATACCCTTCTGTGGGTTGTCCCATGAGCATCCTATGGACCATCTGGAGAGGTTCGAGGATATCATAACAGTCATAAAAGCCAATGGAGTCCCTCAAGACTATCTTCTCTGCAAGCTTTTCAAATACTTTCTATGTGGAGAAGCTTTGCAGTGGCTGAGACAACTACCACCAGGTTCTCTCACAACCTGGAGCGACATCAAAAACGCATTCCTGCATAATTTCTTTGATGACTCACGCGCTGAAGAATGGAGGAGGAAAATTGCTACATTCACTCAAGATCCTGGAGAATCATTTAAAGACACATGGAACAGATTCAAATCCTACCAGCGAGATTATCCACACCACGGATTCAACAACGTGCAGCTGCTCTGCACTTTCTACAGAGGCATCACTTTGAAATACCAGATGGCTCTAGACAAAGCTAGTGAAGGCAATTTTACAACCAGAAATCCGCAAGAAGCTGTGAAGTTGATTGATAACCTAGCTTCAACAGCGCAAAGAACACTGTGAAGACAAAAGCTACATCATTCCTTGGGAAGGAACAGATTAATGAAATGCAAGCACAGCTGGATAACGTTCAGAAGTTACTAAACAAGCAGATTTGCTCAGTGGAGGATGCAGAAACTGCAGCTGAAGAGGAATACACGGAAGAAGATGTGAACTGGATTTGTGGAACTTATTTTCAAAGGTCTGGTAACCAAGGAGGATACAGAAAGTTCACAGGACAGAAAATCAACTTCAACCAGCGTTCACATAAGCTTACCAACTACAGCAGCAGCAACATCAACAACAACATGAGTTATGGGAACTCATTCTACACAAATCCACCCCCACCCACCCAAGATAGTAAGCTAGAAGAGATGCTAGACAAAGTTCTGGAGAGTCAGCAGAAATTTCAGATGGACTTCAATGGAAAGATCAACTCTGTCTACACCAACCTCAACACCAACCTTGATGGCTTGAGCACCTATGTGAAGAAGTTGGAGAGGTGGTTCAGACAGGAGAAGCACTAAAAAAGCAAGAAATTTTAGCAAGAGGAACGGGAGAGTTTGCTACTCTCCATGATGTGCATGCCATCCTAGATGATGACTTTTGGCAAAAGCTGCAAGATTCTGAAGATGACAATGAGCCAGACTTCGAACTCAAATACTATCAATAGATATCATCTCCTGAGTATCGATCGATACCTTCAAGAGTACAGCGATCGATAGACTTTGACGAGTGTCGATAGATGGACTTAGATGAAGCTTCTTACGAGTGCAGTGCCATCAAGATTATGTCACATGAATCCTTCGCAGCACAACACCCACATCCGCCCGCCCCTATCAAAGTCGATTTACATGACATCGATCAACATGATGCCTCTCCAATCGATCGACATACATCTCGTGATATCGACCGACCCACTTTAGTCATTGTCGATCGATAGACAGTACCCCAACGTCGAGTGCAACTTCCAGAGATCGACGTTGCACGACATGATGCTTCTCCAATCGATCGACATGCATCTCGTGATATCGACCGACCCACTCCAGTCATTGTCGATCGATACAAAGTACCCCAACGTCGAGTGCAACTTCCAAAGATCGACGTTGCACGACTTGATGCACTCCGGGAGCAGTCTAAAGCTTCCACTAACCTTCCCACCACGATCATGAAGAGACCCACAGACATCTTTGAGCCCATGGAGATAGAAAAGGAAAACCATGGAAGAGTTCTCAGAAAAAGGAAAGAGACGATCCCCAAGCCTTATAAAAGGGAAGCTAATGAGAAGGAATTGTCAAGCTTCAGAAAGAGAGTTCTGAGAATACCTAAAGAGAAACCCTTTGAAGAAGCCTACTTTTCACACAGATTGTGGATGTTTTTCAGAGAAACCAGAGAGATAGAAGAAGACATCAAGAGAATGTTTCACCAAGTCAGAGACAGTCTAAAGAAGAAGATCACACTGGACAAGAAGAGCAATCTAGGGAAGTTCACAATACCATGTTCAATAAGAGGTATTGAGTTCCCTCGTGCCCTCTGCGACACAGGATCTGGAGTTAGCATCCTACCCAAGATCATGGCAGACCATCTAGGTCTGAAGATAGAGCTTACTGAGGAATCTTTCATCTTCGTGGATTGTTCTCAGCAGCACTCTGGAGGCATAGTTCGAAACCTTGAGGTTCAGATTGGAGAATCCCTAATTCCTACAGACTTCCATGTCCTGGAGAACAAGCTCAACTTCAAGACATCTCTACTTCTTGGAAGGGCCTTCTTAGCAACAGTTGGAGCTATTTTTGATCTGAAATCCAATAAGCTCTGCCTAACCCTCATAGACCCTACCATCCACTACAATCTTGTTCAAGTCATCAAGATTCCAAGGACAGAGAGCCCAGCACTCGTAGCAACTTGTTTCTGTGCCCACGAATATGATTCAATGGCTGAGTACGAGACAGAACCAGACGTATCGATCGACGGAAGCCTCTTTCCATCGACCGATACCAATCAATCAGAGTCGACCGACATGCATACATGGTCATCGATCGACAGACTATTCCAAGAGATCGAAGAGGAGTTTCCAGACGGCGATTTTCACATATATGATTGGGAGAACAATCATTAGACCCCAGAACTGGCTAGTATATACTCAGGAGGAGTATGAAGAAGATTATGAAGAGGAACGAGCCACAGAAGACATATTTCTTCCGGAAGATGAAGAAAGACCACCTCTACCAACCTTCCTCTTCAGAGCATCGATCGACAGAGACCACCCTACATCGACAGATATGCCCCAACCAAGATCGCTCAAAAGACGTTTTGAATCAACGAGCGACGACCTGTACGACCCACATGAGCCACAAGACGGAGATTACTCAACTGGAAGTTGGGCAAGCAATTACAATGAAAGTTTCGCAGTGGATACAGCACCACTGATGCATGCATCGATCGCCACGTCAGAAGCAGACGTATCGACCAACACGGAACAACATCCATCGATCGCCACGTCTCTCCAACTATCGACCAATGGCCATGACATCCTATCGACCGATCCTACATCTGAGGTACAAACACATAATTTCGATTTTACATTACTAATTCTGGATGAATTTGGTATTTTCAGGGATTTAGATGGCCATGCACGAGCAATGGATGGGAGAATCATTCTAATCTCCAAAGAAGATGTTGCAGACTGATATCACTCAAATTACCCTAAGGAGCGATTTTACTCTCATCAAAAGAGGTCAGATTGTAGTACTTAGGGATCGAATCCACAGAGAGCAAGGGCACACAATAGATTATAGAAATCAAAGTTAA
This sequence comes from Eruca vesicaria subsp. sativa, assembly GCA_932364175.1. Lineage (NCBI taxonomy): Eukaryota > Viridiplantae > Streptophyta > Magnoliopsida > Brassicales > Brassicaceae > Eruca > Eruca vesicaria. The sequence goes on along the minus strand of CAKOAT010122044.1, from coordinate 36,903 downwards.
GCTAGGTAAACAGTTTATAAAACAGTAAATAAAAGCAATGTGAACAAAGTAGCTGTTCGATTGGTTGAGTTTGAAATCAATAAGGAGAAATAGCTAGACCTAGGGATTTATCAATCAAGAGATTCAAAACTACAATTCAAGATGCTAATAGCTTATAGATTCATTATAGAACTCAATTTTAATAAGTAAGTAATCCATCTATCAATGCAATTACAAATCAGATTTCTAAGTCCTTGTTTCGCCTTTCGCATGGAAACAAGAAATGAGTATCGATCAATGCTATGGCCTGAGCGTCGATCGATATTACCTCAAACAAGCATTAATGACCTAATCGATTATGTTCAACTAGATTCCTAGACCAATTCTCATGTGAGCGTAAGTATCTAATCCAGCAGGATTCGGGTTAATTGACTGCACTTAGTGTCAATTAGGTTCCGTTAATTGACTGCACTTTAGTGCATCTCAATTGTCCTATGATTCTAGGTTCAAGCAATCAGTCACACTTTCATGACATCCTAATTACTCCAGATCCTAGTATTACAAATCACCCTGGTGTAGAGATCTATAGATATTCTAGCAATCCTAATTGATATTCAGTTTGACATTATGCTCATGAAATCCCTAAACCTAACAAGATGAACTACTTAGCATGATAGAAGAAACACAAATCATAGTCTGAATAATAATAGAATAAGAAATTAGAGATAATTCCAATGTAGTTCCTATCAATCTCTGAAGGAGATTTTATCTTCTCTCCCGCTCTCTAACAAGAATTCTGAAGTAAAGAAAAGTGTATATAAGGCGTTGCAGTCAACAATGGCTTAGAATAACATAAATAGGATTTCTGCTCGTCAGGGGTATTTTAGTAACTTTATGGTATCTTCTGGGCTTCAGTCAGAAATAAAATATACTCAGCCCGCATTCTGGCATTCATATCGATCGATATGAAGGCTTCCTCATCGATCGATATACATTCCTCTTCTCGACAGCCTTCTCTCGCTAGGCAGACTGACCACTCTTCAGTAAAACGGGCATAACTTCTGATCTAACAGTTGGATTGACCTGAGACCGGTGGCATTGGAAAGCTAAATCAAATCTCTATCATGTGTCAAAAGATCAGCTCAATCGCACCATGGGAAGGTCTCGCACCACGACTGACGCGTCTGCGCAGCTCTGCACTTAAAGGCTCCAAAAGACACCAAAATCACCATATTTCTCCAGAACGTACTTGAACCTGTAAGTACTCTAAATAGTCTCTATATTGTAGTAAATATACATAAAAACACCAATAGACCATGGCTAAAAATGGGTAAAATCCATGGTCGATCAACTCTCCCAGACGTACCCTCTTTCTTGTCCTCAAGCAAAACAGACAGGCAATCTCTCTGAAAGAGGTTTGAAAACAGCAGGGACTAAAAAGATTTTAGAAACTCAGTCACCATCTCTCTAGTAATGCAAACCAAATCATAAAAATCCTAACCTTAGAAGCACATTATACAATATCCTAGTATAGCAACCAAATTCACCTAGTCAACAACTAAACAAATCATGTCTGACAATCCCCTCTACTAACCTCATTTCTTGCATAAAATAAAAGTGCATGCTTTACCATGGGAGTATCGATCAAGGAATACATGGATTCAACTCAAGCAAGTTTTTGAGTAAATAGGCAGTCTTATTCCCAATGAACAAAAAATGTTCATCTTATTGATCTTTCTACTTTTTGTAGGCTTTTGTGACAAAGTGTAGGCGAATAGTGGGGTCATGGGTAATTTACTTTTCCCTCGCTTCCACAATGTGTGATCATTCCTTTGAATTAGAATAGTGAGGTCATGGGTAATGTACCTCTCCCTCTGCCTCTTAGGAAATCATCTCAATTTTTTTATTTTTCCCTTTTTGGGATGCCAAAGGAAGGAGAGAAGGAACCCAAAAATTTACAGACTTAGACCTTCCAGATTTGTAGGAGGATTATGATCCCTTGTATACCAAGCCCCAAGACAAGCAAATCAAGTAAATATTAGGTTGGAGGTCAGCTTTGGTTCCTTCAAACATTCTCAGCAAGTGCAAACATAGTTGACAGGTTGATCCACTTTAGTATCTCTAGTACTTCTGCAATCAGTAATCTAAGACTGGTCTAAAGAGTGGTTAGATGACAAGTAATACATCGAAATAGATCATCATCCCCTTCTTGACTCAATAAAACGAAAACATTTTAAATAAGACTCATAAAGTAGATAAACGTTAGTAATCCCCCCAAACTTAAATTACATTGTCCCCAGTGTAACACAGTCGGTGGTAAGGTGAAAATCATAAAGCAGAAATACGAAATTTAACAAGTAAGAACGATATACCTGACCGGATTAAGTATCGATCGATGAAAAAGAGTTACCATAGGTCTATGTAAGTGATGTACTGTCGACTGATATCGACTAATTCTCGTTGGTCGATTATCATGGCAATCGTCTACTCAGGTCTGCTATTCTAAATATCTAACTAAACACACAATATTAGTAGAACCTCCCCAAGACTTAAATAACACTGTGACCAATGTTATACAGCCTAATATTGGTGAAACAATAAACCATAAGGAAAATATTTAACAAAGAAACACTGTATACCTGCTTTGATGTGAGTATCGATCAACACAGTAAAGTGGCGAGCGATATTCTTGATACTCTGTCGATCGACGCTAGCTAGTCATCGTCGATTCTTATGCAAACTCATCTTCCTTGAATCTTTTTCCTAATACCTAACATAAATAAAACACTAACAGTGGGTTGCCTCCCACTCAGCGCTTATTTTTAGTCATTAGCTTGACTTCTGGAGATCTCATTCAGTCCGGGTGAAGACGTGAACTTGCTCCTGAACAAGTCTCAGTGTCTCTCTTCCTCATTTTATTGATGTAGTTGGTAAAAGCTCTGGCAGATACTTCTCCTTTATCTCTCAGCTCTGGATCACATAGCACTCTAACCTTGGCAAAAGGTTCAGAACTTCTTCTGCAGTGCACTTTATACTCAAGACTTCCCTCTTGACCTTGTGAAGGAACTAGTGATAGGAAATCTGCATCTGCATTCCTTTTCTTTTTCTTCTTCCTACTCCTTGTCCTTCCCCTGGACTTAGACTTTTCAGTCTCGGTCTGTTCTGAAATAAAGAGGGTGTCGATCGATGCTGAAGTCTTCGTGTCGATCGATTTTGAAGGCTGCTTGTCGACCGATGCTGAATGGTGATTGTCGATCGATGTTGATTCTGGTTTTTCTGACTCGCAGTTTGAACCATCTTTAGGTGCTGGATCTTCAAACATCCTTATGCATCAAATAAACTTCTCATCGGTCTTCTTTTCCAAAGGATCATAGAAGACAATTTCATCAACATTAGTCAGGCACATCCTGTTCTTCTTAAGATCACAAACTGCTCCCACTGTAGCCATGAAGGCTCTTCCAAAGAGAAGCAAATTTTTTGTGCCTGGTTTAATCTCCATGACATGAAAGTCCACTGGAACAGTGCATTCCCCTATCTCCACTTTAACATTCCTGATGATGCCTGCTGAGTCAACTCTGGAGTTGTCTGCGAGAGTGAAACTATCTTTAGAAAGTTCCACCTTTAATCGTAGTACTTCAGCAGTGTCTATTGCCATGATGCTGACTGCAGATCCAGTATCGAAGAGGGCGGTTGGCAAATCATGGTTATGTATACAACAAGGAATCATGAACTTCCCTGGATCTTGCTCCTTCTTCAGAGTTCTATTAGGCTTACGACCTAACTTGTTGAATAGCAGTTCAATGTCCTTATCTGTCTCTCTCCTTTCTCTGAAGAAATTACCAAGTCTGTACTTATAGTAGGCCTCCTCGAAAGACATATCCTTAGGTACCCTCTTCACCCTCTTGTGGAATCCATCAAGTTCCACTTTGTTAATTTCTCTGCTGAGGTGCTTGGGAATATAGGGTTTTCAAGATTTCACTCTCATCTCAACTGGAATCTCATCTTTCGTTACCTGACTTTCTATGGCAGTTTCGTATCCGTCCCATTGGTGTCGTTCGATACATGGTGTATGTCGTCGATCGACATTCTCAACAAAAGAGGTTTCATCTAGGGTTGATTTCCCTTGCTTTGGTGCTTCTGCAGATTGCTGATTCATCTTCTCTCTTGTGTTGAAAAAAACTGGAGTCTGAGATGGTTTCGAGTTGCCTTCAAGCGGTGTGCATCAAGATCTGGTAAACTAACTCGACATGGCCTCTGCGGATGTCGATCGATGTTCTGCTTCTCCTGTCGATCGATGTTCCCTTGTTGTTGTCGATCGACTGAAGCTGTTTTAACTCGAAGTAGGGTGGGAGGATGTGGGTGTTGAACGGTAAAGTCGGAGTGGTTTTGAATTCGAACAAACTTATCTGATTCCAAAAGTGGTGTCGATTGATGCATATATGTTTGTGTCGGTCGACGCTCAGGTGATGATGTTGAGCGATGCTCGGGTGTTGGTGTCGGTCGACACCAGTACGAGCTGCCTATAGACATAGAGCTTTCGACTTGAAAAGCATCTTCTTCCAGCTTCTCATGCGCAAGTATTTTCCCAAATCGAATATCTAGGATGTCATCAACCTGGTGCCTCTCACTTTCCACAGCTTTCTTTTTGACTAAAGCTTCTTGCTTCACAGCTTCTGCAGTATGATAAGCTTTGGTGTGTAGCCTCTTAACATGGCTATCTCAGGTTCCTAACCTTCCATTCAAATCTTTGCAGAGAAAATTCAATTTCAGATTCAAACTCTCAGTCATCTCTTGTTGTTCTTTCAAGAGCTTCCCTAGCATGAATTCCATCTCATCCTCATCCTAGTATGTAGCTTGTTGCACCCATGAGACTTCATGTACAAAACCAATCTCAGCCTCAACAATCTTGTTACTATCCTTTGCAGCTGATTTTACCTTGTGTATATCCAGATTTTTGACACGGTTGCTAGACACCATGTTCTCAACCAGCCTCTTAGCTTCCTCTATGGTCCTTGTCTCAAAGTTTCCTTCGCTTGCAGTGTCCATCATAACACCGTATCTTACCTCAACGCCCCTGTAGAACTTCTTTAATAACTGAATCTCCGTAAAACCATGATGTGGAGAATCCTTTTGGTATCCTATAAACCTCTCCAAGAGCTTCTGAAAGCTTCTGTAGGTCATTGACATAATGTCCAAATCATATCTCTTATCTCTTCAGCCCTTGCATCATCGAAGAATTCATTAATGAATGCATTCTGGACATCATTCCATGTAGTGAGAGATCCTGGTCATAGACGCCTCAGCCAACGTTTAGCATCCCCAGAAAGTGAAAATTTGAACAACTTGCAGATGATGTAGTCTATTGTTGCTTCATTCTTCTGGATTCCAGACGTATAGTTTTCTAGTGTCTCAATATGGCCCAGGGTATTTTCATGAGGCAGACCGCAATAAGGGTGCTCACTCACATGAATGAAGTATTTGGGGTTTACTTGAAATTTTGGAACTTCCAGAGGTAGTCGAATAGCAGACATGTTGGCATATAACTCTTCAGGCCTGATCAATCCTACTAGCGTTCTCTTGCGAGAAACTCTAGCATACTTAGTGGTAGCAGATGGCTCAAGGATTGCAGTTCCTTCTCCATCTATCTTCTGACCTTCTGCATTACACAGATGACCTTCCTGGTCATGCAGGTCTCAATTCTCATCTTGTACAAGGGATATCGTCGCAACCATGTCTCGCTGCTCAGTATCGATCGATCTTCGAGGTGAAGTATCGATCGATGTTGGGTTGGAAATGTCGTTTGACAGAAGGGTAGCTTCGGTCGATGTGGGTGGGCGAGTATCGGTCGATGAAGACGGTGTCTTGGTCGACTGTGGTTTGCGAGTATCGATCGACACACTAGTGTTGTTATCGATCGATAGGGAACGTGTTTCCTTGCGGATCGATCGCTCCAATCTTGTAGGATCTGAGACGAAAAGTAATTCCTCCTTGCTGCTTCTGGTACTGATAGGTATGTATCTGAAAGACAAGAAAAAAATTTCAGTAAGTAACTATAACAGTAAATAAAACCTAGACTAAACCTATTAATCAAGTCTAATGGCGAATCCTTGCTGCTCGGCAACGGCGCCAAATCTGATATCACTCAAATTACCCTAAGGAGCGATTTTACTCTCATCAAAAGAGGTCAAATTGTAATACTTAGGGATGGAATCCACAGAGAGCAGGGGCACACAATAGACTATAGAAATCAAAGTTAAGCTAGGTAAACAGTTTATAAAACAGTAAATAAAAGCAATGTGAACAAGGTAGTTGTTCGATTGGTTGAGTTTGTAAGCAATAAGGAGAAATAGCTAGACCTAGGGATTTATTAATCAAGAGATTCAAAACTACAATTCAAGATGCTAATAGCTTATAGATTCATTCTAGAACTCAATTTTAATAAGTAAGTAATCCATCTATCAATGCAATTACAAATCAGATGTCTAAGTCCTTGTTCCGGCTTTCGCATGCGAACAAGAAATGAGTATCGATCGATGCTGTGGCCTGAGCGTCGGTCGATATTACCTCAAACAAGCATTAAAGACCTAATTGATTATGTTAAACTAGATTCCTAGACCAATTCTCATGTGCGCCTAAGTATCTAATCCAGCAGGATTCGGGTTCCGTTAATTGACTGCACTTTAGTGCATCTCAATTTTCCTATGATTCTAGGTTCAAGCAATCTGTCACACTTTCATGACATCCTAATTACTCCAGATCCTAGTATTACAAATCACCCTAGTGTAGAGATCTATAGATATTCTAGCAATCCTAATTGATATTCAGTTTGACATTAAGCTCATGAAATCCCTAAACCTAAAAAGATGAACTACTCATACATGATAGAAGAAACACAAATCATAGTCTGAATAATTATAGAATAAGAAATGAGAGATAATTCCAATGGAGTTCCAATCAATCTCTGAAGAAAATTTTATCTTCTCTCCCGCTCTCTAACAGGAATTATGAAGTAAAGAAAAGTGTATGTAAAGCGTAGCCATCAACAATGGCTTAGAATAACATAAAGAGGGTTTTTGGTCGTCAGGGGGTATTTTGGTAACTTATGGTATCTTCTGGGCTTCAGTCGGAAATAAAATATACTCGGCCCGCATTCTGGCATTCATATCGATCGATATGAAGGCTTCCCCATCGATCGATATACATTCCTCTTCTCGACAGCCTTCTCTCGCGAGGTAGACTGACCACTCTTCAGTAAAATGGGCATAACTTCTGATCTAACCGATGGATTGACCTGATACCGGTGGCATTGGAAAGCTCACTCAAAGCTCTGTCTTATGTCAAATATCAGCTCAATCGCACCATGGGAAGGTCTCTATCCAGATCTAAACATCTGACGCGTCTGCGCAGCTCTGCACTTAAAGGCTCCAAAAGACACCAAAAACACTATATTTCTCCAGAACGTACCTGAACCTTTAAATACTCTAAATAGACTCTATATTTTAGTAAATATACATAAAAACACCAATAGACCATGGCTAAAAATGGGTAAAATCCATGGTCGATCACATACATTCTTCAGATGACCCACTCAACCTATCCAAAATTCCACCACACAACGATCGATACATGGAGAATCACATCGACCGATATACGTCGGGAATTTGGGAAACGAGCCTTCAGATCCGGCATTCGTCAGTTCTTATGGGAAAAGAAAGACGAATATGGTGTTTACAGAGATGAGAATGGTTTCGCAAGAGGAGTAGACGGAGACATCATACATGTTTCCAAAGAAGATATTGGGAAGCTGCTGAATAGAGCCTCACTGATGGAGCACTCTTGTTTCTGTTTACCAGAGCACGCTGAATAGTTTGCTAAAGGAGTTCTAGTTTACAAGCTCTACACACAAGCAGAGGTCACATACATGATCAATGGTTGAGCTGGTTAACATAACTGGGAGATGGCATCACTGAGGTCTGAACATGAAAAAAGCCATAGCATCACTTCAAAGAGAATTACATTGGAATCAGACTGGCAAAGACTCTCAGACACGGAAATCGACGATACAGCCTCATTGGCATCGATCGACACCACCATAGACAAGCCTATCGAGAGTCACCTACAAGAGCTATCGATCGATGACCCACCATGTCCATCGACCGATATTCCAGCACAAGAGTTCTGTACCAGAGAAGAAATTAAGGACATGACAAGAGATATCTACAAATCTATTGAAGCATGTGGAGACGAAGCTTACAGATTACTCGACAAGATGTGGTTCCTGGTACAGAGTGACGTTCAAAGATTGGAATGCACAACCGAAGGAATTCAGAAAGAGATCAAAAACATTCAGAGACAGCTCGCGAATCGAACTACACCGAGATTGGTCGATACTATCCCTTCCCATGTGCAAAACATTCAAAACCTCGACACAATGCAGCTGAGATTGATCTAGAACACACCTACAGCAATATTGGAAAACATGAGTTCAGTATTGCAAGCATTGAGGAGTGGCTACAGAGAATCCACTATGAGGTCCAAGGGTTGAAAGCTAGTATGACAAAAAGCGAGAAAGCCACAAGAAACTTCTTAACTTCATGGTTTGAAGAATCACAAGATAAGGAGGATACTTGTTTCCCAACAAGCACCTGCCATTCACCTCACTAGCCACCATACCTCCATAGTCAAGTTAAATGACTTTAACTAAGCGCTGAGTGGGAGGCAACCCACGGTTAGGTATATTCTTCCTTAGTTTTAATTTATTTTTACTTATTACTTTCGTTTTATTTATTTCAGATGATACACGATCACTACCTCTATCGATCGATAAGATACTGTCGATATCGATCGACACAGACCAATCCATGACGATCGATGAAGGTGACTCACCATCGACCGATACGAATTTCGGTCAGGTATATCGTTCACAATTTTCGATATCAGTTATACATTATTTATTTATGCCCTAGCTCCGACTGGTTATACACTGAGGACAATGTATGATTTAAGTCTGGGAGAGTGGAGATTACTGATGCTACTTTACCTTTTTGATCTAATTAAATGTTTTCAAAATTTGTTTTATTGAGTCAAGAAGGGGACAAAAAGATTTCAAAATTTTACTTTTTATCTAACTACTCTTTAGCACCATTCTTAGAATTATTGATTGCAGAAAGTACTATTGATGCTAAAGCTGATCACCATTCACCTATGACAACACTTTTCATGATTGTTTGCAAGAACCAAAGCTGATTTCCAACCTAATCTGACATCTATTGCTTGTCTTGGGGCCTGGTATACAAGGGATCAGAATCCTCCTACAAGTCTAGAAGGTAAAAGTTTTGATAATTTTGGTTTCTTTCTCTCCTTCCTTTGGCATCTCTAAAAGAGAAAAATAAAAGATTGAGATGATTTCCTGAAAGGCAGAGGGAGAGGTACATTACCCATGACCCCACTATTCTAATTCAAAGGAATGATCACACATTGTGGAAACGAGGGAGAGGTACATTACCCATGACCCCACTATTCGCCTACACTTTGTCAGAAAAGACTACAAAAAGTAGAAAGATCAATAAGATGAACATCTGTTGTTCAATGGGATTGATATAAAAGAAAAAGAAAATTTGGGATTCAGAGAAGGGATATATATGGAGAAAAGAAACCATAATGAGAATGCATGGAACTTGCTTGAGTTAAATCCAAGTGTTCCTTGATCGATACTCTCAAGGTAAAGCCTACACTTTTATATTATGCATAAATGAAATCAGTAGAGGGGATAGACAGACAAGATTGCTAAGTTGATTGGCTAGATGAATTTGGTTGCTAAGCTAGGATATGGTATAGTGTACTTCTGTAATTAGTAATATGAGATGTAGCTTGCAACAAAGTAGGGGTTATGATCTTAAGTTAAGATTTTATTGAGTCCCTGCTATTTTTAAACTTATTTCAAACACTAACTATTGTGTTTGCTTGAGGACAAGCAAAAGGTTAAGTCTGGGGGAGTTGATATACAATGGTTTTGACCCACTTTTAACCATGGTATTTATATGATTTTAGAATATTTATATATATATATATATATATATATATATATATATATATATATATATATATATATATATATATATATATATATATATATATGTTTTGGAGTCTATTAGGTATGTTTTCAGGTTCAGGAGCATTTTGGAGTAAAGTGATGATTTAGGTGCCCTTATGGACTTAAAGGAGAGTTTTCCTGAGATGACTATAAAGATCAGACAATAAGGTCGATATCCAGAGATACATATCGATCGATACACATCCTGTGTAATCGATCGACTACGCTTCCGTAGAAGATGACAAATTGAGATACTCCATCGATCGATGTACACCATGTACCATCGATCGATATGAAGCGTGAAGTACAAGTTTGACTCGGCCTTGAAGCCCAAGTTCTCTCATTATTACAAGATTGCCCCTGACGAGTTTTTAACCTAATGGAACTCATATTTATAGTTATGCCTATGTGTTTTGGCTAGACATTCTTTGTGTGATTTTACATGCATTTTGTACCTTTTAAGCTTTGCATGCTTTTTATGCTCTTAGTTCTTTGTTTTATAAAAGTATTCTTTTCATCTTATTCTCATTTTCATAAAAGGTTATAGAGTTCTTGATTTAGAAGAAACACACAAAGAGATTTGTTGTTCAAAAGAACCAAGAGTTCAATCTTCTAATCTAATGAATTTCTATTATTACCTTGTTGCTATGAATCACTTAGCCATGTCTGAGTAGATTCACTTGTTAGATTTAGGGTTCAAATAGTTATGAGGGATTAGCCCCAAATATGGAATGTTGAGTTGTGATATTCATTATCCTGATGAACCCTAATGCTTACTCTAGAGTAGCTAACTAGAGTATGATCATGGAATGATTTAATTTGTTAATCATCATCCTGAAATCATTCGGTATAAGCTGAGATCCTCTAGGGACGAACAAGAGCCGGTCTATGATCTTGGTGAACACATATTGAATTCGATCTTCCTATAGAGTAATCGATTGACCGCAACCCATATAGCCGATATCGCTGTCAAACCATCGGTCGATATTGCCGGCAGTCAGATCAATGGACGAGTCTAATAGCGACTGCTAATAGGTTTATCTAAGAGTTGAAGTTCTTTAATATCTTGCAAGCAACTTATAAAGACATTTGTAGCATTATAATCCTGATTATCTGAATAGCAACCTTGAATTTAACTACTTTCTTTTATTGTTTAAAACCTAAGCCAATTCTCTTGAGCAACTCACCATTGCTCACAACTGCAATTTACTTTTAAACCTTAATCAACCTAGCATAATCACTTAGGATTATATCTTTTGTGTTCCTTAGTTCTTTGTAGATTCGATCCCTAAGTACTACAACTGAACCTCTTATTTGAGAGAGTAATTCACTCATTAGGGTAATTTGATTGATATCAGCAGTGAAACTGATCTCATCTGTCCCAAGGAGTAGGCGCTTTGGGTCCCTCGTCTCTTGGCCATGCCTTGTGTTTCTGGTGCTGCGCTTAGTGGCCGCGTGGCTTATACCGCTTATCTCTGAGCCTACGAAGATCACGTGGATAACTCGGTCTTGGTTCGGGGGAGACGCGGGCCTTGTTTCTGTGGGTCGGTTCGCGCCTTCCTTAGCCTGGATGCTTTTGGCTTTATCGGAGAGGAACTTCTTTAGGTGCCCCTTCTTGAGGAGCTCGTTGACTTCCAGCCTTAGGGCCATGCAGTCTTCCGTCTTGTGACCGTAGTCATGGTGGAAGTCGCACCATCGGTTGGGGTTTCGATTAGCATCGGCGGCCTTCTTTTTAGGAGGCCATTTGACCTACTGGCCAATCTACCTTAGGACTTTCTCCAGCTCGGCCTTTGAGATGGATATGTGAGAGATGTCGGGCCATGTAGATAGGTTCATCCCCTCGAGTCGAGGTAAGGGGCGATTCGGGTGCCTGTCCCTGCTGTATCCTCCGGCCTCCCTTGGGGGCCTGGACTGGAACCTTTCATCACGATCGTTCCTAAGCGGCCTGCTAGGCCCAGGTTCTTACTTCTGCTGAGCCTTGGCCCGACTCGTGACGTCTTCTTCCCATCTCACTTGGGCCCAGGCCCTAGATAGGACATCTTCTATTGTTTTATGCTGATACTTAGTTAGTTCCTTGTACAGGTCCCCATCTGGAAGCAGGCCTCTTTTGAAGGCGGAGATAGCTGTCCTTGCGTTGCATTCGGGGATCGCCACCTTTTCTTGATTGAATCGCGCGATGTAGGCCCAAAGAGTTTGGTCCTATGCTGGAGTACTTCGTAGAGGTCGTAGGAATTCTTTTCCAAGTTTCTGCTACTGGCAAATTGCTCCACGAACTTGTCGCTGAGTTCCGCGAAGGACCTAATGGATTTCGTGGGGAGATTGATGTACCACTGAAGGGAAGGACCGGTTAGGGTTGAGCCGAAGCCCCTGCACATGGAAGGATCTCTCAGTCCTCGGGGGATTGTTGCTGTTAGCATCCGTTACTTGTCGAGGGCTACGTGGTTTTCTGGATCGCTGGTCCTGTCGTAAGTCTTCATGGTAGGGAAGGAAAATTTCCTTGGCATCTCGACCGAGGCAATCTCTTCCATGATGGGCGTGTCGGAGTAGGAGTTAGGGTCGCTCCTTCTAATGGGGGAGCCATGCCTGAAACCCTTTCCACCATTGACTGGATTGTGTTGAACTTCTCGGCAAATATCTTCTCGAGATACGCCACGGTGGCTGGATCTGATATCAAGGGGTCGTCAGGTGAGCATTCCTCTTCCTCCATATCAGAGTCACTGCTGAGGTTCACCTGTGTCCTTCTTGTTGTTGCTTCCTTGCCTTCGGGTTCCTTGTCATCGGGAGCTGTACGCTGAGTTTCTCCTTCTTTGTCGGCAGGAGTATTGAGGGAGGGCATGGTTCGGACTTGGGTTCAAAACCTCCGACGCTTGTTGCTGTTCTTTCCGAGATCTTGGTTCTCCTCTTGGAGAAGATGGTTTTCGTCTTCGAGTACCCCTACTTTCTCGGCGCTTCGTTGCAGTTGTTGAGGATGCTCGTCGAGATTAGCTTTTAGGATTTGAACTTCTTGGAGAACCTCTGAGCTGTCCCCGGCTGTTCCTAGATCCTTGCGAAGCTCGGTGATTTCTCCTCGAAGGGCGTTGAGCTGACTGATGAGCTCGGCTTCTATTGGAGTAGCTTCTATTGAATTACTCCCCTCCTTCTAGCGCCAAGCTGTTATGGTATTTTTGTGTAGGGTCGTCTTAGTACTACGGAACACAAGAAGGTTCAAGTTAAGATATAGAGAAGCAAAGGTGTTCGTAAGAGAGAAGGAGAGATTAAGAGGAACTCGTAATAGATAAACAAGAAACAAGTAGAGAAAGAGAGATCTTATTGATTATTCGATGGAGGCTACAATATTGGTGTAAGAACCCTAGCCGTCTAGATCTAGTCCTTCAATATCTAGGTGTCCATCCCTTATTCAAGGGTTTGGGTTCCCCTTATATTGATGTAGATGTCGGCTTGCATTAGGTTAAACTCTTCCATATTGGCGAATATGGGAGAGTTTCATTGTATGGAGAACTTCCATTTTACTCAAGGGTTGGTTTTTGAAAAGGGGTCGGGCCCGGGGAACCTGAAGGCAGGGTCCGTGCCCTGGGTCCCTTTGGAGCCGGGATCTAGAGGCCGTTGCCCAGCCTGGAGGCTGGAGGAATCTGGTGCCTGGATATTTTTTCCCAACAGCAGGGTCTCCCCATCTAGGGGTTTTGAGAGGAGAGGAGGCGTGATCAGGTAAGTTTTGAGATTGTTGAGAGCGAGTTCGCACTTGTCACTCCATTGGAAGTCCTTGGGGTCTTTCAGGGCCTCAAAGAAGGCGTGAGATTTGTCGGACAGCCTAGAGATGAATCTGCTTAGTGCGGCCATCCGTCCCGTTAATCGTTGGACTTTCTTTATGCTTCGCGGGAAAAGGATCGCCTGGATGGCTCGCACCTGCTCTGGGTTGGCCTCGATGGCCTTGTAGGTAACTGTGTACCCTAGGAGTTTTACGGAGCTGACCCCGAATGACCACTTTGAAGGGTTAAGCTTCATGTTGTATTTCTTGAGGGTGATGAAGGATTGTTGTAGTGGTCTTCTTCCTCGAGGGATTTGACCAACATGTCATCTATGTAGACTTCCATGGTCTGCCCGATCTGCTCGGCAATCATCATGTTTATAAGTCTTTGGTATGTAAACCATGCATTTTACAGGCCGAAAGGCATGACTTTGTAGCAGTAAATGCCTCTGGGGGGCATGAAGGAGGTCTTTTCCTGGTCGTCTGGATGCATAAGGATTTGGTTGTAGCCATAGAAGGCGTCCATGAAGCTCATGAGATGGTGACCTGCAGTGGAGTTGACGAGCTTATCGATATGAGGTAGGGGAAGAGGATCTTTGGGGCATGATTTGTTTAGGTCGGTGAAATCTATGCAGACCCTCCACTTCCCGTTCTTCTTCCTGACCACAACAACGTTGGCTAGCCACTCAGGGTACTGGACTTCTCTTATGAGTCCAGCGTCGAGCAGGCTCTTGACCTCTTTGTTGATTATTTTGTCCCTCTCGGGGGCGAATTTCTTTCTCTTTTCTCGTACAGGAGTGAATTGAGGGTCTACCTGCAGCTTATGCATGATGATCTCGGGGTTGATCTCGGGCATGTCCTCATGTCCTCGGAGTTGAAGCGGAGGAAGTCGATCAATCTGTGCCTTAACTCTGTGGAAAGCTTGGATCCTATCAACAATTTCCGGTCCGGGTCTCTTTCATCTAGGGGTACCTCATCTCTTCTACTTCGGGCTCCTCCGTATTCGAGGCCGGAGGGCCTTTCAGTAATTGCTATAAGATCGGGCTTTTTCCCTTCAGTTTGGTTTGATAGCAGGCCCTGGCGTTTTCCTGATCTTCTTTGATTACCCTGATTCCCCACGGGGTTGGGAATTTGATGGATTGGTGGAGATTCGAGGGTACGGCCACCATGTTGTGGATCCAAGGCCGGCCCAATATCATGTTGTAGGAGGATGCGCAGTCGACAACGAGGAACTTTGTTGGTTGGTTTACTCCTTCGGCGTATACTAGAAGGACTACCTCTCCCAAGTTGTTCTTTACCTCTCCGTTGAAGCCTATAAACGGATTGACCTTCCTTGTTAGTGCCTTTTCCTCTAGCCCTAGATAGGTGTAGGCTGGGAGGAAGATGATGTTGCCAGAGCTACCGCTGGCTATCAGGATCCGTCTCACTAAGCAGTTTTCTACGGTGAGGTTGATGACCAGGGCGTCGTGATGAGGAGCCAGGACTGTAGTGACCCTGTCTGAGGGTAGATTTTGGTCGAGAAAATCTAAGCCTCTATATTAGGAAAAACCTTGATTTGGATGGTGTTCATGGTTAAAGAGAAGAGTTTTGGTCGTGGAATAATTAAAAAGGATCAAGTCAATCGGAAGTTGGTCGAGAGTCTTCAGATATTGGTCGAGTCAGGAGCGGTAATGGTCGAGTACATGGACAAGGAACTTCAGCATGAGCCAGGGAGCATGATGATCAACTTAGGAGCTTATTAAATGACATTTGGTAGCAAAACATGGAGTTTGGTCGCAGCAAAATGAAGAAAGTTCGGAAGAAACCGATTTTTGGTCGATAAGGCCGAAATAGGCTATTCGGGCGATTTTCGAGATACGAAGAAGGAACGAAATGCTCAGGAGTGATCTACCAGTCTTAATACATTCATGAGAAGATTTCTTGGAGTTGATGACGTGGCAAGAGAGAGATGACCAAAGATGACATGACAATCACCCATTGGCCGCAGCAAAGTGACATGGCACTACACATGGCGATTTCACATTTGCCAGGAGGATACTTAGAATCCAAGCTACTGAGATTCTAGAAGCTAAAACTTGACTTGCAAGGGAGTGGAGACTTGGTGACCAAGCCATGAAAGTTCTAGAATGTGGGTAACTTGCAAGGAAAGTTTGGTGAGTGGGACACATGCCCATATCTCTCCATGCACATAAGCCACTTGTCCAACCATCCTCAACCCTCCTTTTCCAATAAATACCAAGCCATCCCCTTGATATTTTTCCATCCCAAAACCGTGATCCACCTTAGAGAGAGAGTGAGAGGTAGTTTAGTGAGAGAAAGTTGTGTTTAGTTAGTTTTCGAGTGAAGAAGCTTAGATCGTCCGGAGGAGTTAGGGTCCGACGCTTTCCAGACTTATTTAGGGACCTTTCCAGCCTTTAGCACTGTGAGTTATAGTTATGAATGTTTGTGTGTTGAAGTTTATTATTGCAGGTTCCCGACATTTTTAAGTTCAATCTCGGCAGTAGGCTAGATCAGTCTTGGTGTCGGTTTGTGTAGTTAGATCTAAAGATATTTTATTTTACTGTCTGAGTGATAATTTATGAAGGGTGGTGGGTTCTGAAGTTGTATATTATCAATGTTTGGCTAAGCATGTTCTTGTCTGATTGTTGCTTGACCAAAGATCGATGATGTTACAATGGAGGTACCTAACACTACATAAGTTAATCTCAGATGATATAAGTGATTGCCCGATAATCTATTATAGATTGATAGATTGTGTGATTGATTGATTGTTGATTGCTGGTATTGCTTGATGAATTGTGTGTTTAGTTTATCGCTGCTTCGGCTATCGCTAGGTTAATTGTTAGAATTGGTTGTTAGATTCATTGATTGTTATATTCTGTGATTTATTATTGATTGCTTGATTTCTGTGATTGTGTGGTCGATTGCTAGTTTAATTTTTTGGTTTTTCGTCGATAAATCAGTATTTGTGAAAATGAGTCGTTTTGGTGTAAAATGGTTTTACTCTTGATTCGGTATCGTGTGATCCGATGTGAGTGTGGGCGGTTCGATCCTACCTAGCCCTCACTAAATTAGTGGGAAGACTCGGAGAGACGGAATTGCAACCTAGGACCGAGTACTATCCGACGGGATAGTTAGCTGACGTGGCCGGTTTATTCCGGAACAGCTAGTCGATGGCCGTTTCTCAAGTGCCTTTGTGGCTATGAGATGTTTATGACTGTTTGGGGACAGGATCGAATGTGCGAGCCCTTTTTGAGAGAGTGTGTGTTGAGTCGTTTTCTTAAAGAATGGTTGAGTCGAGATTTCTGATTGTATTTAATTGATTGATTGATGTGTGTTATTTTGGGTTTCTGGGGGGATTGATTGTCTTGTTAGAGGGAGCTGTAACTGACTGAGAGATTAGCGCTCAAACTCGTTGTGTAAATCTTTTTCTTGCAGGTAACCCGTAGATGTGCGCAAGGAACGGCGGCCGGTGTAGTTTTATGTCGTCTTTGCAGTATTTTGATAAATGTTTGTACTTTTCGTATTTTGGCTTGGCCTCAAAACTCTTTTGTATTTGTATTGATGAACAATGTTGTAATCCCAGTTGTATTATTAATAAAATTATGTTTTATATATAACTTGGGTTCCGTCTAATATTATTAACCTTGTCAGGGTTAAAACACAACTCGTGATCGTGGTACGGGTTGCAAACCCTTAGGCCATGGTCTCGAGGAACTAGGGATCCAAAATGGGTTGGCTAAAGATGTGAATTCTTTTAGTATCTTGGCTAATCTGTTTTGGTGAACTAACTTGTGGCATCTTTGGATCGGTCTAGGTTGAGAGATTGGTTGTGCATGTTCTTGTTTGATTGTTGCACGGCCGATCGTCGAAGCTTGGTTGGTCGTCCATGTTCTTGTTTAATGATTGGGTGGCCGACTGGGTGGACTTTGACCTAGGATTGTTCAAGGGTGTTACAAGGACCCTCTCCTGTTCCTTGGCAGTGAAACTGATCTCATCTGTCCCGAGGAGCAGGCGCTTTGAATCCCTTAACTCCTGACCATGTCTAGCATTTCTGGTGCTGCGCTTGGCGGCCGCATGGCTTATACCGCTTATCTCTGAGCCTCTGAAGATCACGTGGATGACTTGGTCTTGGTGCGGGGGAGACGAGGGTCGGTTTGCGCCTTTCTTGGCCTGGAGGCTTTTGGCTTTGTCGAAGAAGAACTTCTTTAGATGCCTCTTCTTAAGGAGCTCGTTGACTTCCAACCTCAGGGCGATGCAATCCTCCGTCTTGTGACTGTGGTCATGGTGGAAGTTGCACCATCGGTTGGGGTTTCGATTAGCGTCTACGGCCTTCATCTTAGGAGGCCATTTGACCTTCTGGCCCATCTGGCTTAGGACGTTTACCAGCTCGGGCTTTGAGATAGACAGGTGGGAGATGTCGGGCCATGTAGATACGCTTATTCCCTCGAGTCGAGGTAGGGGGCGATTTGGATGTCCACTCCTACTATGTCCGCTGGCTTCCCTTGGGGGCCTGGATTGGGATCCTTCATCGCGATCATTTCTGAGCGGCTTGTTTGGCCTAGGCTCCTGCTTCTTCTGGGCCTTGTCCTGGATTGTGACATCTTTTTCCCATCTCACTTAGGCCCAGGCCCTGGAGAGGACGTTCTCCATCATCTTGCACTGGTATTTGGTTAGTTCCTTGTACAGGTCCTCATCTGGGAGCATGCCCCTTTTGAAGGCGGAGATAGCCATCCCTGCGTTGCTTTCGGGAATAGTTACTTTTTCTTGGTTGAAGTGCGCGCGATATAGGCCCTAACAGGTTCGGCCATATGCTGGAGTACTTCGTAGAGATCGTCGGAATTCTTTTCCAAGTTTCTGCTGCTGGCAAATTGCTCAACGAACTTGTCGCTGAGTTATGCAAAGGACCTTTAGATTTCATAGGGAGATTGATGTACCATTGGAGGGAAGGACAAGTTAGGGTTGAGCCGAACCCCCTACACATGGCAGGCTCTCTCAGTCCTCGGGGGACTGCTGCTGTTAGCATCCGTTGCTTGTAGAGGGCCACATGGTTGTCCGGATCGCTGGTCCCATCGTAGGTCTTCATGGTAGGGAAGGAGAACTTCCTTGGCATCTTGACTGAAGCGATCTCTTCCACGAAGGGCGTGTCGGAGTAGGAATTAGGGTCGCTCCACCTGATGGGGGGAGCTACGCCTGGAAGCCTTTTCACCATCGATTGGATGGTATTGAATCTTTCGGAGAACATCTTCTCGAGGCTTGCCACGGCAGCTGGATCTAAGATCAGAGGGTCGTCAGGGGAGTATTCCTCGTCCTCAATATTGGAGTCACTACTGATGGTTACTTGCGTCCTCCTTGTTGTAGTTTTCTTTCCCTCGGGTTCCTTATCATCGGGAGCTGTACGCTGAGTCGCTCCCGCTTCGTTGATAGGAGTATCGAGGGAGGGCATGGTTCAAACTTGGGTTCGGAACCTTCGGCGCTTGTTGCTGTTCTTCCCGAGATATTGGTTCTACTCTTGGAGAAGACGGTTTTCGGCTTCGAGTGCTCCTACCTTCTCTGCACTTCGTTGTAACTGGTGGGTGTGCTCGTCGAGTTTGGCTTTTAGAGTTTGAACTTCTTGGAGAAGTTCTGCATTGTCGCCGGCTGTTCGTGGAGCCTCGCGGAGCTCGGCGATTTCTCCTCGGAGGGTCTTGAGCTGATTGAGGAGCTCGGCTTCTCTTTGAGTAGCTCCGGTGGGTCCGGTCCAGTCTTCCGGTGTTATTGTCACGTAGTTGGGTAACTTCCCTCCTTCTAGCGCCAAACTGATATGGTATTTTTGGGTAGGGGCGTTTTAGTACTACGGAACACAAGAAGGTTCGATTATGAGTTGTGAGAAACGAGAGGGAATACGGAAATTTGTATGAGGTAAGGAGAAATCAAAGAGAAACAAAAAGAGATGCAAGATAAACGATAGAGAAGGAGACGTATTATTGACTATTTGAATAGGGGCTACAATATTGGCATATGAACCCTAGCCGCCTAAGTCTCGTCTCTCAATCTCTAAGTGTCGATCCCTTATTCTAGGGTTTTGGTTCCCCTTATATAGATGTAGATGTCGGCTTGCATTAGGTTAAACTCTTCCATATTGGCGAATATGGAGAAGTTTCCTTAAATGGAGAACTTTCATTTTATCCAATGGAACAGGGGTCGGGGCCCGGGGAACCTGAATGCAGGGTCTGGGCCCTGGGTCCCTTCAGAGCAGGGGTCTAGAGGCCGGTGCCCAGCCCGGGGGCTGGAGGAATATGGTGCCTGGATATTTTTTACCAACAAGTTGTGTAAAGCACTTGGGAGATGCTACCAAGGAGGAAGTAAGTGAAGCCACTGAGGCTACTCAAACCAAGAAGAAGATGAAAGCTCCTCAATCTCCAAAGCTTGCCAAGATGCCACACACTCTCACTCTCCACCCTTTGAATCTCAAAGATGGAGCCATTGAGTATAAGTACAAGTGCAAGGGAAGGTCCAAACCATTCTTAAGCGCCAGAGAAATTATCTCTCCTCAACTCCAAGCTGATCCACCCAAGCTCCAAGGCTCCTTACACACGTCCTCACCATCACCCTTGATAGTGGGAAGGATCCTCTTTCTCAATAGGTAAACAAATGTAGTCAAGCTAAGAGACTTTAAACAAGCTCACTTGGGAGGAATTCCCATGATTATTCTTGTACATATTTCTTCTCTTAGTGTGTTGAATAAGGATATGAAAAAGTTTGGGGGTCTCCTCAATATGCCCAAAGGTCATGCCCAAACACCAATAGCCACAACACTGCTCATTCCCACTTGAGGTATCTCTGCAACCATTCTTTATATATACAATTTCTTTTATCATATTTTCGGTATATCCTTCTCTCTTACTCACACAGAGACTGTGTGATTTAAGTTTGGGGGAGGTGCCAAGTATTTGATCATGTTTGCTTTGTTGATTTTGAGTCTCATGCATTGTATTGTACATACATATATGCATAGAAAAATCCAAAAAGTGAAATTCCATAAGAAACAAACACAAGCATTTAGATTGCATCATAGCATCTTTAGGATTGAGTCAAGAAGCATTTAAATTGCATTCATGCTTTAGGAGCTGACCTCATAAGGAAACACATGCTTAGAAATAAAAATGACAACCTAAGTAATCATAGCAAGTAGCTTAAGCATCTCTTGAAAAGCTTGCATGCTTCGAGCCTTGAAAACTCTTCTTGAAACTTGTTGCTTGTGTGAGATTGACATTCTCCTTTAAAACCAATTCCAAATGAACTTAAAAGTTAATTGAACTTAACTTTTCTTGCTTATGGGAACTTTCATACTTGATCATGGGTCATACACATTTGGGTTTTTCTTATCCTTCATACCACTCTTTTTAAAAACCCAAATGGCACTCCTTACCCATAAACCCTTACCATAATTTGAAGCCTAAATCATATTACTTGTGTGAGGTCTCTTTTGATAGCTTGTCATGTGCAAACTTGAGAGTATTAGGGGCGACATTGGTTGTTCTTATCTCAGGCTATCTATAGGACCTCTTGAGATCTGGCAATTAGGATGGAAAGTTTGGTATTGTGATGCAAATGAGTTTATCTTGGGTATTGGGGTGTTAGATGAGTGAAAACAATGAACCAATGAAAGAAAAAGAAAAGAAAAAACCTCTAGGGATCAAAAGAAAAAGAAAGAAAAGTTCTAGAAACTTCAAATAAGAAACTCCTTAGACTAATGAAATGAAAGAAAGAAAAGAGTCTTGGAAAAGACTTTGGGGAAGACATAAGAAAAATGAGAGTAGAGCTTAAGTAAAAAGTGAAATAAAAATTCTCTAGTTGGTTCAAAAGAAAAGACAAGAGAAAGGGTTCATTGGGTGAGTGAAAAAGAGAGTGATCTAAATGTTTTTGGGATGAATGGGTTTGGGATTAACACCAAGAGTAAGGGTAGAGTTGCAAAGTGTTTAGGAAAAAGGTAGAATGATGAGAACAAGTAATGTATGCATAAGTTGCTCCTTTCCTTAGATATATTTTGCATAATGATCAAGCTCATATTCTTGAGTGTAAGCCACTAAAAAGAAATGTATTGAAACCCCTCTTCTATTCTCATTTAGCAATTTAACTTACCAAGCCAAATGATTGAGATCAATTTTCCATTTGCAAGAACTCACCTTATTAGCTTATGTTTAATTGAATGTGAGGATTGGTTGAGGAGAATTGTTGATTGGTGATCCACAACTTGTCTAAAAGAAAGAGTCTTACTATGCCTTGAGAAGATAGAGTGTACTAATTGAGATTGCTTATGCTATAAGTTATATTTTTCTAGGATGTGATGTTGAGTCTAAGAAGTGTATCCTTTGGTTATGAGTTCCCATTTTTAATCCTCTCTCCCTTTTATGTTAATGAAATTACTTGAGGACAAGTAAGAGTATAGTTTGGGGGAGTTGATATCTTATGAATTTGCATGATTTTAGCTATCATTTGGAGGTATTTGAGAGAATTTGTGGGCATGAACGACGTACATCACCCGCTCTGCATTTTTGAGTTATGGGGCAATGCCAGAACGACTAGTCAGAGCGACCAGCAAGGGCCGCTCTAATCAAAGCGAGTTCCAGAGCGACCAGGACAAGCCGCTCCACATCAAACGCTTCCTAGAGTGGGTAGGCGCAGCGGCCAAGGTACCCCGCTCTGTACAGGATAGACCCGGGAAATTAAATGCTCCAAGTGCCAGAGCGGGTGTGTGGGAGAGACCCATCACACCCACTGTACATTGAGCGCGTCCTGGAGCGGGGTAGCGCAGCGACCCATCACACCCCCTCCAGCACTGTTCCTTAGATGATTTTTATGTTTTGTTGGGCCTGTTCAGCTTGTTGACTGATCCCATTAGGGTTTTTAAGAACCCTATAAATACATTTGAGAACCTAATGATGGGAGGATCTTCTTTTCTCTCTAAGAACACATTGAAACCTTGAAGAAATGTTGAATCTTTAGTTTCTTTTCTTCTTAGTTCTTTGTGATTGTTTGATTAAACTTGTTTCTCAACATGATATCTCTTAAACCAACCATGGGTTTGTTATGGTATTTTTTTGTAGGGTCATTTTAGTACTACGGAACACTAGGAGGTTTGTATGAACACAGGGAAAGCAAGGATATTTGTATGAGGCAATGAGAAATCAAAGAGAAACAATAAGAAACAAGTAGAGAAGGAGACGTATTATTGATTAATCGAAGGGGGGCTACAATGCTTGGCGTATGAACCGTAATTCTAGCCGCCTCGATCTAGTCTCTCAATCTCTAAGTGTTGATCCCTTATTCTATAGTTTCGGTTCCCCTTTTATATGTGTAGATGTCGGCTTGCATTAGGTTAAACCCTTCCATATTGGCGAATATGGAAGAATTCCCTTAAGTGGAGAACTTCCATTTTGTCCAAGGGCCGGCTTTTGGAGCAGGGGTCGGGCCCGGGGAACCTGGATGCAGGGTCTGGGCCCTGGTTCCCATCAGAGCAGGGGTCTAGAGGCCGGTGCCCATCCCGGAAGCTGGAGGACTCTGGTGCATGGATATTTTTTCCCAACTGGTTTAAGGTTAATCATGAAGATTAGTGAGTAGAATCCTTTTGGATTCATGGGCTAGGGTGATTAAGGGTGATTAGAGAAGATCTAGGGTGTTTAGTATTAGATTTACTTGTTTCCCTGAGTGTTGAGGGTTCTCAATGCCATTTTAGTCTTGATCATACTAAAATGGATCTCTAGGCATTTCATACCCACAAGATGTATGATGAAATGCCTGAACCAACTCTTCAATGCTTTTAAGTTCCTTTACCTAAGAGATTAGTTGCTAAAGAAGTTAAGATTGCTATTAGACTTGTTTTCCATGTTTGCTTTAGTAACATTTAACCTAAGAGATTAGATGCTTGAGTTGCTTTAGTAAGAGAATTTTCATCTAGAGATAGAGCTTGTTCAGGATTGTGTCTAGCCATAAGGAAAGTGTTTGATAGCTAGCTTGCCACCTTTAGATTGGATCTACATCACCCAAGATCAAAGGACTAGTCTTATGAGTCCTCTTGCTTCATTTTGAGAAAGAAAGATCATTCCTTTATTGCATTAGCTTATTAGTTCTTAGTTCATACCATCTTTAAAACTGGATTGCACTTAGCTTAAGCATGAACTTGAATTCCCTTTGCTTTAGAATCACTTAGAACTGGTTTGACATCCTTTATACTACATCATTTGATTAGGACCCTTGAAAAGTCCTAACATCACAGCTCGCCTGTTGGCGAGCTGACGGGTCAATTCTGCTCGCCAACAGGCGAGCTTGTCGGTTGTTTGGTTTATATCCTTTCTTGCTAATTTGGTCAATCGAACAATCCTGGATCGTTTTATTCGATTTTTCGATGATTTCCAAGATGAAGATTGTCAAGTTTACGAAATTCCATTGTTCAGAAAGTATTTAGAATTCTTCTCGACGCTTTTTCGTGTTTTTGTAAACATAATATTAACTTTGCAGAAAGTTTTGGTCGTTGATTCCGTCGTAACCAATTTTGACCCCAACAGTTAGCCCCCCAGCCCGTAAGAATCGTAGAGTTCTTGCGAGCGGTTTGAGCTTGTTTGGCAAGTTTGGCAGAAGTAGGCGGAACTTTAACGACCAAAAGTTCAAGGTGAAAAGTAGAATTTTGCTTATAAATATGTGGCGTAAGTTTTCAAAATCTTTTACTCACTTCTTTCCACATAATTCTCTCTCTTTCTTTCTCTCTTTGAATCTTTCTATACTTGTTTGTTAAGCATGTCTACTGAACGAAGAATTTCAGAATGTGCCCATCCGTCAATTTTTGATCTGAGCGATCATGATTGTTCCGGTGGTAGTGTACTTCCTGCACCGGTATTTTTAAGATTTACCGCCGGTAACGAGGAGATCGAGAGGTATTTGGAAGCTGTGCGTGCTGTTGAGGTCCCCGGGTCTAACTTCTGGGTTCCTTCGAGGCTTAGATCAACGACGATGAGAAAAGGTCTGAGCCTGAATACAGTCCGTTCCCTCAAAGTTATGCGGAGCTCTCGTATGATCCTAGATTTGTTCCAGTTTCACCTTCCCGAATCTGTTCAAGATGTCAAGCATCCGCCTCCGGGTTACTTTACGTGCTACGAGGCTTTTTCTCAATTGCCAACTGTGGTTTCCCATCCCGCGGGTCATAGTCAAACTCTTGGATCGGTTCGGGTCTGTCGATCAGTCAACTTTGTATCTCCGGGTTACAGCATCTTCTCGGGATATTGGTGCTGGGATACGAGCACAGTATGACTCAGCGCAGATTATCTCGAGGCTATGCTGTCGCTCAAGGGCGCGAGCCAGGGTTATTATTACCTATCTCCGCGAGTGAAGATGTCGATCATTGAGGGATTTTCCTCGAATGGTCTCGATTGGAAGGATTTTTTCTTTTTTCGTTCGGATCGATATTGCCTCAGTAGAGGAGAGCTGCATCCACATGTTTAGGAGCAAATGGGGCAGAAAGGGTATTTAGATTGCACGTTTTTGGGTACGCTTTTTCCATATTCTAAATTCGCGTTTGTGTTTTGGAGCGTTTGGTCTTATTACTCTGGAATCCCAAGATCACGAGCAGCTCAAAAGCCTTCTCCTTGGTGGTCCATTCTATTGGGGACACTTTTCTCCGAAGAGAGTCAATCGTGCCGTTGCCTTCCACTTTTCTCATTTTCAGCAGAGCGAGCCTGTTAAGGTTGAGTCGGAGCCACGGATGGACAACATTCCGAGGGAAAGGTCAAGATCTCCACAGGATACAGGTGTTCCGGTCGACATGAGCCAGTGGTTTGATGGCTTTCCAGAGGGCCAAACCAGCGATGATACAGAGATTGATATCGCGGACTACATTGATTTCTCAATTCCCCCGTCCGAGGTTAGGCTGGCCGAGACTCCGTTTGCGAAAGAATCGAGGCTTGTTAACAAGGTTTGTTATTCTTTGCCGATGATCAGCTTATAACAGAAATATTTATTTTGTTTGTAGGGTCTTCGTTTTATCAACGAGGCTGCAAGCACAAGTAACACGGAGATGCATAGGGCCGAATCTAGAGCTGAGGCGGCAGAAAAGGAGGCTGCTCGTCCCAAAGAGGAGATTGACGCTAACTCCTTTCGCACTCAGGAGTGGGCAGAGAGGGAAGTTACCCGCATGAGGGAGGAATATGAAACCAATTCTTGTCCTGTTATGGAACTTTCCGATAAGAAAGTTCACTGTGATCGCAAAGAGGGCAAGAGAGAAGTTGCTGAGGAGGTGAAGGTTTGCCGTGAACGGTTTTCGAGCCAGTACTTGGGGATTAAAGATGCACAAAGGATCAGCGGCGACTATCGTGAGTTTCCTGGTGTGGTTGGCAGTTACACCTTACCCAACTTGTAGATTACTCGTACGAGAGGGAGTTCGCCAAGCAAAAGGCGTGCTTGGATAGGAAGAAGAAGAAGCAATCCGAACTTCTTGACCTTGAGGAGCGAATGTGGGCGCAGTAGGATCCCATTGCGGTATCGCCAGACTCGGTTGAGGTTGGCGCGGAAATCCCGGATGATGGTGGCGTGGTTGATCGTCCGGGGCTTAAGCGCTGGCCAATGCTCCGCGTCAGGGTTTTATGGATTTGATGAATGATGTTTTTGCTGTTTTTGTAGTGTAATCGTTGTAGTACTTTTATCGGGACTGGCCGTTGGTGGCTTTGAATCCCTGCCGCTGGGCGGTGTGTATCGGATGATGTTTATATTTATGAAATATTTCGAAGTATGAAATCTTTTTTTTTGTTTAAGTGTAGAGGGAAGAATACGAGTTGTCGTCTCGTATCTAACTCTTTGCGTGGATCGTCCTATTCGTTTGCTCGTATCAGAATGTTTCAATTTTTTGTGAACCCTTAGATGTTGACGAAGAGACATGCCTTTAGCATCTCAGTTCATGTCTTGAGACGTTAGAGACCAGTGTGCTGGTTAAGGGGAAGACCTAGGTTTACTTTCGGTTTTAAGGCTATGCAATGACTACGAGCTATGGTCGAATAATATATCAATCTGACGGCAATGCAGAGAGAGTTGACCATGAGGAAGCACGAGACCAGCCGAAGAGTTTTACGACTACAAACCTTCAATTTTGGTAAAGTCAAGACATTTATGATTTTTGGTCAATTCAAAGTCTTTGGTTAAGTCTTCCTTGTTTTTATAAGTTGCCATTTTCTATGTTTGACTAATCTTTTGTATTCCAACCTTTTGTATAATTTGCCTAATATATAAAGGCAATATTCATCAATGAAATAAAATAAGTTTTGAGTGAGTATTTTTGGAACCTTGAGAGTGATTCTCGTTTTTGTTTCTTCGGGAACTTTTCGATCCGTCTTGGTGCGTCATATCCAAGGGATCAACCCGATTCGTCCTGGTGCGTCATATCCAGGGAATCATCCTCATTGTCGTCTATGTGCGTCATATCCTAGGACATTGAGTCGGGAATATCAGTAGCCTTCCGCATCTGCTGTGCGACCCTTCGATTCACCATTTCTCCCTTGTTGGTCTAGTGCGTCATATCTAGCAATAATCGGAGTTCGGGAATATCAACAGTCTTCCGCAACTGTTGTGCGACCCTTCAATCCATCATTTCTCATTCGATTCGTCTGAGATCATATCCAAAGTCCAGTTGAGTGATCCTTTCTCGATTTAAGGTCTATCAGTTTCTTTCTAATTTGATCGATGGGCAACCGTGGATTTTTTTATTCGATTTTCCAATGATTTCCGAGATGACGATTGTCAAGTTTACGGAATTCATTTGTTCGGAAAGTCTATAGAATTCTTCTCAACACTTTTTCGTATTTTTATAAACATATTCTTAAATTTACGGAAAATTTTGGTCGTTGATTCCGTCGTAACCGATTTTGACCCCAAAAGGCTCGTTAACCTCCAGCCTCAGGGCGATACAGTCCTCCGTCTTGTGACCGTGGTCATTATGGAAGTCGCACCATCCGTTGGGGTTCCGGTTGGCGTCTGCAGCCTTCATCTTCGGAGTCCATTTAACCTGCTTGCCCTTTTGTCTTAAGACGCTTACTAGCTCGAGCTTCGAGATGGACAGGTGAGAGATGTCAGGTCATGTTGATACGCTCATTACTTCAAGTCTAGGTAGGGGGCGATTCTGATACCTGCCCTTGCTATGTTCGCTGGCTTCCCATGGGGACTTGGACTGAGATCCTTCATCGCGATCGCTTCTTGGCTGCTGGCGTGGTCTAGGCTCTTGCTTCTGCTGAGCCTTAGCTCGACTTGTGACGTCCTCTTCCCATCTTACTTGGGCCTAGGCCCGGGATAAGACGTCTTCCATTGTCTTACATTGGTACTTGGTTACCTCCTTGTATAGGTCTCTGTCGGGGAGCAGGCCCCTCTTGAAGGCAGAGATAGCCGTCCCTGCATTTCACTCAGGAATGGCTACTTTTTCTTGGTTTAAGCGCACAATGTAAGCCTTGAGAGGTTCGGATCTATGCTAGAGTACTTCAGACAGATCGTCGGAATTCTTTTCCAAGTTTCTGCTACTGGTGAATTGCTCCACGAACTTGTTGCTTATTCTTGCGAAGGACCTTATGGACTTCGTGGGGAGATTGATGTACCATTGGAGGGAAGGATCGGTCAGGGTTGAGCCGAAGCCCCTGCACATGACAGGTTCTCTCAATCCTTTGGGGATTGCAGCTGTCAGCATTCGTTGCTTGTAGAGAGCCACGTGGTTTTCTGGATCGCTGGTCCCATCGTAGGTCTTCATGGTGGGGAAATAGAATTTCCTCGGCATCTCGACTGAAGCGATTTCCTCCACGAAGGGTGTGTCGGAGTAAGAGTTCGGATCGCTTCTCCTGATAGGGGGAGCTACACCTGGAAGCCTCTCTACCATCGACTGGATAGTGTTGAATCTTTCGGAGAACGTCTTCTTGAGGCATGCAATGGCAGCTAGATCCGAGATTGAGGGATCGTTCCTCGTCCTCCATGTTGGATTCACTGCTTATCGTTACCCGTGCTTTCCTTGTGGTAGTTTCCTTACCCCTGGGTTCCTTATAATCAGGGGCTGGACGCCGAGTCACGCCGTCTTCGTCGATAGGAGTGTCGAAGGAGGGCATAGTTTGAACTCGGGTTCGAAACCTCCGGCGCTTGTTGCTATTTTTCCCGATATCTTGGTTCTCCTCTTGGAGAAGATGGTTTTCAGCTTCGAGTGCCCCTACCTTCTCTATGCTTCGCTGCAGCTGTTGGGTGTGCTCGTCGAGTTTAGCTTTTAGGTTTTGAACTTCTTGGAGAAGCTCTGAGCTGTCGCCAGCTATTTCTCGAGTCTTGCGGAGCTTAGTGATTTCTCCTTGAAGCGTATCGAGCTGGTTGAGGAGCTCGGCTTCTCTCAGAGTAGCTCCGGTTTGTTCGGTTGAATCTTCTAGTGTCATCGTCACGTAGTTGGATTACTCCCCTCCTTTTAACGCCAAACTGTTATGGTATTTTTTTGTAGGGTCGTTTTAGTACTACGGAACATAAGGACATTTGTATACGGCAAGGAGAAATCGAAGAGAAATAATAGAAAAGGAGACGTTTATTAAATAATCAAAGGGGGACTACAATGTTTGGTGTATCAACCCTAATTCTAGCGGCCTAGATCTAGTCTCCCAATATCTAAACTGTCGATCCCTTTTTCTAGGGTTTTGGTTCCCCTTTTATAGGTGTAGATGTCGGCTTCAATTAGCTTACACCCTTCAATATTGACGAATATGGAAGAATTTCCTTCGTCGATAACTTCCATTTTATCCAAGGGTCGGTTCTGGAGCAGGGGTCGGGCCTGGGGAACCTAGATGCAGGGTCCGGGACCTGGGTCCCTTCGGAGCAGGGGTTAGAGGCCGGTGCCAAGCCCGAAAGCTGGAGGAATCTGGTGCCTGGATATTTTTTCCCAACACGGTCCTCGTAAAGGCATCTGTCGGACCTCCACGTTCTCTCCTACAAAACCATCTGGTTGAGAAGACTAAAGTCAGTCGAAGGATAAATCACGAGATAGAATCAGCCGACATCACAAAAGAGGAGGGACTTACTCCATAATCTGCTGCGACGCAATACTTTGGGGCTGAGGAGATAGGCCACTTGACGCCATGCAAGAGGGATCGCTCGAGCCCGAAGAACGTTGCTCTCACCACCTATGCGGTCCGGATGTGTCCCACTTAAAAAGAAAGAAAGAAAATCAGATAGGCCCATTGCTGATGTTCTAAGAACTCGCTCCCTTTTACCTACAAAACTCCATCAATAATGAGACCTTGGAAGCGTCATGAACACGTATCTCTCCTGCCACTTCTTTGAAAAAGACAGCCCTTTGCGGTCGTTCTTTGGAAATTCCTCCACGATAGGAAGACCATTACATGGACGAAGATGGAAACGACATTAGCCCCCGTTAATGGGAGCTAAATGATAAGCAAAGAGGACTTCATCAACACCTAGGGGAAGGCACTCCACATCGCTCAGATTCTGAATGGCTATAAGAATGCGCCAAACATGAGGACTGAGCTGAGAGGAAGAGATCCGGAAAAAGCCACAGAGGTCCCCAATCAATGATTGTATATCCCCCCCTAAAACCAGACTCAAGGAAAGCCTCGTAAATGTCTGCTCAAATGTTTATTCTTAAGGAGCAACTTACTCTCTCAAATAAGAGATCTATTGCAGTACTTTGGGTATCAAATCCACAAGGAGCTAGGAAACTTAATAAATCTAGTCAAGTAAAAATCTAGGTGAATATAAATAACGAAAACAGTAAATAAGTAAAGAGGAAATATTCCAATCAAGCAAGACAATTACTTAATCGAGAACAGAAACAAAGACTCTTGAAAGTAAAAGGGAAAATATGCTAGACTTAGGGTTTTTATTCAGGTATTCGAATTATAATCCTATAGGACCTATTCAGTTGCTTGCAAGAAACTATAGAGCATTAACTATCTTAATTAACTAATTCATTAAACTGTTTTTCAAATAAATAAGTCTAATGACCATCTGGTCGTACTTGACAGTGTCAAACAATTATTCAAAGGAACATCGGTCGATACACTAAACTCATCATTGATCGATTTCATGTCGAAATATCAATGAATGAGTCCGGTCAAGCGTTACACACGAGTTAACATAAACTCACTAAAGACTTCTAAATCAAACTATCGTTATGTTTCTAACAATCTTAGCTTAATAGGAATGTGTTCAGGACTATCAGAATTGCTCAAATATCTCTAATCCAAACTAAGTAATCCAGAATTCAATGTTTCTAGTTAGCTATTCTAGAACCATGAGCGTTAAGAACATCCTATTAATAAGTATCACAACTAGTAATCCTATAGTTAGGGCTAATCCCTCTAACCTATTTAAATCCAAAATCTAACAAGTAGACTACTCAGACATAGCTAAGCAGTTCATAACACAAATAGATAAAAAAAAAACTGCATATTATAGATAAATATATAGGTAGAAAACACTAAAGTTCCAATCTCAAATCTCTCTACTGATCTTCTCTCCAAAATATAAAACCCTAAAAATATGCTGTGAAAAGAATACAATAAAACTCTCTCTCTTGCCTCTAACACTATGGCAGAGTATATAAACTTATGTTAAAACTCGTTCGGGGTAAAATCGTCATTTGGTGATGATTGGGCTTCAAGTTAACATGTCTCTCGAGTTGGCTTCTGGGTCTTGACAATCGATCGATCATGTAGAGTGCATGTCATTCGATCCGAGTCTCTCTGTGTCGACCTCGTAATTGATTTCAAATCGAACGCTTCCTCCAATTCTCTCCAAAATGCTTCAAAAACATCACTTTCTTCCAAAATACTCTGAACTCATAAATATGCTTAAAAACTTCTATAGTATAGTAAAAGTATATTAAATAGTAGTAACAACACCAATATACCATGACTAAAAACAGGTCAAAATCATGGTATATCAACTCCCTCAGACTTACCTTTTTGAAAAGAAAAGGGACTCACAGAATTAAAAACTTTGAACTCATGACCTCTATGATACTGTAATCCTCCACATCTAAGACATTCTAATCACAGAAGTTCATTATGCAATATCCTAGCTTAGCAACCAGATTCATCTAACCAACAACTTAGCAAATACTATCTGACATTCCCCTCAACTAACCTAATTGCTTTGCATAAAATAAAAATGCAGACTTTACCTGGGGAGTATCGATCACATGATGCAAGGAAGCTCAAACAAGTATATGGATATGCAGGTAAAAGTTAGTTCCTATCTTTTCTCTCTTGAGTCAAAATCTTCTTATAAGGCAAGATTATTGATCAAGATTGGACAGGCTTCCATGAAACAAGCCTTAATGGTTGTAGCCACAAAGTCCTGATCACTTCTTTTTGACCTTTATCCAAAAATTCATATGAAGTGAGCCTTAATGGTTGTAGCCACCAAGTCCCATTAAAATTATTTATTGGAATCATAATTGAAGCAAGCCTTAATGTTTTTTGCCACCAAGTTCTGTTCTGATTCCTCCTAACTAAAAAACTAATCAACTTAAGACTATTTTCGTATTTTTTATTTTTATTTTAAGAAAAAAATAGAAAACTAATCTACTAGACTCTCTAGGGTCAAAAATATAGAGAGAAAAGGTGATAAATCTACACAAGGCTTTACCTTCCAGTCTTGTTTGAAGAATCCGATCCCGTGTATACCAGGCACAAAGACAAGCAGTTGTGTCAGGTTTAGTGTTGGAGGTAGTTATGGTTCCTTCAAAAAATCTATGAAAGTGTGAATAGGTGATTGGTTGATCCACTTTAGCATCTGTAGTACTATTTGTAATCATAAAATCTAGAATGGTGCGAAAAAACGGTTAGATAACAAGTATATATCAAATACGACCATTATCCCTTTTCTTTAGCTTAATAAAAGATTGTTTTGAAAACAAATTATTTTAAGACTCAAAGCAAATAAAACATCAGTAAACCTCCCCCTAGACTTAAATTAGACTGTCCCAGAATTAAGAAAATCGGAGTTATGGCGAACGAAAAAAAATCATAAGTACTGAATGTAACAAGGAAAAAAATGAACCTGGCCGGACTTAATAATCGATCGATGTGAGTAGAGAAACATCGATCGTCGCATGTTGGTATCTGTCGATCGATATCGACTGCCATGCGTCGGTCGATGAGATGGTCATTCGTTTATCCTTGGATCTTCTTCTTTTTTTTATTGAAAACACTGCAAAAATTTGAAAAACGAAAAAGAATTAGTAAATGAAAAGAAAACCAAAATAAAAATTACCTAATAGTGGGTTGCCTCCCACTCAGCGCTTTGTTATAGTCATTTAGCTTGACTGTTGCACTGGATAAGCTATTGTGTGGAAAAGGAGCTACTTGTTGGAAAACAAGTATCCACAACTTCTCTGTTGATGCTGAACCAAGTAGCCATGAAACTTCTTGTCGCTTCATCACTTCTGGCCCATCTTGCATCCGTCTTGGTGACTGTGTCTAGAATGTTCTGCAGTCTTTCTTGAAGACTCTCAATGCTTTTGATGTTCCATTGAATTTTATCATAAACACGATCTGTAATCTCTCCAAACAGCTGATTTTCTTTTGGGACGGACTCAAAATCTATCGTTGCAATAGTTGTACTGTCGATCGCTCCGGGTGTAACGTCATCGATCGGCGGGGCCTTATTAATGTCGATCGACGGTGTAAGCTTAGGTCGACAGGCGAGTCGTTTCTAAATTGTTCTTACTTCCTTCCTCAACAAGTCTGTTACTGAACGTAGTCCGGTGATGTTGTTGTTTAAAGGTAAGAATATTTCATCGCATCTCTTGTCAAGCCTATCCTCGGTTGTGTTCAGAATGTTGTAGATCTTCTCAACAATCTGGTAACCTTCTGCTCTGGTATAGAAATCCTGGTATGGCAGTTTTGTGGGAACCGAAATTCACACTTGTCGATTTCCGTTAAATAAGGAAACTTAGGAAAACCCTAATTTTCCAGAGGAACCGGATCTCTGCGAAAGCCAACGACAAGTAACCAAATAAATGCGGAAAAATATGAAAAACATAATAAAACAAATTTATAAAGAAAGTCGATCTTATTTCCGATTCGCGTAAGAGCGTTGCGATNACTTGTCGATTTCCGTTAAATAAGGAAACTTAGGAAAACCCTAATTTTCCAGAGGAACCGGATCTCTGCGAAAGCCAACGACAAGTAACCAAATAAATGCGGAAAAATATGAAAAACATAATAAAACAAATTTATAAAGAAAGTCGATCTTATTTCCGATTCGCGTAAGAGCGTTGCGATCATTACAAGGAATTACAAAAGCTATGGCCGCAGGGGCCATCAGCGAGTTACAAACATAAAACCCTAGATCTAGTCGAGTCGCAGCTTGATAACGAAAAACGGAAAAAGATAGGAAAAAAGGTTTGAATGATTTCGGACTGAACCTTATGAAAGGCTTCCTACGTACCCCTTTCGAGGATCAAGTCGAACGTAGTTCAGTTGATAGAGCTGTACAAGAGATCGAACTGCCTGTGCGAGTTCGTCTAGTAATTGAGCGCCAGTCATAGAAACCGAACTTGTCGAGAAAAAGCCTAAGTTTCTAAGTGCGGAAAATTCTAAATCTAGAAAAATTGTGAAAGTCTCAGATGAGAGCTCTGGATTTCGTCCCTCAGATTCTGCCCTATGCCTCCTCCTTATATACTCCTCCTTAGGCGGTTTTAGTCTTTCCATTTTGCTCGAAACCGAATATTTCGGGAATTTCCAATACCTGTCGATCCTTCCTTTTCTTCTGCGGAAGTCTTCTATTTATCTTCAAACTTGCCTTTTTCTTCCGTCTGCAAGTAAACCGTCAAAGCGTTATCGTACCTTGGGGTTTGATTTCGTTAACGTCGCGAGATGGTTTTTATCGTGTTTTAGGACCTTTCGGGCCGTTTTAATATGATCCTAGGTGACAGGATCACGTCCCTGAATGCTCTCCAACGATTGTGATGATGAAATAAGTAATGGATTGAGTTGATACTTCTAAGAGATGCGGAAAGGCCCTTAGACTATCTTAGATTTGCTTGTAGATGCAGATTCGAAATCAGAACATAAACAAGGCAAACAATGATCAAACAGGATTCAGAGAATTC
>CAKOAT010121933.1:43586-122377 GCA_932364175.1 Eruca vesicaria subsp. sativa | reverse complement strand
TTAAAAGCTTCCTCGCATTTCTCATCCCACAGAAACTTCTTGTTATTTTTTAGAAGTTTGTAGAATGGGAGACATTTGTCAGTAGATTTGGATATGAATCGGTTTAGAGCGGCGATTCGTCCAGTTAATCTTTGTACCTCCCTGGTTGTCTTAGGTGACGGCATTTCTAGGAAGGTCGCTATCTGTTTCGGGTTGGCTTTCTAGGAAGGTCGCTATTCGTCCTCATTTACGCTCTCGATTTCGGGAGCTGAGCTTGTTGCTTTATGCACTTGAGCGTTCAGCTTCTGGAGGGCTGCGTGAGTTTGCTTCATGTTTCGGCGAATAGCCTCAGGTCCTTCTAGAGGAAGGACGGTTGGGTCTTCGCGTGGAATCTGATGAGGAGATTCTTGATGGAGTCGAGTGTTGCCGTTGTCCCAAGCGTTAGGTGGACTAAATCGCTCGTTAGCTCTAGAGCCACTTTAAGGGACGTGACCCGGGGGGTGAGCTGTGGGATCAGCTTCCGTCCTCGGGTTGTCTCGATTAGGGGTCGCGCTTCCATTTTGGTAAGCTGCAGTCGGTGCCCTGCTCCTAATAGGGGGAGACATTCCTTCTCCGGACCTAAAAATAGGTGGCGGAGGTGGCAATCCAGTGCTGTGTTCGTGAACCCTATTGGGTGCTGAGCTAGTCGTCGCTATGTTACTTCCCATAGCGCTAGTTATAGGTGGACTAAATACTGGGGTTGTCCCGGTATGGGGTGTCCGGAGAACAGGCTCTTGCCCATTATGAGCAATGCTGTTGGGGGAAAAGTCCAAGCTACCGCGAGGGAACGTGGGTTCGGTGAGTCGATCTCGAAAGGCGATTCCTGAGCCTTGATGTTGCGACGGATGAGTTGTCTCGGTTAGAGATCTAGTCACCTCTTCGAACCGTTGTTGCCGGGCAGTTAGCTGTTGCAAGGTACGCTCATTATCCTGAGCTCTTTCTACCAACTGCACCATCATTCGGCGCATTTCGGATAGCTGAGCTTCCGAATGATGCGGAGCGTGTTGGCGTTGAGGGTTTTCAGGGAGCGTAGCTCCGGTGTTGTTTCCACTGGAAGGCCTTGGGTTAGCTATCCCAGTTCGGTTCGGTTGAGCATTAGCCGGAGGCTGTTGCTCGGATCGGTGATCGGTGGATCGAGGTTCCGGATCCTGAGGGTCCGGGTCTCTCCTGTTTGGTGATCCGTCGATCGGGATCACGGGATCCGGGATGGATGGGCTCGTTGCCTGGTTGGATGGATCCATTCTCACGTCACGGAGTGAAGGATTCAATTATCTCATCCCCACAGACGGCGCCAAAATGTGAGGGGTAAAACTCACTCTCTAGTTTAGGTTAGGTTTAGGTTGGGAAAAGATAATCGTGGGCTGAATCCTGTTGGAACTTGTACGAATGAATACGCTTGTTTATATTGATTTTGATGATAAAAAGAGTTCACAAGGATGATCTTGATGATCTAATCGAAATAACAATGATTAATAGAGATGGCTAAGAACGAAAATGTATTAGAGTCTTTTTGTGTTGAATGAATCGAATCCCCTATCTCTGATCTCCTCTCTTCTTTAAATAGCTCTAAGTCACGTCCAAATTCTCCCAGCAAAGTCTCCGAGATTATCTCCATGAGTTACGGGAT
Source organism: Eruca vesicaria subsp. sativa (assembly GCA_932364175.1). NCBI lineage: Eukaryota > Viridiplantae > Streptophyta > Magnoliopsida > Brassicales > Brassicaceae > Eruca > Eruca vesicaria. The sequence continues at coordinate 120,732 of CAKOAT010121933.1, read as the reverse complement.
TTGCAACAGCTTCCTCTTGACTAAGTCTTGCACGTTCTCCTTGAGCTGTTTCTCGTTAGCTGTTTGTAAATGAGGTCCCGAGCCTTTCATCCGTGACCTGTTTTTATTAATAGGTAACGACTTCATTTGATTCTTGTATGAGGAACGGCTTCCTAATGGGCTTATAATGTCCCGTAAATGACCTCAACTATTCAGCCCATTAACTCAGCTAACGGGCTAAATTCGGGCCCAACAGAGAGCTGAGATACTTTCTTGGCATTGAGATATGTAGATCAAAGGAGGGATTGTTCTTATCTCAAAGAAAATATACTCTGGATATTTTAAAAGAGGCAGGATACCTTGGAGGAAAGAAAGCCAAGACACCATTGGAAGAGAACTACAAAGTATTGCGTGAGGGGGAGTATGAGAACACTCCATTTGAAGATGTCAAGAGGTATAGAAGAATGGTTGGGAAGCTGATCTACTTAACCATTACAAGACCAGATGTGTGTTTCGCTGTGAATCAAGTTAGCCAGCATATGCAAACACCCAAGATTCATCACTGGAATATGGTAGAGAGGATTCTAAGATACTTACGGGAAGCTCTTGGCCAAGGCGTGTGGATGGCGTGTAACAAAAGCACTGAGGTTGTTGGCTATTGTGATTCTGATTGGGCTGGAGATAGAGTTGATAGGAGATCAACTACTGGATATTGCACATTTATTGGAGGCAACTTAGTGACATGGAAGAGCAAGAAGCAAAAGGTGGTGTCTTGTTCAAGTGCTGAGGCTGAATATAGGAAAATGAGGAAACTAACCAGTGAGCTGATGTGGATTAAGGGACTGCTGAAAGACTTTGGTATAGAGATCACTACACCCATGACTATGCACTGCGACAACCAGGCAGCCATTCACATTGCAACCAACTCAGTGTTTCATGAGCGAACAAAGCACATAGAAGTGGATTGCCACAAGGTGAGACAAGCAATGGAGCAGCAAATAATACTCCCATGTTACACTAGAAGTGAAGATCAACTGGCTGATATCTTTACAAAGGCAGCAAGCGCTAAGGTTTGTGAGTCCATCCTCCCAANACTCCCATGTTACACTAGAAGTGAAGATCAACTGGCTGATATCTTTACAAAGGCAGCAAGCGCTAAGGTTTGTGAGTCCATCCTCCCAAGGTTAGGACTCATAGATCTCTCATGTCATTAATCTCTCCTCCTTGAAGTGATCTACTCTTTTTCCTTGGCTTAGGTTTTATCCCATTGGGTTTTACTTAGCTAAGTTTTTTTAATTAGGGATTGCTTCATGGCTTCCAAGCTTGACTTGTTCTACATGGTCAAGCTTGAGGGGGAGTATTGACATGAAGGAATTACTGAGATAAAATAAGATGACCATTGGTGCGAGCGTGACCATGAAGAGCTTGACCAATGGTCAACCATAAATAAGATGGTTGGTACAAGCGTGACCATAGATTTTTGCGAGTGTGACCATGAATAGCTTGACCAATGGTCAACCATAATTAAGATGACCATTGGTACAAGCGTGACCATGAAGGGCCTGACCATATGGTCCACTTCAAATACAATGACTATTGGTGCAAAGTGTGACCATGACAGAAGGAGAGCGATGGTACAAGCTTGACAATATGGTCAACTCCAAATACGATGACCATGATGGAAAGTGACCATATGGGCAAATTCAAATTCTCTACTTCTGCTCTTCCCACGTGCATTTGACCGTTGTGTACCAACTTGTAGTATTTTAATTATTTTTTTTATCTCAGGCATACTTGCCTATTTATTTGCTGTAATGCACAATGAGTTAATTCAAGGAAAATATCTTCCTCACTCTTTGTTTCTAGATCTAGTCCATCTCTCTCTCTTTTTCTCCAGAATAATCTTCTTAATCTCTCTTTAACTCTCACAAATCAACAGTACGACCCTCAGGGACCGTCAGAGGATCTATCTTTACATAAAAATACTTCTTCCTTCAGTCATCGTCACTACCGGAGAACTTAAAAATATCCAACTTGGGTCGACAAGGTAGATAATAGGTACCGCTACCGCCATCTTTCGAAGCACTCTCCTTAATCGTATAAAGACTCATTAGGTCACGAAGACCAACGCTAACCCCCTCTTCCTTAGCTCTGGTAATGAAACCATTTATCACTCGGATCACCGAGGGATAGAGCTGGGAAAGGGCTAACTGGTAGTGGTCAAGGAGGTCCGGTAAGAGATCCGGAAGCGGGAATCTCAGATGACACTTAGTGATGTACTTCTCATGAACGCAGAACCACCCTCCCGGAGCAGTCTCCGGAGTCTCGTCGGGTTACAGGCTTTGGCTAAATCCTTGTGACCCACGGCCTGAACCATAAGATTAACCACTTCTTGGCTCTTTAACGAGGAGGGCACATGAGATCCGAAGAAGACACTCCCATTCGAGCCATCGTTTTTCTTTGACCTTTTGGAGACTCGCAGGGCTATTGACTCCCTAGCCTTCTTACTCTGTTCACCCTTCTTCATCTTCTCGCCGACTTCTTTCTTGACCTTCATAAGTTGAACAACAGAAGGAGAGATTTCAGTTTCTCCGGTACCTTCTTTAGCTTTCGTCATAATAGCAGATGTTGGGCCCAAATATGGCCCGTCGGCTGTAGTTAGCAAACCAGTTGGGCCAGGCCTAATAATGGGCCGCACATGGGTTATCATCTCAAAGAAGAATATAGCTCACCTAAGGAAGGAGGCTACTCCCAAAAGAGATCACGAGAAAGAGGTCACGAAGAAGAGGTTCGGATTCTTTCGTAGGGACCTAATCAAACAGTCTAGGAAACGGAGATAGAGACGTACGATTCGGTCAAAAGGAAGCTGTTGCAAATCCCTCGGTTTACGGAGAGAATCTCGGAGACTAATCAGGGGAGGTTACACGCGACCAGAGGCTATTTAAAGGAGGAAGGAACAAAGAGAAGGGGATGGACGTCTTTCACACATTTTCCACATACATTGTCATTCATAAATCATTCGAGTGATTTCTTTGTATCAATCTCAATTATCTTTGTATTCATTTCTTACCAAAATATCAATACAATTTTAATTCATTCTCGAAGTTCTTAAGGGATTCAGCCCGCGATTGTCTTTTCCCCAACCTTAACCTAACCTAAATTAAGAAGTGAGTTTTATCCCTCACATTTTGGCGCCGTCTGTGGGGACGAGATAATTGAATCCTTCACATCGTAACTTGAGAATGGATCCATCCAACCAGGCAACGAGCCCATCCATCCCGGATCCCGTGATCCAGATCGACCGATCACCGAACAGGAGAGACCCGGACCCTCAGGATCCGGAACCTCGATCCACCGATCATCGATCCGAGCAACAGCCTCCGGCTAATGCTCAACCGAACCAAACTGGGATAGCTAACCCAAGGCCTTCCAGTGGAAACAACAGCGGAGCTACGCTCCCTGAAAACCCTCAACGCCAACACGCTCCGCATCATTCGGAAGCTCAGCTATCCGAAATGCGCCGAATGATGGTGCAGTTGGTAGAAAGAGCTCAGGCTAACGAGCGTACCTTGCAACAGCTAACCGCCCGGCAACAACGGTTCGAAGAGGTGACTAGATCTCTAACCGAGACAACTCATCCGTCGCAACATCAAGGCTCAGGAATCGCCTTTCGAGATCGACTCACCGAACCCACGTTCCCTCGCGGACGTTTGGACTTTTCCCCCAACAGCATTGCTCATAATGGGCAAGAGCCTGTTCTCCGGACACCCCATACCGGGACAACCCCAGTATTTAGTCCACCTATAACTAGCGCTATGGGAAGTAACATAGCGACGACTAGCTCAGCACCCAATAGGGTCCACGAACACAGCGCCCGATTACCACCTCCGCCACCTGTTTTTAGGTCCGGAGAAGGAATGTCTCCCCCTCCTAGAGGTAGAGCACCGACTTCAGCTTACCAAAATGGAAGCGCGACCTTTAGTCGAGATAACCCGAGGACGGGAGCTGATCCTACAGCTCACCCCCCAGGTCACATCCCTCAGGATGGCTCTAGAGCTAACGAGCGGTTTAGCCCACCTAACGCTTGGGATAACGACGACACTCGACCCCATCGAGAATCTTCTCGTCAGATTCCTCGCGAAGACCCAACTGTCCTTCCCTTAGAAGGACCCGAGGCTATTCGCCGATACATGGAGCAAACTCATGCAGCTCTCCAGAAGCTGAACGCTCAAGTGCATAAAGCAACAAGCTCAGCCCCCGAAATCGAGAGCTTAATTGAGGAAACCCGGGGAACCCCATTCCCAGATAAAATCGCTAGCTCTTACATAAGAGATACCCGAAAAATTAGAATTCCCGAATACGACGGGACCTCAGACCCCAAGGCTCATTTGAGAAACTTCCGCTTAGCTATAGTGAAAGCTCATTTCACAAGAGAAGAATGCGAAGCAGGTTACTGCAGGACTTTTGCTGAGAACCTGGTCGGAACAGCTCTCGAATGGTTTTCGAGCCTCGAACCAAATTCAATCGATAACTTCGATCAGCTCACTAACGCCTTCATGAAACAATACTCGACCCATATCCTTAAGCAAGCCTCTGAGGCTGACCTCTGGAAGATCAGGCAAGGAATGGGGAATTCGCTACGAATTTACATCGAAAAGTTCAGAGCAGTTAGAACTAAGCTCTCGAACCCCAATGATCAAGTGGCCATCGAAGCCCTTAGAAGAGGTCTCTGGGTACAAATCAGAATTCTGGTCCGAGCTAACACTTAACCCTCCTCCAACTATCGATGATGCTCTTCACAAAGCATCGAGATATATTACCTTGGAGGAAGAAACAGCTGCACTTGATAAAATCCACAAGAAATCTCAGAGTCATCCGAAAGGTGAAACCTCGGAAACGATAGGACCCTCTAGAAAAGGCAGCTCCCGAAACCATCAGACCCAGGGAGAACACTCGTATGCTGTCGACGAAGTCCAACAGGAAAAACCTGTTGCTGCGACAGGCAAAACCCCCTGGACAAAAGGCTACGATGAGAACAAACACTGCTCTTATCACGATCGAAAAGGGCACTCAACCGAGGAGTGCTGGGACCTCCAACGACAATTGGCAGCTAAACTCGTAGCTGGCGAACTAAAGGACGTGGAACTAAAGAAGCCACCTCCTTACCAGAAAAGAGGTCCCAAAGACACCTCCCCAAAACGTGAAAGATCTCCTGAAAAGGAAACAGATTCACCACCGCCGGCTCCCAAGAAAAGAGTTGACATGATTCTTGGGAAATTTCCCCAAGGGAATAGTCTACAAATCGAGACCCTCCTAAGCAAACCCCCACCTCACTTGAGCCCTAGCTCAAGAGTGGATTATATCATCGGAGGCTCCGATATATGTCAAGACTCAGTTAACTCGATCAAGAGCCATGTGCGGAAGGCTGTTTCTAAAGCTCAATCTAAACCTCCCAGTCCCGAAACCAATACCAAGATCTCTTTCTGGGAGAGCGAGACGTCAGAACTCGACAGACCTCACGATGACTCTTTAATCGTCACCCTGAACATAGCAGGTTACGAGGTGCCTAAGCTGATGGTTGATACCGGAAGCTCGGTCGATCTGATCTTCTATAATGCCCTGAAAGGGATGGAAATAGACGACTATGAAATTATCGGTCAGAAAGCTAACCTTGTGCGTTTTTCCGGGGAAACAGTTACCTCCTTGGGAACCATCAAGCTCCCGGTTATAGCTGGAGGAATCATGAAAATGACCAATTTTGTAGTCATCGACAGGCCTTCTCCATTTCATGCGATCCTAGGAAGACCTTGGATCCATAAGATGAAGGCAGTAGCCTCCACCTATCACCAATGCGTGAAATTCCCAACACCAGACGGAATAACCACCGTACGAGGTAGCCAGAAGATTTTCAGGATCTGTTACTTGGGAGGATTCGGAATCCTCAAGGAATCACCTCAATGGCAATTACAGATCCAGGAAGGTCGAGAGATGCAACAAAATATTCGGTCCCCCTAGGAACCTAACCGAACGAGTTAGCATCGACGACTCAGATCCCGAAAAACAAGTGAACATCGGATCAGATTTACCTCTCGAAACAAAAAAAGAATTAATCGACTTCCTGAAAAGTAACGTCAAAACATTTGCATGGGCTACCAGCGACATGAGAGGTATAGACCCAAATGTCACCACTCACAAGCTCAACGTAGACCCTACTTTCAAACCGATCAAACAAAAACGCCGTAAGCTAGGCCTCGAAAAAGCCCAAGCTGTCAACGACGAAGTAGATCGACTCACGAAAGCAGGGTCCATCCGTGAAGTACACTACCCCGATTGGCTAGCTAGCCCCGTAGTAGTGAAAAAGAAAAACGGGAAGTGGAGGATCTGTGTAGACTTCACCGACCTAAACAAGGCCTGCCCTAAAGACAGCTTCCCGTTACCTCACATCGATCGCCTTGTTGAGGCGACAGCAGGCCACCAGCTCCTATCCTTCATGGACGCCTTCTCTGGATATAATCAAATCATGATGAATCCTGAAGATCAAGAAAAAACCGCATTTATAACCGAACGCGGAACCTACTGCTACAAGGTAATGCCATTCGGACTAAAAAACGCGGGAGCTACCTACCAGAGGCTTGTGAACAAAATGTTTGCTGGACAGCTCGGAAAAACCATGGAGGTGTACATTGACGATATGCTGGTTAAATCCTCAGCTGGGAAAAACCACATCTCCCACCTAAAAGAATGCTTCGATATCCTCAACAAATACGATATGAAACTAAACCCCGCAAAATGCACCTTTGGAGTGCCCTCGGGTGAATTCCTCGGCTACCTCGTAATCGAGAGAGGTATCAAAGCCAACCCGAAACAGATAGCGACCTTCCTGGAAATGCCGTCACCTAAGACAACCAGGGAGGTACAAAGACTGACTGGACGAATCGCCGCTCTAAACCGATTTATATCCAAATCCACTAACAAATGCCTCCCATTCTACAAACTTCTAAAAAATAATAAGAAGTTCTTGTCGGACGAGAAATGCGAGGAAGCCTTCAAAAAATTAAAAGCTTACCTCTCCGAGCCTCCGATCCTATCCAAACCAGTAACAGGAGAACCCTTGTACCTATACCTCGCATTGTCAACTGCGGCGGTTAGCGGCGTACTGGTACGAGAGGAGCAAAATGAGCAAAGACCTGTCTATTACACGAGCAAAAGCCTAATAGACGCCGAAACCAGATACCCTACCATGGAAAAGTTAGCCCTGGCAGTCGTGAAGGCCGCCAGGAAACTACGACCTTACTTCCAATCACACTCGATCGTGGTAATGACCTCACAGGCAATACGCACAATCCTGCATAGCCCTAGCCAGTCAGGACGATTAGCCAAATGGGCCACAGAGCTCAGCGAATACGACATCGAATATAGACCCCGAGCTGCCATAAACGCTCAGGTCCTCGCTGATTTCATCATTGAGCTATCATCTGAACAGCTAGATCCAAGAGCCGAAGCTCCGGAATGGAGCCTGTACGTCGACGGAGCCTCGTCAAAACAAGGTTCCAGAATTGGCCTAAGGCTGACCTCGTCAGTCGGAGAGACCATCGAGCAATCCTACAGGCTCGGCTTCAATGCTTCGAACAACGAAGCCGAATATGAAGCACTAATCGCAGGGCTAAGACTCGCCCTAAGCCTCGGAATCCGAGAGCTGAACGCCTACAGTGACTCACAGCTGGTAGCCAGCCAGTTCCACGGCGAGTATGAAACCAGGGACGAAAGAATGGGGGCATACCTTGAAGTGGTACAAAGCCTCACTAAACAGTTCATTAAATTCGAGCTAACGAGAATCCCACGGGGAGAGAACTCCTCAGCAGACGCGTTGGCTGCGTTGGCATCCACATCAGATCCCCTGGTAAAACGAATCATACCCGTAGAAGGAATCGAAAAACCTAGCATCAAAATAGCTACCAAAGCTGAGATCGACAGCAAACCGAAAGAGCAAACAGAAGGTAGCTGCTCTGAATCAGCAGCAACCCAAGTCCTAACCACATTCTGGTTCCCAAAAACAAAAGCCCGGAAATTCTGAAAGCACACCTCCAGGGGCATAGTCCAGCCTTCGAGCTCACTTGTCCTGAGAGTAAGCACTCGCAGAACAAGATATTCCCCCGAGCCCGAAACTCCAACCGAGGATACAATCCCAGCCCCGGAAATAAGTAACACACCTGGAGACGTCCCTCCAGATCTAGGTTCCGACGAACCTAACAGAAGGAACATCCCCAGGGGAACAGCCTCCGGACGCAACAACAACCGAGAGCCTGATCCCGCGCCGGGACCTCCCTCCTCCCTCCACGAGAAAATCATAGGAAGAGAGGACTGGAGAATTCCAATCATGCAGTATATTTCGGAGGGCAAGGTCCCCCCCCATAAATGGGAAGCTCGAAAACTTAAAGCAATAAGCGCAAGATACTGCATAATGGAATCTATCCTTTATAAACGAAGCGTATCGGGACCTTACCTAAGATGCGTCCACGGCCTCGACGCCATCAAACTCANAGGACTGGAGAATTCCAATCATGCAGTATATTTCGGAGGGCAAGGTCCCCCCCCATAAATGGGAAGCTCGAAAACTTAAAGCAATAAGCGCAAGATACTGCATAATGGAATCTATCCTTTATAAACGAAGCGTATCGGGACCTTACCTAAGATGCGTCCACGGCCTCGACGCCATCAAACTCATGAAAGAAATGCACGACAGCTCCTGCGGGAACCATTCCGGTGGCAGAGCTTTAGCTATCCGAATCAAAAGGCAAGGCTATTTCTGGCCTACCATTATCGCTGATTGCGAGACCTACTCGTCCTCATGCGACAGGTGCCAAAGACACGCACCTTTTATACATCAGCCGTCGGAGAAATTGTCCTCGATATCCGCCCCATACCCATTCATGAGATGGTCCATGGATATCGTAGGACCACTAGTCGTATCCGGAACAGGAAGACAAAAGCTACGTTTCCTACTAGTCCTAACAGACTACTTCACGAAATGGATAGAAGCTGAGGCTTTCCAACAGGTAACTAAGGTTGAAACCGAACGACTCGTATGGAGAGACATTATTTGCCGCCACGGTGTCCCATATGAAATAGTAACCGATAACGGATCACAGTTCATATCCAACGACTTTAAAGACTTATGCGACAAGTGGAAAATTCGCCTCACCATGTCAACACCACGATACCCTCAAGGAAACGGCCAGGCGGAGGCTGCTAATAAGTCAGTATTAGCAAACCTCAAGAAACGCCTTGGAATCGACAAGAGTTCGTGGTCCGAAAGGTTGCCCGAAGTACTCTGGGCTTGCCGAACCACCCCACGAAGAGCTACGGAGGAAACCCCCTTCTCCCTAGCCTACGGGATGGAAGCCGTCGTCCCAGCCGAAACTGTCACAGGAAGCCTCCGTCGAGAGCTCTGCACGACAAATCCCGAAGCTAACAATCAGCTCCTATCTGATCACCTTGACCTCATCGAGGAACGACGGGATCAAGCCTTGCTCCGCATTCAAAATTACCAACAACCAATGGCCCGACATTACAATTCCAAGGTCAGGTCCCGGCAATTCGCTGTAGGTGACCTAGTACTCAGGAAAGTTTTTAGCCATACCAAAGAGCCAAACGCTGGAAAGCTAGGGACCAATTGGGAAGGCCCCTACCGAATCATCCACGTAATACGACCAGGCGTTTACAGGCTCATGAAAGTACGAACCGGGGTACCTGAAATCCGATCATGGAATGCCATGAATCTCAAAAGATACTACCATTAGGTACCTAAAATTTATTGAACTACGTCTGGCCTTATCCCTTGACTGGGTACGTAGGCAACTCCGTTATGAGTGCAGCCCCAATCTCACTTCAACATACTCATCTTCACACTCAAAGGGGGCACGTGTTCAGAACACCTAGCTCAAGCTATTAACGTTATGACTATGTACTCCATCGAAGTTATAATAAAAACATCCATATTCGAGCATCTCATGTTTTCACTATTTAAAATCAGGTCACGCTGAACCTGAACCTAAGGTCTTGAAATCCTACTATCTAAAATCAGGTCACGCTGAACCTGAATCAGAGGTCTTAAAATCCTACTATCCAAAACCATGTCACGCTGAACCTGAACCTAAGGTCTTAAAATCCTACTATCTAAAACCAGGTCACGCTGAACCTGAACCTAAGGTCTTAAAATCCTACTATCTAAAACCAGGTCACGCCGAACCTGAACCTAAGGTCTTAAAATCCTACTATCCAAAACCAGGTCACGCTGAACTTGAACCTAAGGTCTTAAAATCCTACTATCTAAAACAGGTCCCGGCAAACCCGGACCTAAGGTCTTGAAATCCTACTATCTAAAATCAGGTCACGCTGAACCTGAATCAGAGGTCTTGAGACCCCATTATCTAAAACCAGGTCACGCTGAACCTGAATCTAAGATCTCAAAACCTTATTATCCAAAACCAGGCCACGCTGAACCTGAACTCGATATCTTAAAAGCCTACTATCCGAATCCAGATCACACTGAACCTGGACCCTACTGTCTGAAAACAGATCGCAACAGATCCGAACCTGAATTCGGATCATCACAAGTCCGAACACGAAGTCTAAAAACCTTCGAATAAGATCAGGTCACAACCAATCTGAATCTAGAAACTCAGAGACCCTAACGAAGTTTCTAAGACTCGAAAGTATTCAAAATAATTCGGATTCAAGATAAGTCGTTCCCAGTGGTCACAAAATTTACTTAAAAAGATTTGGATCTTTAAGAAGTTTTTTTTAAATCCAGCTAAGGAACTTGAAGTCTGGCGAATTAAACAGCCTAGGAATTAAACCAAGAAACTAGATAAGGTTTAAAAGCCTCCTCAGGCCATTAACGGTTCAAAAGAAATCCTAACATCGCAAAGGTTTAAAAGCCTCCTCAGGCTATAAGTTTTTTTAAAAAAAAGACAACATAAGTAAAAGGCCCGTAGGGCAGACATCCTAAAAACATGGGAAGTACTCTGGAAGGAGACCAGGTCGTCAATCCTCTTGACCTCCACCTTCAGAAACCCTCTGAACTTCACGATCTTCTTCCATTGCCTCACTGCCCTTAACCGGGGCATCTTCGTCCATCTCACCAACATTTCCTTCTGGGACCACACCGACTGGAGCTAAAAAGGAACCCACCAAACCTAAGTTAGAACCATACTCTCCAGAAAAGGATGAATTGAACGTGTTAACCTCGAGAGTACCTGAGCTCTCTGAAAGTTGAGGAAGAGGAAGCTTGCTGATCGAGAAGTCGGAGACCTGAGCTTTCTCGTAAGCAGCGACAGCCTCCGGCATCAAAGACTTCAAACGGTCATACTCCTCTTCAGCGCTCTGAATCTCGTTTGACAGCAAATCCTTCAAGAGCTCCGTATTAGCTTGAAGCTCTTGAGCATAGATCTGAAGATCAACCTCATCTTTCTTCTTGGAGAACTTCTCTTTGACAGAGGTCAGGATCTTGTTGTAGGCATCGATGACTTCTTTCTTTCCCCTCCTAACAGCAAACTTGACTTCGGCCTCTTTGTTCCTCTGGCTGACTTGAGATGACATGATCAAATCTTGGACGTGTTGCTCCGCAATCTTACGAGCACTCTCTAGCTCAGAAATCTTCCTACTCTTCACTCTGATGTCGATTTCCATGCTCTCGATCTTCCCTTGCTGAGTATCAGATTTCAAACCAAGCCTCCCAACTTCGGATTGAAGTCTCGAGACCTGAGCTCTGGCATGATCACGCTCAACCTTGGTAACTTTAACCATCTCGGTAACCTGGGCTAACTCTTCAGCATTAGGCGTGTTACTCACCGTCTCCTCAAACTTTAGCTGAGCCTTGTTAATAGCCCCAGCCAACTACAAAAAGACAAACAGTCAAGTAAATATCTATCTAAGAAAAAGCAATAACAAGAGGCTAAAGACTCTTACCTGGCCCATGTATTGAGCGATATCGATTAACTCATCTCTGTTAGTCAGACTGCTAACCGGAGGAAGGGAACATCCCGTCTGCTTCATGTGCCTCATTAAAGTCGCTAAACCCCAAGGGTCGTCAAGAATCGATCCAGGCTTCGAGTGAGCGAAATTCCATCCAACGGTCCCTCCCCTCGAAGAAGAAGAGGAGGACCTGGAAGGTCTGTCACTTTTATCAGCACGTAACCTCTTGCTCCTATGAGGTTCAGTCTCGGGAGGATCCTTGGTCACCTGAGGCTCGATTTCCGTGACCTGAGCTGTAGAACGGGGAATCATCTCCTGAGCTACCTCTACTTCCATAATGTCAGCATCCTTAGCTGGAACTGAGGCTCCATCGTCGAGGACCTCTTTCACCGAACTGAGGAAAGATCCCCCTTGATTCTTCTCACTCCCTCGTGAGGTCCCGGCAGTTTTCCCTGGTCTACCCCTGGATCGAAACGATGGTTGGAGACGCATCTTGGTTGATTGGGTTTGCTTAGTTCCAGAAGTACTAGCTTCCGTCGAAATTGACAATACCGTATTACTGTCAGAAACTACATTTATGAATTAAGATAACGATCAAACATCGTAAACAAACAAACTTATATGTACAAAGAGGATTAGCGTATTACCTTCCAACTCCACAATAGGGATCGGAGTTAAGAAGGAAGCGTGATATCGATCTGGAAACCTGGCCGCACCTATTCGAGAGGTAATGTACGACGCCCAGGTACACGGAGTCTGCTGTAGCTTTCGGAAGAGAGCCCTGGTAAGTTTGCCAGTGAGCGTAGGAGGATCTTCAATATCTGTAAGCAAAACAAGGCACGCATTAAATAACTATGAATAGAAGCATGCGAATGCAATCCTATTAATCCTAACCAGAAGCATCAGACCAAACGGTCCTAAGAGCACGACCCACAGGAACTGTTGAAGGGTCAATCTTCACATAAAAGTATTTCTTCCGCCAATCGTCATCAATGCTGGAAAACTTAAAGATACCTAACCCGGGGCGACTCGCGAGATAGTAGGTCCCGCTACCTCCTTCCTTCGAAGCACTTTCCTTTATCGAGAAAAGGCTCATCAAATCGTTGATCCCAACAGCAACTCCTTCTTCCTTAGACCTAGTAAGGAAACCGTTTATCACCCTGATAACGGAAGGACAAAGCTGGGGAAGGGCTAATTGGTAATGGTCAAGGAGGTCTAGTAGGAGGTCAGGGAGAGGGAAACTAAGGTGACTCTTAGATATGTAGTTCTCGTGAATACAGAACCAGCCCTCTGAGGTCGTCTCGGGGGTTTCGTGACCTTCACAAACCCTAGCTAGCTCCTTACGACCCAGAGCTTGGACCATAAGGTTGACTACTTCTTGACTCTTCAGCACCGAAGGCGCGTGGAGTCTGGAGGGTAGATTATCACCAGAGCCACCAGTCTTTTTGGTTCGCTTGGAGAATCTCTGGGCTATCGGTTCTTTAGCTTTCTTCCTCTTGTCAGCTTTCTTCATGGATTCACCCACCTCTTGTTTCACCTTCATAATCCGAGTACCGGCGACAGAAATTCCGGTTTCGCCAGAACCTTCTTTTGGTCCAGCCATAACAGGCTACAGAGAAAAGAGATCAAGAAAAATAAAAATAAAAAAGAACGAAGAGCTTGAACTAACGAACTAGAATTCGAGGAGTAAAACCGTAAAGAGAATCTACTCGACCCTCGCTTCTGAACTCGATATATAAATAAAAAAGAAGCTGTAAAAAGAAAGCAGTAAAATAAAGGAAACGAGAAGAAGTTACTTGGGGAAACCGAATCGCGACGTGGAGAGAGTTGGGAAGTTGGAATTAATGCGAGCAGCTTTATATCTCGTCGAAGCCTCGAGAATCGGAGAATAATTATTTTGAAATTCTTTTAAACTAGGCCGTCGATTTCGTTAGATTTAATTATAACCGTCGGATCAAGTAAGAGATATACTCGAGAGAAGATCACGAGTAATCATTATCTTAACAAAAATTAAAGATTCGGCGGCTAGGTTTAGCTCCCGATAAAAGCATCTTATCTCGAAAGCTGGGGGCAACTGTTGGGCCCAAATATGGCCCGTCGGCTGTAGTTAGCAAACCAGTTGGGCCAGGCCTAATAATGGGCCGCACATGGGTTATCATCTCAAAGAAGAATATATCTCACCTAAGGAAGGAGGCTACTCCCAAAAGAGATCACGAGAAAGAGGTCACGAAGAAGAGGTTCGGATTCTTTCGTAGGGACCTAATCAAACAGTCTAGGAAACGGAGATAGAGACGTACGATTCGGTCAAAAGGAAGTTGTTGCAAATCCCTCAGTTTACGGAGAGAATCTCGGAGACTAATCAGGGGAGGTTACACGCGACCTGAGGCTATTTAAAGGAGGAAGTAACAAAGAGAAGGGGATGGACGTCTTTCACACATTTTTCACATACATTGTCATTCATAGATCATTCGAGTGATTTCTTTGTATCAATCTCAATTATCTTTGTATTCATTTCTTACCAAAATATCAATACAATTTGAATTCATTCTCTAAGTTCTTAAGGGATTCAATCCGCGATTGTCTTTTCCCCAACCTTAACCTAACCTAAATTAAGAAGTGAGTTTTATCCCTCACAGCAGACAAAGATGGGAAGGAAACAAAGAGATTCGAATTGAAAATCTAAGCTTTCGAACTAGAGATTCCTAGAGATCTTAACCGGAATAGACACAGCAGAGAATAAAAAAAAAAACAGATCGCAGTACATTTAAGAAGAAAGTGAACAGTTACCTGGGAAACCGAATCGAGACGTGGGGTGATGGGGAAGCAGCTCAGGTTGGACGCGTAGGACTTGGTCAAGAGGAGGCTGTTGCAAATCCCTCAACTTACGGAAGCAATCTCGGAGATTTATCAGGAGAAGTTAAACGTGACCTAAGGCTATTTAAAGGAAGGGGAGATGAAGAAGAGGGGATTCATTGGCTCTACCAATTTTCACATATATTGTTCACAAATCATTTAGCTATTTCTTTGTAACCATCAGAACCATCTTTGTAACCCTTATTCATCAATACAATCATATTCATTCTCTCAGTTCTAACAGGATTCAGCCCACGATTGTCTTTTCTCCAATCTAAACCTAACCTGAATTAGGAAGTGGGTTTTATTCCTCACACCCACCTAAGGGGGGGGGGCAGAATACAACCCAACAAGCCTCCGGGTCCTGAATGTTTAAAATCCTGAATTTTGCATTCTCTCTTGAGACCGGTAGTGGCCTACCTAAGGGAGCCAGAAATATGATCTCAAAACAACGACCTCAGGGTCCCTGATGTTCGAAATCCCGGATTTTACATCCCTATCTACTCACCTCCAGGTCCAGGTCAAGTCCCTTAGAGTTACTCAGAAAACCTCAGGGTTCTGAATAATCATCTTTGTGTTAAAGAACAGACCTTAGGGTCCCGAGCAACAGGTTTAGACTTTTAAAGCCTAGTACTTAACCTCAGGGTTAAAGAATAAGCTTCCAAGCTCCAGTGTTCAAAATTCAGAATTTTACACTTCTGGCCCCCAGGCCCAACCATAGAACTCCGGGTCCAAAATATCCTTGGGCCGGAGCACCGAGCCTCTAGGCTCAATCGGAACCTCTGGGTCCGTGCGATGAGTCCGTCAAATCAGAACTACGAGTTCCTGTTTCCACGAGGAACCCTTCTATCTCCACATCCGACTGAAAGAGAGCATGGCCCAACCGGAGATCTCGGGTTCCTAGAATCCTCCATCGGCCCCCGGGTCCTAAATACTAATGGCTACAAGTTCCACATCGCCTAAGCTCTGAACTAACGACGGTATACTACATGGGATTGACCTTAAGGTAACTAAAGCTGATATCCTAAAGCACTTGGTGGAATCTACACCGTGCTAAACAGCCCTACAAGGAACCTAAGCCCCTCTCCTCAAGCTACCTAATCACCCGAAAGGAGGAGGCAAAAAATCGTGCTAAGCAAAGTATGAGATTTTCAAGAAAAAGACGAAAATCATTGTTATTAAAGGAAACCAAAAGAAAACAAAGACTTCACCTCGCGACAAAAGCATCAACAAGGGGTACATAATAATAAAGGATCCAAAAGCAAAAGGTAAAAACAAGAAAATCCGGGTCTAATGCCTCCTGGAAAAGGATGCCCGAGGAACACCTCAAGCTTGGTTTCCTCCTCCTCCTAGGGACAGCAGCCGACTATACTCCCCTACCAGATCCCAACGGTTAGAAAGTCCCTCCGACCACTCCTTCATAAGCTCCTAATGGGCGAATGCTCGAGTTTGTTGCACTGCTACAGCATGATAAGAGGATATATCCCCTCATGCAAGAAAAAGAACCTCCTCATGCACAAAGAAAAAGAACCTCCTCATGCAAGGGAACGTGACGGCTCATCGGGTCGATGTCACCCAGGCACCTCGAGGCAGAAAAGCAGGAGGAGACAATAGATGGAGAACATGCAGGAGCTGCTCGCGGTATGGGTATGCTGAAAGGCCTCGTTCTCCCGCTTTTAGCCCTAAGATAATCATCTTATATTGAATGAATGGAAGCTTCGGGAACCTCACCTGGAAACCGAAAATTGAATGAGAGATATGGATCGCAAGAAGTCAATAAAGCAAGGGGGTTTCTTACCCCAGACGCGACTATGTTGCAGAGAGGCCGGGCTCACTAGAAAGGAAATCCACCGAAATCGTTTTGGGATACTCAGGGCCCACTTCACCAGAACTTCACCGGCAAAATCTACAGGCCTCACCACATCTGCAAATCAGATAACATAATGAGAAAACTACGGAAGATTATCACTCAAGAAAGCTCCTGGAAACTAACTGACAGAATGCCGAAATAGTGGGTAACTGGAGGACCCGTCGAGCTTCATAAACATGTACTTCCTATCCCAGGAATCGTAAAGGGAAGCCGCCCCTAATACCACGCGGAGGCTCATTTACCAAGGCTTCTCCTTCCCGAGATCTTATCTGATACGAATCTCCTCTATCTCGTAAAGGGGCAAAACTATAGGAATATAGGACTTCGGACACTCCTAGTGGGATACTGTTGGGCCCGAATATGGCCCGCTAGCTAAAGCTAATGGATTCAAATAATAAGAGCTGGTGATGGGCCGCGATAGGCCCAGCACGGGTTATGACTTTAAGAAATGAAGAATGAAGCTACCTTAAAGCCGGAGGCTACCTGCTAAAATACTGATGAAGGAGGTCACGGAAAAGAGGTCCGGTTCCCTTCGTAGAGATCTGGAAGAAGCAGCTCAGGATACAAAGAAAGAAGCATAAGATTCGGTCAAAGTCAAGCTGTTACAAACCCCCCAACTTACGGAAGCAATCTCAGAGATCAGTTAGGAGCAGTCAAACGTGGCCTAAGGCTATTTAAAGAGAAGCAAGATGAAGAAGAAGGGCATCCATTATTTTCGATCATTCTAGCATATACATTAGCTCATAAACATTTCCACAATTCTTTGTAATCACCAAAATCGTCTTTGTAATCATTTTTTTGCCAAAAACATTAATACAATCATATTCATTCTACAAGTTCTAAACGGGATTCAACCCATGTTATCTTTTCTCCAATCTTAACCTGATCTAAAAATTAGGAGGTGAGTTTTATCCCTCACACTTGGCGCCGTCTGTGGGGACGAGATAATCGAATCCCTTACTCTGTAACTTGAGAATGGATCCAACCAGCCAGGCAACAAACCCATCTATCCCTGATCCCGTGATTCAGATCGATGGCTCACCAAACGGAAGAGACTCAAATCTCCAAGTCCTGGAGCCTCGACATGCCGATCACCAATCTGAGCAACAGCCTCCGGCTAGTGCTCAACCAAACCAGACCACTACTGGAATAACTAATCCGAGATCCTCCAGTGGAAATAGCTCCGGGGTTACAGCCCCCGAGAACCCTCAGCGTCAACCCGCTCCAAATCAGTCAGAGGCTCAGCTATCTGAGACCCGTCGAATGATGCTGCAGTTGGTAGACAGAGCTCAAGAGAATGAGCGTACAATGCAACAGCTAGCCGCTCGGCAGCAACGATTCGAAGAAGTAACTAGATCTCTGACCGCAACAACCCAGCCACTGTAACGTCAGGGCTCAGGAATCACTTTCTGAGATTGGTTGACCGACCCCACTTTCCCTCGTGGACGTCTTGATTTTTCCCCTGGCAGCACTGCTCTGGATGGGCGGGAATCTGTTCTCCAGACACCACATGCTGGAACAGGTCCTGCATTTAACCCACCTGTAACCAGCGCTATGGGAAGTAATGTAGCGACAACCAGCTCTGTGCCCAATCGAGTTGCTGACCATAGCACACGCTTGCCACCTCCTCCACCTGTTTTCAGGGGGGAGAAGGAGTATCCTTCCCTTCTATGGAGGTAGAACATCAGCTTCGGCTTATCGGGCTTAGAATGTAACCCCGAATCCTGATGCCCATCAAAGGACGGAAGCTGACCCCGCGGATCACCCTGTGGGTCGCGCTCATCGAAATAACCCAAGAGCTGGTGAGCAATTTAGTCCAACAGCTGCCTGGGAGAATGACCGAACTCGACTCCGTCAGGAACCAACTCGTCAGGTACTTGATAACAACCCATCTGTCTTTCCTCTAGAGGGACCTGAGGCCATTCGTAGATATATGGAGCAAACTCAAGCAGCTCTCCAAAAGTTGAATGCTCAAGTCCACAAGGCGACGAGCTCAGCTCCCGAAATTGAGAGCTTGATTGAGGAAACCCGTGGGACTCCATTCACTGACAGAATTGCTAGCTCTTATATAAGAGATACCTACCCGAAAAATTAGGATCCCCGAATATGATGGGACCTCAGACCCTAAGGCTCATTTGAGAGCCTTCCGATTAGCTATCGTGAAATCTCATTTTACGAGAGAGGAATGTGAAGCAGGTTACTGCAGAACATTCGCCGTAAACCTGGTCGGAACAGCTCTCGAATGGTTTTCCGGCCTCGAGCTGAACTCAAAAGACAGTTTCGACCAGCTGACCAATGCCTTTATGAAGCAGTACTCGACCCATATCCTGAAGCAAGCTTCCGAGGCTGACCTCTGGAAAATCAGACAAGGAATGGAAGACACGTGACGGGTCTACATCGAAAAATTCATAGCAGTAAGAACTAAGCTCTCGAATCCCAACGACCAAGTTGCCATCGAGGCCCTTAGAAGAGGTCTCTGGTACAAATTGGAATTCTGGTCGGAGCTAACGCTCAATCCTCCCCCAACTATCGACGATGCTCTTCATAAAGCATCTAGATATATTACCTTGGAAGAGGAAACAGCCGCAATTGATAAAATCCAGAAGAAATTTAAGAATCACCCAAAAGGTGAAGCCCCGGAAGCAAAAGGACCCCCTAAAAAGGGGAGCTTCCGAAACAATCAGACCCAGAGAGAGCATTCTTATGCAGTCGAAGAAGCCCAACATGAAAAACCTATTGCCGCGACAAATAAAACCCCCTGGTCAAAAAGTCTACAATGACAATAAACACTGCTCTTACGACGATCGGAAAGGGCACTCAACCGAGGAATGTTGGGACCTCCAACGAAAATTGGTAGCTAAATTCGCAGCCGGAGAACTAAAGGACGTGGAGCTTAAAAAACCACCGCCCTATCAGAATAGAGGTCCCAGAGACACCTCACCAAAACGCGAAAGGTCACCTGAGAAGGAGACAGACTCGCCACCACCAGCTCCCAAGAAAAGAGTCGACATGATTCTTGGAAAATTCCCCTAGGGAAAAAGCCTACAAATCGAGGCCCTCCTAAGCAAACCACCACTTCAATCGAGCCCCAGCTCGAGGGTAGATTACATCCTTGGAGGGTCCGATATGTGTCAGTACTCCGTTAATTCTATTAAAAGTCACGTACGGAAGGCTGTGTCTAACACTCATCCTAAGCCTCCCAACCCTGAATTCAACACCAAAATTTCCTTCTGGGAAAGCGAGACATCAAACCTTGACAGGCCTCATGACGACGCCTTGATCGCTGTTGGGCCCAAATATGGCCCGTCGGCTGTAGTTAGCAAACCAGTTGGGCCAGGCCTAATAATGGGCCGCACATGGGTTATCATCTCAAAGAAGAATATAGCTCACCTAAGGAAGGAGGCTACTCCCAAAGAGGTCACGAGAAAGAGGTCACGAAGAAGAGGTCCGAATTCTTTCGTAGGGACCTAATCAAACAGTCTAGGAAACGAAAATAGAGACGTACGATTCGGTTAAAAGGAAGCTGTTGCAAATCCCTCAGTTTACGGAGAGAATCTCGGAGACTAATCAGGGGAGGTTACACGCGACCTAAGGCTATTTAAAGGAGGAAGGAACAAAGAGAAAGGGAGGACATCTTTCACACATTTTTCACATACATTGTCATTCATAGATCATACTAGTGATTTCTTTGTATCCATCTCGAATATCTCTGTATTCATTTCTTTACCAAAAACATCAATACAATTTGAATTCATTCTCTAAGTTCTTAAGGGATTCAGCCCACGATTGTCTTCTCCCCAACCTTAACCTAACCTAAATTAAGAAGTGAGTTTTATCCCTCACATTTTGGCGCCGTTTGTGGGGACGAGATAATTGAATCCTTCACTCTGTGACTTGAGAATGGATCCATCCAACCAGGCAACAAGCCCATCCATCCCGGATCCCGTGATCCAGATCGACGGATCACCTAACAAGAGAGACCCGGACCCTCAGGATCCGGAACCTCGATCCACCGATCACCGATCCGAGCAACAGCCTCCGGCTAATGCTCAACCGAACCGAACTGGGATAGCTAACCCAAGGCCTTCCAGTGGAAACAACACCGGAGCTACGCTCCCTGAAAACCCTCAACGCCAACACGCTCCGCATCATTCGGAAGCTCAGCTATCCGAAATGCGCCGAATGATGATGCAGTTGGTAGAAAGAGCTCAGGATAATTAGCATACCTTGCAACAGCTAACTGCCCGGCAACAACGGTTCGAAGAGGTGACTAGATCTATAACCGAGACAACTCATCCGTCGCAACGTCAAGGCTCAGGAATCGCCTTTCGAGATCGACTCACCGAACCCACGTTCCCTCGCGGACGCTTGGACTTTTCCCCCAACATCATTGCTCATAACGGGCAAGAGCCTGTTCTCCGGACACCCCATACCAGGACAACCCCAGTATTTAGTCCGCCTATAACTAGCGCTATGGGAAGAAACATAGCGACGACTAGCTCAGCACCCAATAGGGTCCACGAACACAGCGCCCGATTACCACCTCCGCCACCTGTTTTTAGGTCCGGAGAAGGAATGTCTCCCCCTCCTAGAGGTAGAGCACCGACTTTAGCTTACCAAAATGGAAGCGCGACCTTTAGTCGAGATAACCCGAGGATGGGAGCTGATCCTACAGTTCCCCCCCCCAGGTCACATCCCTCAGGATGGCTCTAGAGCTAACGAGCGGTTTAGCCCACCTAACGCTTGGGATAACGACGACACTCGACTCCATCGAGAATCTTCTCATCAGATTCCTCGTGAAGACCCAACTGTCCTTCCCTTAGAAGGACCCGAGGCTATTCGCCGATACATGGAGCAAACTCATGCAGCTATCCAGAAGCTGAACGCTCAAGTGCATAAAGAAACAAGCTCAGTTCCCGAAATCGAGAGCTTAATTGAGGAAACCCGGGGAACCCCATTCACAGATAAAATCGCTAGCTCTTACATAAGAGATACCCGAAAAATTAGAATTCCCGAATACGACGGGACCTCAGACCCCAAGGCTCATTTGAGAGCCTTCCGCTTAGCTATAGTGAAAGCTCATTTCACAAGAGAAGAATGCAAAGCAGGTTACTGCAGGACTTTTGCTGAGAACCTGGTCGGAACAGCTCTCGAATGGTTTTCGAGCCTCGAACCAAATTCAATCGATAACTTCGATCAGCTCACTAACGCCTTCATGAAACAATACTCGACCCATATCCTTAAGCAAGCCCAATGATCAAGTGGCCATCGAAGCCCTTAGAAGAGGTCTCTGGTATAAATCAGAATTCTGGTCCGAGCTAACACTTAACCCTCCTCCAACTATCGATGATGCTCTTCACAAAGCATCGAGATATATTACCTTGAAGGAAGAAACAGCTGCACTGGATAAAATCCACAAGAAATCCCAGAGTCATCCGAAAGGTGAAACCTCGGAAACGAAAGGACCCTCTAGAAAAGGCAGCTCCCGAAACCATCAGACCCAGGGAGAACACTCGTATGCTGTCGACGAAGTCCAACAGGAAAAACCTGTTGCTGCGACAGGCAAAACCCCCTGGACAAAAGGCTACGATGAGAACAAACACTGCTCTTATCACGATCGAAAAGGGCACTCAACCGAGGAGTGTTGGGACCTCCAACGACAATTGGCAGCTAAATTCGTAGCTGGCGAACTAAAGGACGTGGAACTAAAGAAGCCACCTCCTTACCAGAAAAGAGGTCCCAGAGACATCTCCCCAAAACGTGAAAGATCTCCTGAAAAGGAAACAGATTCGCCACCGCCGGCTCCCAAGAAAAGAGTTGACATGATTCTTGGGAAATTTCCCCAAGGGAAGAGTCTACAAATCGAGACCCTCCTAAGCAAACCCCCACCTCAGTTGAGCCCTAGCTCAAGAGTGGATTATATCCTCGGAGGCTCCGACATATGTCAAGACTCAGTTAACTCGATCAAGAGCCATGTGCGGAAGGCTGTTTCTAAAGCTCAATCTAAGCCTCCCAGTCCCGAAACCAATACCAAGATCTCTTTCTCGGAGAGCGAGACGTCAGACCTCGACAGACCTCACGATGACGCTTTAATCGTCACCCTGAACATAGCAGGTTACGAGGTGCCTAAGCTGATGGTTGATACCAGAAGCTCGGTCGATCTGATCTTCTATAATGCCCTAAAAGGGATGGAAATAGACGACTATGAAATTATCGGTCAGAAAGCTAACCTTGTGGGTTTTTCCGGGGAAACAGTTACCTCCTTGGGAACATTAAGCTCCCGGTTATAGCTGGAGGAATCATGAAAATGACCAATTTTGTAGTCATCGACAGGCCTTCTCCATTTCATGCGATCCTAGGAAGACCTTGGATCCATAAGATGAAGGCAGTAGCCTCCACCTATCACCAATGCGTGAAATTCCCAACACCAGACGGAATAACCACCGTACGAGGTAGCCAGAAGATTTCCAGGATCTGTTACNCGACAGGCCTTCTCCATTTCATGCGATCCTAGGAAGACCTTGGATCCATAAGATGAAGGCAGTAGCCTCCACCTATCACCAATGCGTGAAATTCCCAACACCAGACGGAATAACCACCGTACGAGGTAGCCAGAAGATTTCCAGGATCTGTTACTTGGGAGGATTCGGAATCCTCAAGGAATCACCTCAATAGCAATTACAGATCCAGGAAGGTCGAGAGGTGCAACAAAATATTCGAGGTCCCCCTAGGAACCTAACCGAACGAGTTAGCATCGACGACTCAGATCCCGAGAAACAAGTGAACATCGGATCAGAGTTACCCCTCGAAACAAAAAAAGAATTAATCGACTTCCTGAAAAGCAACGTCAAAACGTTCGCATGGACTACCAGCGACATGAGAGGGATAGACCCAAACGTCACCACTCACAAGCTCAACGTAGATCCTACTTTCAAACCGATCAAACAAAAACGCCGTAAGCTAGGCCTCGAAAAAGCCCAAGCTGTCAACGACGAAGTAGATCGACTCACGAAGGCAGGGTCCATCCGCGAAGTACACTACCCCGATTGGCTAGCTAACCCCGTAGTAGTGAAAAAGAAAAACGGGAAGTGGAGAATCTGTGTAGACTTCACCGACCTAAACAAGGCCTGTCCTAAAGACAGCTTCTCGTTACCTCACATCGATCGCCTTGTGGAGGCAACAGCTGGCCACCAGCTCCTATCTTTTATGGACGCCTTCTCTGGATATAATCAAATCATGATGAATCCTGAAGATCAAGAAAAAATCGCATTCATAACCGAGCGCGGGACCTACTGCTACAAGGTAATGCCATTCGGACTAAAAAACGCGGGAGCTACCTACCAGAGGCTCGTGAACAAAATGTTTGCTGGACAGCTAGGAAAAACCATGGAGGTGTACATTGACGATATGCTGGTTAAATCCTCAGCTGGGGAAAACCACATCTCCCACCTAAAAGAATGCTTCGATATCCTCAACAAATACGATATGAAACTAAACCCCGCAAAATGCACCGTTGGAGTGCCCTCGGGCGAATTCCTCGGCTACCTCGTAACCGAGAGAGGTATCGAAGCCAACCCGAAACAGATAGCGACCTTCCTGGAAATGCCGTCACCTAAGACAACCAGGGAGGTACAAAGACTGACTGGACGAATCGCCGCTTTAAACCGATTCATATCCAAGTCCACTGACAAATGCCTCCCATTCTACAAACAATTAAAAGCTTACCTCTCCGAGCCTCCAATCCTATCCAAACCAGTAACAGGAGAACCCTGTACCAATACCTCGCAGTGTCAACTGCGGCGGTTAGCGGCGTACTGGTACGAGAGGAACAAAATGAGCAAAGACCTGTCTATTACACGAGCAAAAGCTTAATAGACGCCGAAACCAGATATCCTACCATGGAAAAGTTAGCCCTGGCAGTCGTGACAGCGTCCACGGCCTCGACGCCATCAAACTCATGAAAGAAATGCACGACGGCTCCTGCGGGAACCATTCCGGTGGCAGAGCTTTAGCTATCCGAATCAAAAGGCAAGGCTATTTCTGGCCTACCATTATCGCTGATTGCGAGACCTACTCGTCCTCATGCGACAGGTGCCAGAGACACGCACCTTTTATACATCAGCCGTCGGAGAAATTGTCCTCGATATCCGCCCAATACCCATTCATGAGATGGTCCATGGATATCATAGGACCACTAGTCGTATCCGGAACAGGAAGGCAAAAGCTACGTTTCCTACTAGTCCTAACAGACTACTTCATGAAATGGATAGAAGCTGAGGCTTTCCAACAGGTAACTAAGGTTGAAACCGAACGACTCGTATGGAGAGACATCATTTGCCGCCACGGTGTCCCATATGAAATCGTAACCGATAACGGATCACAGTTCATATCCAACGACTTTAAAGACTTCTGCGACAAGTGGAAAATTCGCCTCACCATGTCAACACCACGATACCCTCAAGGAAACGGCCAGGCGGAGGCTGCTAATAAGTCAGTATTAGCAAACCTCAAAAAACACCTTGGAATCGAGAAGAGTTCGTGGTCCGAAAGGTTACCTGAAGTACTCTGGGCTTGCCGAACCACCCCACGAGAGCTACGGAAGAAACCCCCTTCTCCCTAGCCTACGGGATGGAAGCCGACTTCCCAGCCGAAACTGTCACAGGGAGCCTCCGTAGGGAGCTCTGCACGACAAATCCCGAAGCTAACAATCAGCTCCTATCTGATCACCTCGACCTCATCGAGGAACGACGAGATCAAGCCTTGCTCCGCATTCAAAATTACCAACAAGCAATGGCCCGACATTACAATTCCAATGTCAGGTCCCGGCAATTCGTTGTAGGTGACCTGGTACTCAGGAAAGTTTTTGGTCATACCAAAGAGCCAAACGCTGGAAAGCTAGGGACCAATTGGGAAGGCCCCTACCGAATCATCCATGTGATACGTCCAGGCGTTTACAGGCTCATGAAGGTACGAACCGGGGTACCCGAAATCCGATCATGGAATGCCATGAATCTCAAAAGATACTACAATTAGGTACCTAAAATTCATTGAACTACGTCTGGCTTGATCCCTTGACTAGGTACGTAGGCAACTCCGTTATGAGTGCAGCCCCAGTCTCACCTTAACACATTCATCTTCACACTCAAAGGGGGCACGTGTTCAGAACACCCAGCTCAAGCTATTAGCTCCATGATTATGTACTCCATCAAAGTTATAATAAAAACATTCACATTCAATCGTCTCATGTTTTTACTATCTAAAATCAGGTCACGCTGAACCTGAACCTAAGGTCTTAAAATCCTACTAACTAAAATCAGGTCACGCTGAACCTGAACCTAAGGTCTTAAAATCCTACTATCTAAAATCAGGTCACGCTGAACCAGAACCTAAGGTCTTAAAATCCTACTATCTAAAATCAGGTCACGTTGAACCTGAACCTAAGGTCTTAAAATCCTACTATCTAAAATCAGGTCACGCTGAACCTGAACCTAAGGTCTTAAAATCCTACTATCTAAAATCAGGTCCCGGCAAACCTGAACCTGAGGTCTTGAAATCCTACTATCTAAAACCAGGTCACGCTGAACCTGAACCTGAGGTCTTGAAACCCTATTATCTAAAACCAGGTCACGCTGAACCTGAACTCCTACTATCTAAAATCAGGTCCCGGCAAACCCGGACCTAAGGTCTTGAAATCCTACTATCTAAAACCAGGTCACGCTGAACCTGAACCTGAGGTCTTGAAACCCTATTATCTAAAATCAGGTCACGCTGAACCTGAACTTGATGTCTTAAAAGCCTACTATCCGAATCCGGGTCACACTGAACCTGGATCCTACTGTCTAAAAACAGATCGCAACAGATCCGAACCTGAATTCGAATCATCACAAGCCCGAAGACGAAGTCTAAAGACCTTCAAATAAGGTCAGGTCACAACCAATCTGAATCTAGAAACTCAGAAACTCTAACAAAGTTTCTAAGACTCGAAAGTATTCAAAAGAATTTGAATTCAGGATAGGTTGTTCCCAATAGTCACAAAGTTTACTTAAAAACGATTTGGATCTTTAAAAAATCTTTTAAAATCCAGCTAAGGAACTTGAAGTCTGACGAATTAAACAACCAAGGAATTAAACCAGGAAACGAGATAAGGTTTAAAAGCCTCCTCAGGCCATTAGCGGTTCAAAAGAAATCCTAACATTGCAAAGGTTTAAAAGCCTCCTCAGGCTATAAGTTTAAAAAAAAAAAAACAACATAAGTAAAAGGCCCGTAGGGCAGACATCCTAAGAACATGGGAAGTACTCTGGAAGGAGACCAGGTCGTCAATCCTCTTGACCTCCACCTTCAGAAACCCTCTGAACTTCACGATCTTCTTCCATTGCCTCACTGCCCTTAACCGGGGCATCTTCGTCCATCTCACCAACATTTCCTTCTGGGACCACACCAACTGGAGCTAGATAGGAACCCACCAAACCTAAGTTAGAACCATACTCTCCAGAAAAGGATGAATTGAACGTGTTAACTTCGAGAGTACCTGAGCTCTCTGAAAGTTGAGGAAGAGGAAGCTTGCTGATCGAGAAGTCGGAGACCTGAGCTTTCTCGTAAGCAGCGACAGCCTCCAGCATCAAAGACTTCAAGCGGTCATACTCCTCTTCTGCGCTCTGAATCTCGTTTGATAGCAAATCCTTCAAGAGCTCCGTATTAGCTTGAAGCTCTTGAGCATAGATCTGAAGATCAACCTCATCTTTCTTCTTGGAGAACTTCTCTTTGACAGAGGTCAGGATCTTGTTGTAGGCATCGATGACTTCTTTCTTTCCCCTCCTAACAGCAAACTTGACTTCGGCCTCTTTGTTTCTCTGGCTGACTTGAGACGACATGATCAGATCTTGGACGTGTTGCTCCACAATCTTACGAGCACTCTTTAGCTCAGAAATCTTCCTGCTCTTCACTCTGATGTCAATTTCCATGCTCTCGATCTTCCCTTGCTGAGTATCAGACTTCAAACCGAGCCTCCCAACTTCGGATTGATGTCTCGAGACCTGAGCTCTGGCGTGATGACGCTCAACCTTGGTAGCTTTAACCATCTCGGTAACCTGGGCTAACTCTTCAACATTAGGCGTGTTACTCACCGTCTCCTCAAACTTTAGCTGAGCCTTGTTAATAGCCCCAGCCAACTACAAAAAGATAAACAGCCAAGTAAATATCTATCTAAGAAAAAGCAATAACAAGAGGCTAAAAACTCTTACCTGGCCCATGTAATGAGCGATATCGATGAACTCATCTCTGTTAGTCAGACTGCTAACCGGAGGAAGGGAACATCCCGTCTGCTTCATGTGCCTCATTAAAGTCGCTAAACCCCAAGGGTCATCAAGAATCGATCCAGGCTTCGAGTGAGCGAAATTCCATCCAACGGTCCCTCCCCTCGAAGAAGAAGAGGAGGACCTGGAAAGTCTGTCACTTTGATCAGCACGTAACCTCTTGCTCCTATGAGGTTCAGTCTCGGGAGGATCCTTGGCCACCTGAGGCTCGACTTCTGTGACCTGAGCTGTAGAACGGGGAATCATCTCCTGAGCTACCTCTGCCTCCATAATGTCAGCATCCTTAGCTGGAACTGAGGCTCCATCGTCGAGGACCTCTTTCACCGAACTGAGGAAAGATCCTCCTTGATTCTTCTCACTCCCTCGTGAGGTCCCGGCAGTTTTCTCTGGTCTACCTCTGGATCGAAACGATGGTTGGAGAGGCATCTTGGTTGATTGGGTTTGCTCAGTTCCAGAAGTACTAGCTTCCGTCGAAATTGACAATACCGTATTACCGTCAGAAACTACATTTATGAATTAAGATAACGATCAAACATCTGAAACAAACAAACTTATATGTACAAAGAGGATTAACGTATTACCTTCCAACTCCATAATATGGATCGGAGTTAAGAAGGAAGCGTGATATCGATCTGGAAACCTGGCCGCACCTATTCGAGAGGTAGTGTACGACGCCCAGGTACACAGAGTCTGCTGTAGCTTTCGGAAGAGAGCCCTGGTAAGCTTGCCAGTGAGCGTAGGAGGATCTTCAATATCTGTAAGCAAAACAAGGCATGCATTAAGTAACTATGAATAGAAGTATACGAATGCAATCCTATTAACCCTAACCAGAAGAATCAGACCAAACGGTCCTAAGAGCACGACCCACAAGAACTGTTGAAGGGTCAATCTTCACATAAAAGTATTTCTTCCGCCAATCGTCATCACTGCTGGAAAACTTAAAGATACCCAACCCGGGGCGACTCGCGAGATAGTAGGTCCCGCTACCTCCTTCTTTCGAAGCACTTTCCTTTATCGAGAAAAGGCTCATCAAATCGTTGATCCCAACAGCGACTCCTTCTTCCTTAAACCTAGTAAGGAAACCGTTTATCACCCAGATAACGGAAGGACAAAGCTGGGGAAGGGCTAATTGGTAATGGTCAAGGAGGTCTAGTAGAAGGTCAGGGAGAGGGAACCTAAGGGGACTCTTAGACATGTAGTTCTCGTGAAGACAGAACCAGCCCTCTGGGGTCGTCTCGGGGGTTTCGTGACCTTCACAAACCCTAGCTAGCTCCTTATGACCCAGAGCTTGGACCATAAGGTTGACTACTTCTTGACTCTTCAGCACCGAAGGCGAGTGAAGTCCGGAGGGTAGATTATCACCAGAGCCACCAGTCTTTTTGGTTCGCTTGGAGAATCTCTGGGCTATCGGTTCTTTAGCTTTCTTCCTCTTGTCAGCCTTCTTCATGGATTCACCCACCTCTTGTTTCACCTTCATAATCCGAGTACCGGCGGCAGAAATTCCGGTTTCGCCAGAACCTTCTTTTGGTCCAGCCATAACAGGGCACGGAGATAAGAAATCGAGAAAAAAAAAAAAAGAGAACGAAGAGCTTGAACTAACGAACTAG
Organism: Eruca vesicaria subsp. sativa; assembly: GCA_932364175.1. NCBI lineage: Eukaryota > Viridiplantae > Streptophyta > Magnoliopsida > Brassicales > Brassicaceae > Eruca > Eruca vesicaria. The sequence continues at coordinate 91,135 of CAKOAT010121933.1, read as the reverse complement.
AATTCGAGGAGTAAAACCGTAGAGAGAATCTACTCGACCCTCGCTTCTGAACTCGATATATAAAAAAGAAACTGTAAAAAGAAAGAAGTAAAATAAAAGGAACGAGAAGAAGTTACCTGGGGAAACCGAATCGCGACGTGGAGAGAGTGGGGAAGTTGGAATTAATGCGAGCAGCTTTATATCTCGTCGAAGCCTCGAGAATCGGAGAATAATTATTTCGAAATTCTTTTAAACTAGGCCGTCGATTTCATTAGATTTAATTATAACCGTCGGATCAAGTAAGAGATATGCTCGAGAGAAGATCACGAGTAATCATTATCTTAACAAAAATTAAAGATTCGGCGGCTAGGTTTAGCTCCCGAGAAAAGCATCTTATCTCGAAAGCTGGGGCCAACTGTTGGGCCCAAATATGGCCCGTCGGCTGTAGTTAGCAAACCAGTTGGGCCAGGCCTAATAATGGGCCGCACATGGGTTATCATCTCAAAGAAGAATACAGCTCACCTAAGGAAGGAGGCTACTCCCAAAGAGGTCACGAGAAAGAGGTCACGAGAAAGAGGTCACGAAGAAGAGGTCCGGATTCTTTCGTAGGGACCTAATCAAACAGTCTAGGAAACGAAAATAGAGACGTACGATTCGGTCAAAAGGAAGCTGTTGCAAATCCCTCAGTTTACGGAGAGAATCTTGGAGACTAATCAGGGGAGGTTACACGCGACCTAAGGCTATTTAAAGGAGGAAGGAACAAAGAGAAAGGGAGGACCTCTTTTCACACATTTTTCACATACATTGTCATTCATATATCATACTAGTGATTTCTTTGTATCCATCTCGAATATCTCTGTATTCATTTCTTTACCAAAAACATCAATACAATTTGAATTCATTCTCTAAGTTCTTAAGGGATTCAGCCCACGATTGTCTTCTCCCCAACCTTAACCTAACCTAAATTAAGAAGTGAGTTTTATCCCTCACAATCGCTACCCTGAACATCGCAGGCTATGAGTTACCTAAACTTATGGTAGACACCGGGAGGTCTGTCGACCTTACTTTCTATAACGCCCTGAAAAGGATGGAAATAGAAGACTACAAAATTATTGGCCAGAAAGCCAATCTCGTGGGCTTCTCCGGAGAAACAGTTACCTCTCTGAGAACTATCAAACTTCCACTCATAGCTGGCGGGATTATGAAAATGACCAATTTCATAGTTATCGACATACCATCTCTGTTTCATGCAATCCTAGGAAGATCCTGGATCCATAAGATGAAAGCAGTAGCTTCCACTTATCACCAATGTGTGAAATTTCCGACAACTGAAGGGAAAATCACTGTACGTGGTAGCCAAATGATCTCCAGGATCTGTTACTTGGGAGGATTCAAAATCCTCAAAGAGTTCCCCAATAGCAATTACAGATCCAAGAGGATCGTGAGATGCAACAGAATATCTGAGGTCCCCCCAGGAACCTCACTGAGTGAGTTAGCATCGACGATTCTAACCCTGAAAAACAAGTGAACATCGGATCTGAGCTACCTCTCGAAGCTAAGAAGGAGCTCATCGACTTCCTGAAAAGCAATATCAAAACCTTTGCATGGACCACCAGTGACATGAAGGGTATAGATTCGAACATCACCACCCATAAGCTCAATGTAGACCCAACTTTCAAACCGATCAAACAAAAACGTCACAAGCTTGGCCTAGAAAAAGCTCAAGCTGTTAACGACGAAGTTGACCGACTTACGAAAGCCAGGTCCATTCGAGAAGTGCACTACCCTGATTGGCTGGCTAACCCGGTAGTCGTAAAAAAGAAAAATGGGAAATGGAGAATCTGTGTAGATTGCACTGACCTAAACAAGGCTTGTCCCTAAAGACAGTTTTCCGCTACCTCACATCGATCGTCTGGTCGAAGCGACAGCTGGCCATCAGCTCATGTCCTTTATGGACGCCTTCCCGGGTACAATCAAATCATGCTGAACCCTGAGGACAGGAAAAAACTGCATTCATAACCGAACAAGGAACCTATTGTTACAAAGTTATGCCATTCGGTTTGAAGAACGCAGGAGCTACTTATCAGAGGCTCGTGAATAAGATGTTCGCTGGACAGCTCGGAAAAACCATGGAAATCTATATTGACAATATGTTTGTCAAATCCTCAGCTGGAGAAAATCATATCTCCCACTTAAGGGAATGCTTTGATATCCTCAACAAATACGATATGTAGCTAAACCCCGCAAAGTGCACCTTCGGTTACCTCGTGACCGAAAGAGGTATCGAAGCCAACCCGAAACAGATAGCGACCTTTCTGGAGATGTCGTCACCTAAGACACCTAGAGAGGTACAAAGATTGACTGGGCGAATCGCAGCTTTAAATCGATTCATATCTAAGTCCACGATAAATTCTTCCCGTTTTACAAACTTCTAAAAAACAATAAAAAGTTTTTATGGGACGAGAAGTGCGAAGAGGCCTTCAAGCAATTGAAAGCTTACCTCTCTGAACATCCGATCTTGTCCAAACTAGTAACGGGAGAACCACTATATCTATACCTCGCCGTATCAACCGCTGCAGTTAGAGGTGTACTGGTACGAGAAGAGCAAAATGAACAAAGACATTTCTACTATACCAGCAAAAGTCTGATAGACGCCGAAACTAGGTACCCTACTATGGAAAAATTAGCTCTGGCGGTCGTAACAGCTGCCAGAAAACTACGACCCTTTTTCCAATCGCACTCAATCGTCATAATGACTTCACAACCACTACGCACGATTCTGCACAGCCCTTGCCAGTCAAGACGACAAGCGAAATGGGCCATAGAACTCAGTGAATATGACATCGAGTATAGACCTCGAGCAGCCATAAAAGCTCAGGTCCTTGCCGATTTTATCATAGAGCTAGCATCCGAGCACCTAGACCCGAAAGGAGAAGCTCCAAAGTGGAGCCTGTTTGTCGACGGAGCCTCATCAAAAAAGGCTCTGGAATCGGTCTAAGGCTGACCTCTTCGGCCGGAGAGACCATCGAACAATCCTACAGGCTCGGATTCAGCGCTTCAAATAATGAGGCTGAATATGAAGCACTAATCGCATGGTTAAAACTTGCCCTAAGCCTCGGAATCCGAGAGCTAAACGCTTATAGTGACTCACAGCTAGTAGCTAGCCAATTCCACGGAGAATATGAAACCGGGGACGAAAGAATGGGGGAATACCTTGAAGTCGTCCAAAGCCTCACTAAGCAGTTCCACAAGTTTGAGCTGACAAGGATCCCAGAGAACTCCTCAGCAGATGCGTTGGCTGCTTTAGCATCGACATCAGACCCCCTAGTAAAGCGGATTATACCTGTAGAGGGAATCGAAAAGCCAAGTATCGATATAGCTACCAAAGCTGAAATCGATAGCAAACAAAAAGAGCAAACAGAAGTTAGCTATCCTGAGACGATAGCAACCCAAGTTCTCTCAACATTATGGTTCCCAAAAAACCGAAATTCGCAGTTTCAAAAAGCATACCTTCAGGGGCAGGACCCAGACCCCGGATTCGCTTGTATACACAACAGAGACTCCTTCTAATCTTGGAGGTACCTCTGGGGGCACGACCCAGACCCTGGAGAACAACGACAGACCTGAAGATATTCCCCGGAATTCAGAGTCCCTCGAGCATAACCCAAGGAATATCTCCGGGGGCACGACCTCCGGCCACAATAAGACTCAGGAACCTGATCCCGAATAGGGACTTCCTTTGTCTCTCCACGACAAAATCGTAGGGAGAGAAGAGTGGAGAATACCAATTGTTGGGCCCGAATATAGCCCGTTAGCTAAGATAAAGGGCTCGAATGATAATAACTGTAAATAGGACGTTACAAGCCTGTTAATAATCCATTCCTCGAGGAATGGATCGAATAAAATCTGGAACCTGTTTGCTTAAGGAAAAGACATGAATAAAACAGGGCACGGAAAGGAGCTCCGGACCTCTTTTGCAAATAGCGAACAATAAGCATCTCAGGTTGGACGCGTAGGACTTGGTCACGAGGAGGCTGTTGCAAATCCCTCAACTTACGGAAGCAATCTCGGAGATTTATCAGGAGAAGTTAAAGGTGACCTAAGGCTATTTAAAGGAAGGGGAGATGAAGAAGAGGGGATTGATTGGCTCATCCAATTTTCACATATATTATTCACAAATCATTTAGCTATTTCTTTGTAACCATCGGAACCATTTTTGTAACCCTTATTCATCAATACAATCATATTCATTCTCTCAGTTCTGACAGGATTCAGCCCACGATTGTTTTTTCTCCAATCTAAACCTAGCCTGAATTAGGAAGTGAGTTTTATCCCTCACACCCACCTAAAGGGGGGGGGGGCAGAATACGATCCAACAAGCCTCCGGGCTCTGAATGTTCAAAATTCTGAATTTTGCATTCTCACTTGAGACCGGTAGTGGCCTACCTAAGGGAGCCAGAATACGATCTCAAAACAACGACCTCAGGGTCCCCGATGTTCGAAATCCCAGATTTTACATCCCTTATCTACTCACCTCCAGGTCCAGGTCAAGTCCCTTAGAGTTACTCAGAAAACCTCGGGGTTCTGAATAATCATCCTTGTGTTAAAGAACATTCCTCAGGGGTCCCGAGCAACTGGTTTAGACTTTTAAAGCCTAGTACTTAACCTCAGGGTTAAAGAATAAGCTTCCGAGCTCCAGTGTTCAAAATTTCGAATTTTACACTTCCGGTCCCCAGGCCCAACCATAGAACTCCGGGTCCAAAATATCCTTGGGCCGGAGCACCGAGCCTCCAGTCTCAATCGGAACCTCTGGGTCCCCGCGATGAGTCCGTAAAATCAGAACTACGAGTTCCTGTTTCCACGAGGAACCCTTCTATCTCCACATCCGAGTGAAAGAGAGCAGGGCCCAACCGGAGATCTCGGGTTCCTAGAATCCTCCATCGGCCCCCGGGTCCTAAATACTAATGGCTACAAGTTCCACATCGCCTAGGCTCTGAACTAACGACGGTATACTACATGGGATTGACCTTAAGGTAACTAAAGCTTATATCCTAAAGCACTTGGTGGAATCTACACCGTGCTAAACAGCCATACAAGGAACCTAAGCCCCTCTCCTCAAGCTACCTAATCACCCGAAAGGAGGAGGCGAAAAATCGTGCTAAGCAAAGTATGAGATTTTCAAGAAAAATACGGAAATCATTGTTATTAAAGGCAACCAAAAGAAAACAAAGACTTCACCTCGCGACAAAAGCATCAACAAGGGGTACATAATAATAAAGGATCCAAAAGCAAAAGGTAAAAACAAGAAAATCCGGGTCTAACGCCTCCTGGAAAAGGATGCCCGAGGAACTCCTCAAGCTTGGTTTCCTCCTCGTCCTAGGGACAGCAGCCGACTATTGTCCCCTACCAGATCCCGAACAGCAGCCGTCTATACTCCCCTACCAGATCCCAACGGTTAGAAAGTCCCTCGGAACACTCCTTCATAAGCTCCTAATGGGCGAATGCTCGAGTTTCTTGCACTGCTACAGCATGATAAGAGGATATATCCCGGAGTTGAGCACAAAGAAAAAGAACCTCCTAATGCAAGGGAACGTGACGGCTCATCGGGTCGATGTCACCCGGGCTCCTCGAACCAGAAAAGCAGGAGGAGACAATAGATGGAGAACCTGCAGGAGCTGCTCGCGGTATGGGTATGCTGAAAGGCCGCGTTCTCCCGCTTTTAGCCCTAAGATAATCATCGTATATCAAATGAATGGAAGCTTCGGGAACCTCACCTGGAAACCGAAAATCGAATGAGAGATATGGATCGCAAGAAGTCAATAAAGCAAGGGGGTTTCTTACCCCAGACGCGACTATGTTGCAGAGAGGCCGGGCTCACTAGAAAGGAAATCCACCGTAATCGTTTTGGGATACTCAGGGCCCACTTCACCAGAACTTCATTGGCAAAATCTACAGGCCTCACCACATCTGCAAATCAGATAACATAATGAGAAAACTACGGAATAATATCACTCAAGAAAGCTCCTGGAAACTAACTGACGGAACGCCGAAATAGTGGGTAACTGGAGGACCCGTCGAGCTTCATAAACATGTACTTCCTATCCCAGGAATCGTCAAAAGGGAAGCCGCCCCGAATACCACGCGGAGGCTCATTCACCAAGGCTCCTCCTTCCCGAGATCCTATCTGATACGAATCTCTTCTACCTCGTAAAGGGACAAAACTATAGGAATATAGGACTTCGGACACTCCTAGTGGGATACTGTTGGGCCCGAATATGGCCCGCTAGCTAAAGCTAATGGATTCAAATAATAAGAGCTGGTGATGGGCCACGATAGGCCCACCACGGGTTATGACTTTAAGAAAAGAAGAATGAAGCTACCTTAAAGCCGGAGGCTACCTGCTAAAATACTGATGAAGGAGTTCACGGAAAAGAGGTCCGGTTCCTTTCGCAGAGATCTGGAAGAAGCAGCTCAGGATACAAAGAAAGAATCATAAGATTCGGTCAAAGTCAAGCTGTTATAAACCCCCCAACTTACGGAAGCAATCTTGGAGATCAGTTAGAAGCAGTCAAACGTGGCCTAAGGCTATTTAGAGAGAAGCAAGATGAAGAAGAAGGGCATCCATTATTTGCAATCATTCTAGTATATACATTAGCTCAGAAACATTTCCACAATTCTTTGCAATCACCAAAATCGTCTTTGTAATCATTTTTATTTTTGCCAAAAACATTAATACAATCATATCCATTCTACAAGTTCTAAACGGGATTCAACCCACGTTATCTTCTCTCCAATCTTAACCTGATCTAAAAATTAGGAGGTGAGTTTTATCCCTCACACTTGGCGCCGTCCGTGTGGACGAGATAATCGAATCCCTTACTCTGTAACTTGAGAATGTATCCAACCAGCCAAGCAACAAACCCATCTATCCCTGATCCCGTGATTCAGATCGATGGCTCACCAAACGGAAGAGACTCAAATCTCCAAGTCCTGGAGCCTCGACACGCCGATCACCGATCTGAGCAACAGCCTCCGGCTAGTGCTAAACCAAACCAGACCACCACTGGAATAACTAACTCGAGATCCTCCAGTGGAAATAGCTCCGGGGTTACAGCCCCCGAGAACCCTCAGCGTCAACCCGCTCCAAATCAGTCGGAGGCTCAGCTATCTGAGATCCAAGAATGATGGTGCAGTTGGTAGACAAAGCTCAAGAGAATGATGGTGCAGTTGGTAGCCGCTCGGCAGCAACAATTCGAAGAAGTAACTAAATCTCTGACCGCAACAACCCAGCCACTGTAACGTCTGGGCTTGGGAATCACTTTCCGAGATCGGTTGACCGACCCCACTTTCCCTCGTGGACGTCTTGATTTTTCCCCTGGCAGCACTGCTCCGGATGGGCGGGAATCTGTTCTCCAGACACCTCATGCTGGAACAGGTGATGCATTGGAAGTAATGTACCGACAACCAGCTCTGTGCCCAATCGAGTTGCTGACCAGAGCACACGCTTGCCACCTCCTCCGCCTGTTTTCAGGGCCGGAGAAGGAGTATCCTTCCCTTCTGGAGGTAGAAAATCAGCTTCGGCTTATCGGGCTTAGAATGTAACCCCGAATTCTGATGCCCATCAAAGGACGGAAGCTGACCCCACGGATCACCCCGCGGGTCGTGCTCATCGAAATAACCCAAGAGCTGGTGAGCAATTTAGTCCAACAGCTGCCTGGGAGAATGACCGAACTCGACTCCATCATGAACCAACTCGTCAGGTACTTGATAACGACCCATCTGTCCTTCCTCTAGAGGGACGTGAGGCCAATCGTAGATATATGGAGTAAACTCATGCAGCTCTCCAAAAGTTGAATGCTCAAGTCCACAAGGCGACAAGCTCAGCTCCCGAAATTGAGAGCTTGATTGAGGAAACCCGTGGGACTCCATTCACTGACAGAATTGCTAGCTCTTATATAAGAGATACCTACCCGAAAAATTAGGATCCCCGAATATGATGGGACCTCAGACCCTAAGGCTCATTTTAGAGCCTTCCGATTAGCTATTGTTGGAATCGAAAACCGTAATCTCGAAATCAACGACTACGATAACTTCTGTAAAAACGGACAAAAATCATTTATTAAAGCTCGAGAATCATTTTATAAAACTCGGGAATCGTTTTATAAAACTCGAAAATCGTTTGATAAAACTCGAGAATCATTTTATAAAACTCGAGAGTCATTTTATAAAACTCGAGAACCGTTTTATAAAACTCGACGATCGTTTTATAAAAACTCAAAGAACCGTTTTATAAAACTCTAGAACCGTTTTATAAAACTCGACAATCGTTTTATAGAACTCGACGATAGTTTTATAAAACTCGAGAATCATTTTAAAAAACTCGAGAATCGTTTTATAAAACTCGACGATCGTTTTATAACAACTCGAAGAACCGTTTTATAAGACTCGAGAATCGTTTTACAAAACCGCAAAAACCGAAGCCGCCGCAAAACGCGAACTAGTCACGACTAGTTCGCCTGCTGGAGAACTAAGCCGAGCTGGCTTAGTTCGCAAGCAGACGAACTAGGATCCTCTCCACTAGTTCGCCTGCTGGCGAACTAAGCCAGCCCGGCTTAGTTCGCCAGCAGGCAAACTAGAAGCCTCTCGACTAGTTCGCCTACTGGCGAACTAAGCCGGCCCGGCTTAGTTCGCCAGGAGGCAAACTAGGAGTCCCTCGACTAGTTCGCCTGCTGGCGAACTAGGAGCCCCTCGACTAGTTCGCCTGCTGGCGAACTAGGAGCCCCTCGACTAGTTCGCCTGCTGGCGAACTAAAAGCTCCTCGGACAGCTAGACCGGACTGGCTCGATTCTCCGTACGCTGAACCGACCATCCCAAGCCTCGGTCTCCCGCATCCCCGATTCGAAACTTGCGCCCTTCGACATGGTCGCATTCTAAACCACGGCTGAAATGTCTCTTGTTTCGTCTCGATCCGACTTATCGTTCGAGTTTTACGATAAAAATCGTAAAAATCGGTTTTCTCAAAAAGAAGTCAAAGAAATCGTATAAAACGGTAACGGTTAAGCAAGACACCAAACATCGCTTAAACTATACGATTTATCCAAGATTTTTCAATAAGATCATGAAAAACGTGTTTTTAATAAAAACGTCGAGAAAATCGTAAAAAATGGCATCGGATCAAGAAACGATCTCGTATAAAATCGTAAAACGGTTTTTATCGTAAAAACGGCCCGAAAGGTCCTAAAACACGATAAAAACCTATCTCGCGATATTAACGAAATCAAACCTGAAGATACGATAACGTTTTGACGGTTATTCGCAGAAGGGAAATAAAAGGCAAGTTTGAAGACAAATAGAAGATTTCCGCGAGAAGAAAGAAAGGATGGAGATAAAAGGAAGTTTCCCGATAAACTCGAATCCGGCCAAAATGGAAAGATTGAGCCGCTTGGGAAAGGAGTATATAAGCAAGAAGCATAGGGAAGAGGAGGGGGACGAAAATCAGACCTAAAAAGGTGGCTGTTAGCTTAGCTATTTAGGACTTAGCGTTTAGACTAGAATCCAGATCCTTAGAACGTTTCGACATCTAAGTTCTTTAATTCTCCTGGTAACAGTTGTCGATTTCTTATTCAATAAAAGCTTTCACACAAATTCTTTATTCTCTTTTCTTCATTATTCATCCATATTCTGTTTATTTCGTTTGTTTTAGTGATTTCCGCAGAGATCGAGGACCTCGGGAAAATTAGGGTTTCATCCTAAGTTTCCATATTTGACGGAAAATCGACAGTGTGGATTTCGGTTCCCACAGTTTGGCGCTAGAAGGAGGGGGGGGGGGGTCGGATTCTATTACACAATAATCGCTAAAACGAACGAGAAACAACATGCCTAATCTGAACGGCGACGTCATCTCATTCGAGAAAAGAGCAACGATCGATTCGATCAAACCTCTCAACGATCTTCTCGTTATTGAACTGACGATCCAGAATATGGATGTCGCGAGAATATTAGTCGATACCGGAAGCTCGGCTGATATCATCTTCAAAAATACTCTCGAGAGAATGGAAATCAATCTGTCTGAAATCGCGGAAAACGTAAGCCCGCTAGTAGGACTCTCGGGAGAAATCACCATAACCCTCGGAACGATCAACCTGACAGTTCGCGCCGGAAGCATAGTGAAAAACGTCGAAGTCGAAGTCATCAACCGACCTATGTCTTACAATGCAATCGTAGGGACACCGTGGTTAAATTCGATGCAAGCGATTCCGTCGACGTACCATATGTGTCTCAAGTTTTCGACTCCTTGCGGGATCGAGACTATATGGGGAAATCGGAGGACCTCGCAAGTTTGCTACGCCGCAGATTTAAAACGAAAAAATCTGCCGGTCGATATCTCTTCCAAAAAGAAAAAGAAGTTGACGTCCCTCGACAACGCCCCAGAGCAAGATAAAACGGAACTCTTCTGGCAGTTGCGAGCGGCCAAGGCTTTGGAAGGTATACACGAGCCAACCTGCGAACCCGTCATCTCAGTATGCATTGACGAGAATTTTCCAGAACGCTGCGTAGAAATCGGTGCGAACCTAAGCGAGACCTTAAAAGTCGAACTCCTTACATGTCTGAAATGAAACTCGAACACGTTCGCTTGGACTGCGGAAGATATGACGGGGATCGACATAAACAGCACATGGCACGAACTTAACGTTGACCCAACATCCAAACCCGTCAAACAAAAAAGACAAAAACTGGGGCCAGAACGCGCCGAAGCGGTCAACAGCGAAGTCGATAGACTTCTCAAAGTAGGATCGATCACCGAAGTTCGATATCCCGACTGGCTCGCCAATCCCGTTGTCGTAAAGAAAAAGAACGGAAAGTGGCGAGTTTGCGTCGATTTTACCGATCTCAATAAAGCATGTCCAAAGGATAGTTATCCGCTGCCGCAGATCGATCGCTTAGTCGAGGCAACCGCGGGAAACAAAATCTTATCCTTCATGGACGCCTTCTCAGGATACAATCAAATCATGATGAATCCTGACGATCGGGAGAAAACCGCATTCATAGCTGATCGCGGAACTTATTGCTATAAAGTAATGCCTTTCGGCCTTAAGAACGCCAATGCGACCTACCAACGACTCGTCAATCGCATGCTCGCCGAACAACTCGGAAAAACGATGGAAGTATACATCGACGATATGCTCGTGAAATCACTCGAAGAACGAGATCATGTCGTGCACCTCCAAGAATGTTTTGAAAGGCTCAACCTTCATAACATGAAGTTGAACTCTGCGAAATGCCGATTCGCCGTCGCATCTGGAGAATTTCTAGGGTATCTCGTCACTTACCACGGGATCGAGGCCAATCCGAAACAAATCACGGCATTGATAGAAATGGTTTCTCCCAGAACAAAACGAGAAGTACAAAGATTGACCGGCAGGGTCGCAGCACTTAACCGTTTTATCTCGCGATCAATGGATAAATGTTTACCTTTCTACCTAACGTTAAAAGGAAACAAAAGGTTTGAATGGTCCGAAGAATGCGAGAAAGCTTTCCAACAGCTGAAACATTACCTGGCTACCCCGCCAGTACTAGCGAAACCCGTAGAAGGAGAACCATTTTTCCTTTATATCGCAATGTCGACAACCGCCGTGAGTGGCGTCCTTATTCGGGAGGAACGCGGTGAACAGAAACCGATCTTTTACGTAAGTAAGACTCTACTGGACGCAGAAACGCGATATCTGATGATGGAGAAATTGGCTTTGGCCGTAGTCATGTCGGCAAGAAAACTGAGACCATATTTCCAATCTCACACCATCGTCGTGCCTACTTCATCCCTCTCCACACCATTTTGCATAGTCCTAGCCAATCGGGAAGATTAGCAAAATGGGCGATCGAGTTGAGCGAGTACGATATTGAATATCGCGCCAAGACTTGCGCTAAGTCGCAAGTACTCGCGGACTTCATAGTGGAACTCCCAACGGGAAGCACGTCCAACCAAGAGCCAAACTCGATTTGGATCTTATACGTTGACCGATCCTCATCCAAACAAGGCTCTGGGATTGGCATCCGACTTGCATCCCCAATGGGAGAAGTATTGGAACAATCATTCCGATTAATTTTCCACGCTTCGATCAACGAGGCCGAGTATGAGGCCTTGATCGCAGGACTACGATTAGCTCACGGACTGAAGATTCGTAATCTTCACGCATACTGCGACTGCCAGCTAGTGGCTAGTCAATTCAGCGGGGAATACAAAGCAAGGGACGAGAGAATGGAAGCGTATCTGATCTTGGTAAAGGATCTGACGCAGAAGTTTGATCAATTCGCCCTGACTAGAATTCCTCGAGCGGAAAACGCCCATGCAGATGCCTTGGCCGCCTTAGCATCCAGCTCGGATCCTGGTATGAGCAGGGTAATTCCCGTTGAATTCATCGAACACCCTAGCATCGGACCGCCCATAATCGTAAACCTGATCAATGAACCAGAGGACGATATGGAGGAGAACCATCCTGCCGAAGATCAGTCCGATTACGGATTCGATCGTCCGTGGATGGAAACGATTCTCGCATACATAACCAATGGAGAACTTCCACAGGAAAAATGGGCGGCCTGAAAAATAAAGACTCAGGCCGCGCGGTATGTCGTAATGGACGGAGAACTTTACAAATGGAGATTCTCCGTACCCCTGATGACTTGCGTGCAAGGGGAGAAAGCGCGGCGGGTAATGCAGGAAGTGTACTCTGGATCTTGCGGAAACCACTCCGGCGGAAGATCTCTCGCAATAAAGATCAAGCGCCACGGATATTTCTGGCCAACGATGGTGAAAGATTACGAAGATTTTTCACGAAAATGTGAGAAGTGCCAGCGGCACGCTCCGACTATTCACCAACCTGCCGAAGTCCTCTCATCTATCTCGGCACCGTACCCGTTCATGCGGTGGTCGATGGATATAGTCGGGCCAATGCACGCGTCAAAACAAAAACGCTTCCTTCTGGTTCTGACCGACTTCTTCTCTACATGGGTCGAAGCCGACTCTTACGCAAGCATCAAAGATGCCCAGGAAGAAAGTTTCGTATGGAAAAACATAGTCTGTAGACATGGAGTACCATACGAAATCGTGACGGATAATGGATCCCAATTTATCTCGACTAGATTCGAAGCTTTCTACGAAAAATGGAAAATACGATTGACAAAATCGACTCCAAGATATCCTCAAGGCAACGGACAAGCCGAGACTAATAATAAAACTATCCTCGACGGTCTCAAGAAACGCCTTGATGCCAAAAAGGGAAAGTGGGCCGAAGAACTCGAAGGAGTTTTATGGTCACACCGCACAACCCCGAGGCGAGCAACAGGCGAAATTCCTTTTGCCCTCCTATATGGGACAGAATGCATGATTCCCGCGGAAGTCGAATTTTCGGGAGTACACAGAAGACTGCTCCCGGAAAGATAAGAGGCAAATAACTTAATGCTTCTCGACGAACTCGATTTGATTAACGAATGGCAGGATCAGGCACTCGTTCGAATTCAAAACTATCATCAAGCGGCCGCAAAATACTATTACGCAAACGTACGCAGCCCCAGATTTCACGAAGGCGAACTAGTCTTACGAAAAGTCTTCCACAACACCGCAGAACGAAGCGCCGGTAAACTGGGAGCAAGCTGGGAAGGACCATACAAGGTCATAAAAGTAGTCCGACCCGGAGCATACGAAATCGCAAACATGCAGGGCGTCAAAATTCCCAGATCCTGGAACGCGATGCACCTCAAAAAATACTATCACTAGGCGGCACGCCCACTACGAGACGGCTTGATCCCCTCGAAAGGGTACATAGGCATCTTGTCGCAAGACAAGACCAGCCGTCCCCCCTCGTTCAAAAGGGGGGGAGTAGGTGAGTATACGTATACTCGTATACTCCCAAAATTTCAAAACTCGAAATTTCTCAAACTTTTTCAGCAAACGCATCGAAAGAAAAAACGAAATTCTGAATATAGCGAGGCGTCGCCAATGTTCGGAAAAACGTTCCTCTTCAAAAACAATAAACAGTCCGTCCGCGACTATAAAATACGCAAAACTCCTTAACATACGTATCCTTCGCGAAGGCCCAAACTACGTAAACATCTATCGCTTAAAAATAGTTTGTTGCTGATCACAACAAACTCGCAACAGTCTTAAACAAACTTAAGTTATCTCGCAGAGATAGCTCTCGAACACCCGACACAAGGGTAATAGCGCTGTAAAAGAAATCCAAATTTTTGGTCAGCACTTCCGGGCAACTTAGAAATTGTTCCCGGTGAGATGCTCGGTTCCAACCAAACGAATCGTATAAGCCGAGAACCTATCGCGGATTCTAAATCGGTATGGAATCAGGTTAAAATCGCAACAGGCAAAACGAAAGCCGACTAGTCATCGCATAGCCTCAATCCAAAAGTAAACCTAGGTCTTGCCCTAAACCCAGCACACTGGTCGCTAACGTCTCAAGGAATGAATCGAGATCCTAAAGGCATGTCTCTTCGTCTATATCTAAACGCTCACTCGATTTGCTAAACATCCTAAAATGGGCAAACGAACAAGGCGATCCACTAAGGGAACGGAATGGTAGACGACAACTCGCGGACCTCCCGCAATATCAACTCAAAACAGAAGGTTTAAATAAAAACTGATTGTCCATTACGAAAATAAAAAGTTGCCAAAAGCAACAAGGGATTCAAAGCCATGAAAGGCCAGTCGCGAACAAGTACAAAAGCCGTACTCGGCCAAATGCATAAAAATATAATTTTTAAAAGTCTCGTATGAGACTACGACTTCAAACATCCTCCGCACACGGAGCCTCATCCTCATCCATCGCATTACCTCCACCCTCGACAGCAACCTCGGGGTCTTCACTCTTGTCCGCATCAGGCTGAGGTACGTCTTCGGCAGCAAGAGTCGGGTCGGAATCACTTCCCTCGACAGGAATAGATCTTTCAGTCACGCGGACAGCCGATTCCTCGAAACTCTTCATCTTGTATTGAAGTTTGCGCAGCTCTGAAGCCTTGGATTTCTATTCATCTTTCGCCTTGATCAGAGAGACCGCGGTCTTTCCAAGATCGCGCTCCAGATCGCTAATCCGAGCCTCGAATCAAGACACCTCCGCGGAACGCACATCTTCTATCAAGCCAATTTCCCCTCAAGCTGAGCCGACCTCTCCTGCAATTCGGCCAATTCCTTGGCTAAACGCTCAACTTCAGACCCACACTCTTTGATCATCCCATCGATCAACGAAACAAACTAGAAAAACCAAGAAAGATGGTCAGCTACGAATATATTCTTTAAAACGTATGTTTGCAAACCTGTACCTTGGTACGTTGCTGCGACATCGACATCAAGCTCGGCGCCTTGCTAGACGAATCTCCGGTCTCGGAACCTTTCACGGCTCTCTTTCTCGTGGGAGCATCAGGGTTCGGACGAGTTCTCTTGCGGCCTTTCGCTGAAGCAGGCAGCGTCGCGCTAAGCGCCGGAAGTCCCAGGACAATCACCCTCTTGGCCGGAGCAGGAGGCCCCAAAATCGTGACTGGATCAGCCGCAGTAGGAGCTGCAGCCGGTTCATCTGCGGCAGGAGTCGTAACTGATTCAACGGCGGTAAGAGCCGCAACCGGTTCGACCACGGCTGGAGACACGACTGACTCTACCATGGTGGGAGCTACGGCTATTCCGACCTCAGCAGAAATAGCAACGTTTTCGGCTGCAAGGAGGGGCGAAACAGCAGGCGCACCCGACGGTTCAATAGCAGCGCCCGTCGAGGAGTCCGCTACCGTATCCGTCGTCTTGTCCAAAATAGCCTTGACCTCTCTCGCAAGGATGGATGGATCTACCGGGGGTACGTCGTTCGACACAGCGTCTTCCTCAGCATCGCTACGGTCCATCTCATCTTGAAACTAGAGAAACTCAGAAATCCGTGCGTCCTGCGGATGTGCCGTAGGGTTGTCACCGGATTGGACCTCACAGTTTTTTTGATCACCTTGGGAAGAAGACATCTTGAAAAATTTTCTAGAGAGAAGTTGGAGAGAAATTTCAGAGGTGGAAGATATGAGAAGTAATGATCCAATACTTATAGGAAAAAGATAGCTCTCCCTCGTAATGAGACAAATCTCAGCTGTAGATTCCGCTTAAAAGCTAACTCCATCCGCCCGCAAAATTTCCTCAAGAAATTGCGGGCTGGGGGCTAACTGTTGGTGTCGAAAACAGTAATCTCGAAATCAACGTCTACGATAACTTCTGTAAAAACGGAATCATTACTTTCCGCCAAAATCATTTATTAAAGCTCGAGAATCATTTTTAAAAAATTGGGAATCGTTTAATAAAACTCGAAAATCATTTTATAAAGCTCGAGAATCATTTAATAAAACTCGAGAGTCGTTTTATAAAACTCAAGAACCGTTTTATAAAACTCGACGATTGTTTTATAAAAACTCGAAGAACCGTTTTATAAAACTCGAGAACCGTTTTATAAAACTCGACAATCGTTTTATAAAACTCGACAATCGTTTTATAAAAACTCGAAGAACCGTTTTATAAAACTTGAGAATCGATTTACAATACCGCAAAAAACCGAAGCCGCCGCAAAACGCGAACTAGTCACGACTAGTTCGCCTGCTGGCAAACTAAACCAGCCCGGCTTAATTCGCCAGCAGGCAAACTAGGAGCCCCTCGACTAGTTCGCCTGCTGGCGAACTAAGCCAGCTCGGCTTAGTTCGCCAGCTCGGCTTAGTTCGCCAGCAGGCGAACTAGGAACACCCTGACTTGTTCGCCTGCTGGCGAACTAAGCCAAGCTGGCTTAGTTCGCCAGCAGGCGAACTAGAAGCTCCTCGGACAGCTGGACCGGACCGGCTTGATTCTCCGTACGCTGAACCGACAATCCCGAGCCTCGATCTCCCGCATCCCCGATTTGAAACTTGCGCCCTTCGACATGGTCGCATTCTGAACCACGGCCGAAATGTCTCTCGTTTCGTCTCGATCCGATTTATCGGTCGAGTTTAAGATAAAAACCGTAAAACTCGGTTTTCTCAAAAAGAACTCGTATAAAACGGTAACGGTTAAGCAAGACACCGAACATCGCTTAAACTATACGATTTATCCGAGATTTTTCGATAAGATCATAAAAAACGTGTTTTTAATAAAAAACTTAGAGAAAATCGTAAAAAACGGCATTGGATCAGGAAACGATCTCGTATAAACTCGTAAAACGGTTTTTATCGTAAAAACGGCCCAAAAAGTCCTAAAACACGATAAAAACCCATCTCGCGATATTAACGAAATCAAACCCGAAGATACGATAACGTTTTCATGGTTATTCGCAGAAGGGAAATAAAACGCAAGTTTGAAGATAAATAGAAGATTTCCGCGGGAAGAAAGGAAGGATGGAGATAAAAGGAAGTTTCCCGATAAACTCGAATCCGGGCAAAATGGAAAGATTGAGCCGCTTGGGAAAGGAGTATATAAGCCGGAAGCATAGGGAAGAGGAGGGGGACGAAAATCAGACCTAAAAAGGCGGCTGTTAGCTTAGGAATTTAGGACTTAGCGTTTAGACTAGAATTCAGATCCTTAGAACGTTTCGACGTCTAAGTTCTTCAATTCTCCTTGTAACAGTTGTCGATTTCTTATTCAATAAAAGCTTTCACACAAATTCTTTATTCTCTGTTCTTCGTTATTCATCCATATATTGTTAATTTCGTTTGTTTTAGTGATTTCCGCAGAGATCCACGACCTCGGGAAAATTAGGATTTCATCCTAAGTTTCCATATTTGACGGAAAATCGACAGTGTGGATTTCGGTTCCCACAGCTATCGTGAAAGCTCATTTTACGAGAGAGGAATGTGAAGCAGGTTACTGCAGAACATTAGCCGTAAACCTGGTCGGAACAGCTCTCGAATGGTTTTCCGGCCTCGAGCTGAACTCAAAAGACAGTTTCGACCAGCTGACCAATGCCTTTATGAAGCAGTACTCGACCCATATCCTGAAGCAAGCTTCCGAGGCTGACCTCTGGAAAATCAGACAAGGAATGGAAGACACGTGACGGGTCTACATCGAAAAATTCATAGCAGTAAGAACTAAGCTCTCGAATCCCAACGACCAAGTTGCCATCGAGGCCCTTAGAAGAGGTCTCTGGTACAAATTGGAATTCTGGTCGGAGCTAACGCTCAATCCTCCCCCAACTATCGACGATGCTCTTCATAAAGCATCTAGATATATTACCTTGGAAGAGGAAACAGCCGCAATTGATAAAATCCAGAAGAAATTTAAGAATCACCCAAAAGGTGAAGCCCCGGAAGCAAAAGGACCCCCTAAAAAGGGGAGCTTCCGAAACAATCAGACCCAGAGAGAGCATTCTTATGCAGTCGAAGAAGCCCAACATGAAAAACCTATTGCCACGACAAGTAAAACCCCCTGGTCAAAATTCTACAATGAGAATAAACACTGCTCTTACGACAATCGGAAAGGGCACTCAACCGAGGAATGTTGGGACCTCCAACGACAATTGGCAGCTAAATTCGCAGCCGGAGAACTAAAGGACGTGGAGCTTAAAAAACCACCGCCCTATTAGAAAAGAGGTCCCAGAGACACCTCACCAAAACGCGAAAGGTCACCTGAGAAGGAGACAGACTCGCCACCACCAGCTCCCAAGAAAAGAGTCGACATGATTCTTGGAAAATTCCCCCAGGGAAAAAGCCTACAAATCGAGGCCCTCCTAAGCAAACCACCACTTCAATCGAGCCCCAGCTCGAGAGTGGATTACATCCTTGGAGGGTCCGATATGTGTCAGGACTCCGTTAACTCTATTAAAAGTCACGTACGGAAGGCTGTGTCTAACACTCAACCTAAGCCTCCCAACCCTGAATCCAACACCAAAATTTCCTTCTGGGAAAGCGAGACATTAAACCTTGACAGGCCTCACGACGACGCCTTGATCATTACCCTGAACATTGGAGGCTATGAGGTACCTAAACTTATGGTAGACACCGGGAGCTCTGTCGACCTTATATTTTATAACGCCCTGAAAAGGATGGAAATAGACGACTACAAAATTATTGGCCAGAAAGCCAATCTCGTGGGCTTCTCCGGAGAAACAGTTACCTCTCTGAGAACTATCAAACTTCCAGTCATAGCTGGCGGGATTATGAAAATGACCAATTTCGTAGTTATCGACAGACCATCTCTGTTTCATGCAATCCTAGGAAGATCCTGGATCCATAAGATGAAAGCAGTAGCTTCCACTTATCACCAATATGTGAAATTTCCGACAACTAAAGGGATAATCACTGTACGTGGTAGCCAAAAGATCTCCATGATCTGTTACTTGGGAGGATTCAAAATCCTCAAAGAGTCCCCCAATAGCAATTACAGATCCAGGAGGATCATGAGATGCAACAGAATATCTGAGGTCCCCCCAGGAACCTCACTGAGCGAGTTAGCATCGACGATTCTGACCCTGAAAAACAAGTGAACATCGGATCTGAGCTACCTCTCGAAACTAAGAAGGAGCTCATCGACTTCCTGAAAAGCAATATCAAAACCTTTGCATGGACCACCAGTGACATGAAGGGTATATATTCGAACATCACCACCCATAAGCTCAATGTAGACCCAACTTTCAAACCGATCAAACAAAAACGTCGCAAGCTTACCCCGATTGGCTGGCTAACCCGGTAGTCGTAAAAAAGAAAAAATGGGAAATGGAGAATCTGTGTAGATTTTACCGACCAAAACAAGGCTTGTCTCTAAAGACAGTTTCCCGCTACCTCACATCGATAGTCTGGTCGAAGCGACAGCCGGCCATCAGCTCATGTCCTTTATGGACACCTTCCCGGGTATAATCAAATCATGATGAACCCTGAGGATCAGGAAAAAACTGCATTCATAACCGAACGAGGAACCTATTGTTACAAAGTTATGCCATTCGGTTTGAAGAACGCAGGAGCTACTTATCAGAGGCTCGTGAATAAAATGTTCGCTGGACAGCTCGGAAAAACCATGGAAGTCTATATTGACAATATGTTAGTCAAATCCTCAGCTGGAGAAAATCACATCTCCCAATTAAGGGAATGCTTTGATATCCTCAACAAATACAATATGTAGCTCAACCCCGCAAAGGGCACCTTCGGTTACCTCATGACAGAAAGAGGTATCGAAGCCAACCCGAAAGAGATAGAGACCTTTCTGGAGATGTCGTCACCTAAGACAACCAGAGAGGTACAAAGATTGACTGGGCGAATCACAGCTTTAAATCGATTCATACCTAAGTCCACGATAAATGCTTCCTGTTTTACAAACTTCTAAAAAACAATAAAAAGTTTTTATGGGACGAGAAGTGCGAAGAGGCCTTCAAGCAATTGAAAGCTTACCTCTCTGAACCTCCGATCTTGTCCAAACTAGTAACGGGAGAACCACTATATCTATACCTCGCCGTATCAACCGCTGCAGTTAGCGGTGTATTGGTACAAGAAGAGCAAAACGAACAAAGACATGTCTACTATACCAGCAAAAGTCTGATAGACGTCGAAACTAGGTACCCTACTATGGAAAAATTAGCTCTGGCGGTCGTAACAGCTGCCAGAAAACTACGACCCTATTTCCAATCGCACTCAATCGTCATAATGACTTCACAACCACTACACACGATTCTGCACAGCCCTAGCTAGTTAGGACGACTAGCCAAATGGGCCATAGAACTCAGTGAATATGACATCGAGTATAGACCTCGAGCAGCCATAAAATCTCAGGTCCTTGCCGATTTTATCATAGAGCTAGCATCCGAGTACCTAGGCCCGAAAGCAGAAGCTCCAAAGTGGAGCCTGTTTGTCGACGGAGCCTCATCAAAAAAAGGCTCTGGAATCGGTCTAAGGCTGACCTCTTCAGCCGGAGAGACCATCGAACAATCCTACAGGCTCGGATTCAGCGCTTCAAATAATGAGGCTGAATATGAAGCACTAATCGCATGGTTAAAACTTGCCCTAAGCCTCGGAATCCGAGAGCTAAACGCTTATGGTGACTCATAGCTAGTAGCTAGCCAATTCCACGGAGAATATGAAACCAGGGACGTAAGAATGGGGGCTTACCTTGAAGTCATCCAAAGCCTCACTAAGCAGTTCAACAAGCTTGAGCTGACAAGGATCCCAGAGAACTCCTCAGCAGATGCGTTGGCTGCTTTAGCATCGACATCAGACCCCCTAGTAAAGCGGATTATACCTGTATAGGGAATCGAAAAGCCAAGTATCGATATAGCTACCAAAGCTGAAATTGATAGCAAACAAAAAGAGCAAACATAAGTTAGCTATCCTGAGACGATAGCAACCCAAGTTCTCACAACATTATGGTTCCCAAAAACCGAAATTCGCAGTTTCAAAAAGCATACCTCCAGGGGAGAGAAGAGTGGAGAATACCAATTGTTGGGCCCGAATATAGCCCGTTAGCTAAGATAATGGGCTCGAATGATAAAAACTGTTAATAGGACGTTACAAGCCCGTTAATAATCCATTCTTCGAGGAACGGATCGAATAAAAGCCGGAACCTCTTTTGCAAATAGCGAACAAGAAGCTCCGGACCTCTTTTGCAAATAGCGAACAAGAAGCAGCTCAGGTTGGACGCGTAGGACTTGGTCAAGAGGAGGCTGTTGCAAATCCCTCAACTTAAGGAAGCAATCTTGGAGATTTATCAGGAGAAGTTAAACGTGACCAAAGGCTATTTAAAGGAAGGGGAGATGACGAAGAGGGGATTCATTCGCTCAACCAATTTTCACATATATTATTCACAAATCATTTAGCTATTTTTTTGTAACCATCGGAACCATCTTTGTAACCATTATTCATCAATACAATCATATTCATTCTCTCAGTTCTAACAGGATTCAGCCCACGATTGTCTTATCTCCAATCTAAACCTAACCTGAATTAGGAAGTGAGTTTTATCCCTCACATTTTGGCGCCGTCTGTGGGGAATAGATAATTGAATCCTTTACTCCGTAACTTGAGAATGGATCCATCCAACCAGGCAACGAACCGATCTGTCCCTGATCCCGTGATCCAGATCGACGGCTCACCGAACAGGAGAGACCCGGACCCTCAGGATCCGGAGCCTCGATCCGCCGATCACCGATCCGAGCAACAGCCTCCGGCTAATGCTCAACCGAATCAGACCACCACTAGAATAATTAACCCGAGATCATCCAGTGGAAACAACTCTCGGGTTACACCCCCCGAAAACCCTCAGCGTCAACCCGCTCCGAACCATTCGGAAGTTCAGCTATCCAAAATGCGTCGAATGATGGTGCAATTGGTAGAAAGAGCTCAGTATAATGAGCGTACGTTGCAACAGCTAACTGCTCGACAGCAACGGTTCGAAGAGGTGACTAGATCTCTAACCGAGACGACTCAGCCATTCCAACGTCAGGGCTCGGGAGTCACTTTCCGAGATCGACTGACCGAACCCACGTTCCCGCGCGGACGTCTGGATTTTTCCCCTAACAGCACTGCTCAAGATGGGCAAGAATCTGTTCTCCGGATACCTCATTCTTGAACAACCCCAACATTCAGTCCACCCGTAACCAGCGCTATGGGAAGTAACATAGCAACAACAAGCTCTGCGCCAAACAGGGTTCCCGAACAGAGCACACGTTTACCGCCTCCGCCACCTGTTTTTAGCTCTGGAGAAGGAATATCTTTCCCTCCTAGGGGAAGAGCATCAGCTTCTGCTTATCTGACTAGGAGCGCGATCCCAAATCGAGACAGCTACCAGAGGACGGAAGCTGATCCTACAGCTCACCCACCTGGTCGCGTCCCTCAAAACGACCCTAGAGCTAGTGAGCGATTTAGCCCACCTAATGCCTGGGAGAACGACCACACTCGACTCCGTCAAGAATCTCCCCATCAGATTCATCATGACGACCCAACCGTCCTTCCTCTAGAGGGACCTGAGGCTATTCGCCGATACATAGAGAAAACTCACGCCGCTCTCCAAAAATTGAACGCTCAAGTCCACAAAGCAACAAGCTCCGCTCCTGAAATCGAGAGCTTGATTGAAGAAACCCGTGGAACCCCAATCACAAAAAAAATCGCTAGCTCTTACATAAGAGATACCCGAAAAATTAGGATCCCCGAATATGATGGGACCTCAGACCCCAAGGCTCATTTGAGAGCCTTCCGATTAGATATAGTGAAAGCTCACTTCACAAGAGAAGAATGTGAAGCATGTTATTGCAGAACCTTCGCCGAGAACTTGGTCGGAACAGCTCTCGAATGGTTTTTGAGCCTTGAGCCGAACACAATAGATAACTTCGACCAGCTCACCCACGCCTTCGTGAAGCAGTATTCGACCCATATCCTAAAACAAGCATCCGAGGCCGACCTTTGGAAAATCAGACAAGGAATGGGAGATTCGTTACGAGTCTATATCGAGAAATTCAGAGCAGTCAGAACTAAGCTCTCGAATCCCAACGATCAAGTTGCCATCGAAGCCTGTAGAAGAGGCCTCTGGTACAAATCAAAATTCTGGTCCGAGCTAACGCTTAATCCTCCCCCAACTATCGATGATGCCCTTCACAAAGCATCAAGATATATTACCTTGGAAGAGGAAACAGCTGCGCTAGATAAAATACTTAAGAAATCCCAGAATCACCCAAAAGGTGAAACCTCGGAAGCAAAAGGATCTTCTAGAAAAGGGAGCTCCCGGAATAATCAAACCCAGGGAGAACATTCTTATGCAGTCGAGGAAGTCCAACAGGAAAAACCTGTTGCCGCGACAAGCAAAACCCCCTGGTCAAAAGGGTACGATGAGAACAAACACTGCTCTTATCACGATCGAAAAGGGCACTCAACTGAGGAGTGTTGGGACCTCCAACGACAGTTGGCAGCTAAATTCGTAGCTGGGGAACTAAAGGACGTGGAACTCAAAAAACCACCATCTTACTAGGAAAGAGGTCCCGGAGATACCTCTCCGAAGCGCGAAAGATCGCCTGAGAAAGAAACAGACTCGCCACCGCCAGCTCCCAAGAAAAGAGTTGACATGATTCTTGGGAAATTTCCCCAAGGGAAAAGTCTACAAATCGAGACCCTCCTAAGGAAACCACCACCTCAATCGAGCCCCAGTTCGAGGGTGGATTATATCCTCGGAGGCTCCGATATATGTCAAGACTCTGTTAATTCAATCAAGAGTCGCGTACGGAAGGCTGTTTCCAATGCTCAATCTAAGCCTCCCAACCTTGAATCCAACACTAAGATTTCTTTCTGGGAGAGCGAGACATCAGACCTCGATAGACCTCACGATGATGCCTTAATCGTAACCCTAAACATAGCAGGTTACGAGGTGCCTAAGCTGATGGTTGACACCGGAAGCTCTATCGACCTTATCTTCTATAACGCCCTGAAAGGGATGGAAATATATGACTACGAAATTATTGGTCAGAAAGCTAACCTTGTAGGCTTCTCCGGGGAAACAGTTACCTCCTTGGGAACCATCAAGCTCCTAGTCATAGCTGGAGGAATCATGAAAATGACCAATTTTGTAGTCATCGACAGACCTTCTCCATTTCACGCGATCCTAGGAAGACCCTGGATTATAAGATGAAGGCAGTAGCTTCCACTTATCACCAATGCGTGAAATTTCCGACACCTGACGGAATAACCACCGTACGAGGTAGCCAGAAGATCTCCAGGATCTGTTACTTGGGAGGATTCGGAATCCTCAAGGAATCACCCCAATAGCAATTACAGATCCAGGAAGGTCGAGAGATGCAACGGAATATTCGAGGTCCTCCTAGGAACCTAACCGAACGAGTTAGCATCGACGACTCTGACCCCGAGAAACAAGTGAACATCGGATCAGAGATACCTCTCGAAACTAAAAAGGAGTTAATCGACTTCCTTGAAAGCAACGTCAAAACGTTTGCATGGACCACCAGTGACATGAAGGGTATAGATCCAAAAGTCACCACTCATAACTCGATGTAGATCCTACTTTCAAACCGATCAAACAAAAACGCCGTAAGCTGGGCCTCGAAAAAGCTCAAGCCGTCAATGACGAAGGAGATCGACTCACGAAAGCAGGGTCCATCCGAGAAGTACATTATCCCGATTGGCTGGCCATCCCCGTAGTAGTGAAAAAGAAAAACGGGAAGTGGAGAATCTGCGTAGACTTCACCGACCTAAACAAGGCTTGCCCTAAAGACAGCTTCCCGTTACCTCACATCGATCGCCTCGTTGAAGCAACAGCCGGCCATCAGCTCTTGTCCTTTATGGATGCCTTCTCGGGGTATAATCAAATCATGATGAATCCTGAAAATCAAGAAAAAACTGCATTCATAACCGAACGCGGAACCTACTGTTAAAAGGTAATGCCATTCGGACTAAAAAACGCAGGAGCTACCTATCAAAGGCTCGTGAACAAAATGTTCGCCAGAGAGCTCGGAAAAACCATGGAGGTATACATCGACGATATGCTGGTTAAATCCTCAGCTGGGGAAAATCACATCTCCCACCTAAAAGAATGCTTTGATATCCTCAACAAATAAGATATGAAACTCAACCCCGCAAAATGCACCTTCGGAGTGCCCTTGGGCGAATTTCTCGGTTACCACGTAACCGAGAGAGGTATCGAAGCCAACCCGAAACAGATAGCGACCTTCCTGGAAATGCCGTCACCTAAGACAACCAGGGAGGTACAAAGACTGACTGGACGAATCGCCGCTTTGAACCGATGTATATCTAAGTCCACCGATAAATGCCTCCCGTTCTACAAACTTCTAAAAAACAACAAGAAGTTTCTATGGGACGAGAAATGCGAGGAAACCTTCAAACAACTGAAAGCTTACCTCTCCGACCCTCCGATCCTATCCAAACCAGTAACAGGAGAACCCTTGTACCTATACCTCGCCGTATCAACTGCTGCAGTTACCGGCGTGCTGGTACGAGAGGAGCAAAACGAGCAAAGACCCGTCTATTACACAAGCAAAAGTCTAATAGACGCCGAAACTAGCTCTGACAGTCGTAACAGCCGCCAGAAAGCTACGACCTTATTTCCAATCACATTCAATCGTGGTAATGACCTCACAACCAATACGCATGATTCTGCACAGTCCTAGCCAATCAAGACGATTAGCTAAGTGGGCCATAGAACTCAGCGAATACGACATCGAGTATAGACCCCGAGCAGCCATAAAAGCTCAGGTCCTCGCCGATTTTATCATCGAGCTATCGTTCGAACAACTAGACCCGAGAGCTGAAGCTCCGGAGTGGAGCCTGTACGTCGACGGAGCCTCATCAAAACAAGGTTCCGGAATCGGGCTAAGGCTGACCTCTTCAGCCGGAGAAACGATCGAACAATCCTACAGGCTTGGCTTCAACGCTTCAAATAATGAGGCTGAATATGAAGCTCTAATCGCGGGACTGAGACTCGTCCTAAGCCTCGGAATCCAAAAGCTAAATGCCTACAGTGACTCACAGCTACTAGCTAGCCAGTTCCATGGGGAATACAAAACAAGGGACGAAAGAATGGGGGCATACCTCGAAGTCGTACAAAACCTCACTTAACAGTTCAGCAAGTTTGAGCTAACAAGAATCCCACGAGGAGAGAACTCCTCAGCAGATGCGTTAGCTGCATTAGCTTCCACATCAGACCCCCTAGTAAAACGAATTATACCTGTAGAGGGAATCGAAAAACCAAGCATCGACATAGCTACCAAAGCCGAAATCGACAGCAAACCGAAAGAGCAAACAGAAGGTAAATGCTCCGAGTCAGCAGCAACCCAAGTTCTAACAACATTCTGGTTCCCAAAAACCAAAACTCGCATATTCAAAAAGCACACCTCCGGGGGCACAACCCAGCCTCCAAACTCACTTGTCTTCAGAGTAAACACTCGCAGAACGAGATATTCCCCTGAACTCGAAACTTCAACCGGAGACACGATCCCGACCCCGGAAATTAATGACACACCTGAAGATATTTCTCCAGATCCAGGCTCCAACGAACCTAACTGAAGGATTATCTCCGGGGGCACGACCTCCGGCCGCAACAACACCTGGGAACCTGATCCAACACAGGGACCTCCTTCATCCCTTCACGACAAAATCATAGGAAGAGAGGACTGGAGAATTTCAATCATGCAGTATATTTCGGAGGGCAAGGTCCCCCCCCCATAAATGGGAAGCTCGAAAACTCAAAGCAATAAGCGCAAGATACTGCATAATTGAATCATCCTTTATAAACGAAGCGTATCGGGACCTTTCCTGAGATGCGTCCACGGCCTCGACGCTATCAGACTCATGAAAGAAATGCATGATGGTTCCTACGGGAACCACTCCGGTGGTAGAGGCTTAGCTATCCGAATCAAAAGGCAAGGCTATTTCTGGCCTACCATTATCGCTGACTATGAGGTCTACTCATCCTCATGCGACAGATGCCAGAGGCACGCACCATTTATACACCAACCCTCAGAGAAATTATCCTCGATATCTGCCCCATACCCATTCATGAGATGGTCCATGGATATCGTAGGACCGCTAGTCATGTCAGGAACAGGAAGGCAGAAGCTACGCTTCCTACTAGTCCTAACAGACTACTTCACAAAATGGATAGAAGCTGAAGCCTTCCAACAGGTAACTAAAGTCGAAACCGAACGACTCGTATGGAGAGACATCATTTGCCGCCACGGCGTCCCATACGAAATCGTAACCAATAATGGATCACAATTCATATCTAACGACTTCAAGGACTTCTGCGACAAGTGGAAAATTCGTCTCACCATTTCGACACCTCGATACCCTCAAGCAAACGGCCAGGCGGAGGCTGCTAATAAATCGATATTATCAAACCTCAAAAAACGCCTTGGAATCGATAAAAGTTCGTGGTTCGAAAGATTACCTGAACTGCTTTGGGCATGCCGAACCACCCCACGAAGAGCTACGGAAGAAACCCCTTTCTCCCTAGCCTACGGGATGGAAGCTGTCGTCCCAGCCGAAACCATCACCGGGAGCCTCCGCCAAGAGCTCTGTACGACAAATCCCGAAGCTAACAATCAGCTCTTATCAGATAACCTTGACCTGATCGAGGAACGACGGGATCAAGCCTTGCTCCGCATTAAAAACTACCAACAAGCAATGGCTCGACATTACAATTCCAAGGTCAGGTATCGGCAATTCGCCGTAGGTGACCTGGTACTCAGGAAAGTTTTTAACCATACCAAAGAACCGAACGCCGGAAAACTAGGGACCAATTGGGAAGGCCCCTATCAGATCATCCACGTGATACGACCAGGCGTTTATAGGCTCATGAAGGTACGAACCGGGGTACCCGAAATCCGATCATGGAATGCCATGATTCTCAAGAAATACTACCATTAGGTACCTAAAACCCTTTGAACTACGTTAGGCTTGATCCCTTGACTGGGTACGTTGGCAACTCCGTTATGAGTGCAGCCCCAATCTCATTTCAACACCTTTTTTACTTTAGCCAAAGGGGGCATGCGTTTAAAACACATAGCCCAAACGGCAATTGTATGACTATTACAACATGATGTACTCCATAAAAGTTATCAATGAAACAGTTACATTCAAATATATCGAGTTCCCATCAAACAAATCCAGGTCACGATGAACATGAACCTAAGGTCTTAAAATCCTTCATACAAAATCAGGTCCCGGCAAACCCGGACCTAAGGTCTTAAAACCCTACTATTTAAATCACGTCTCGGCAAACCCGGACCTAAGGTCTTAAAATCCTTCATACAAAATCAGGTCCCCGCAAACCCAGACCTAAGGTCTTAAAACCCTACTATCTAAATCAGGTCTCGGCAAACCCGGACCTAAGGTCTTAAAACCCTACTATCTAAATCAGGTCTCGGCAAACCCGGACCTAAGGTCTTAAAATCCTTCATACAAAATCAGCTCCCGGCAAACCCGGACCTAAGGTCTTAAAACCCTACTATCTAAATCAGGTCTCGGCAAACCCGGATCTAAGGTCTTGAAATCCTTCATACAAAATCAGGTCCCGGCAAACCCGAACCTAAGGTCTTAAAACCCTACTATCTAATTCAGGTCTCGGCAAACCTGAACCTCAATCCAAGGTCTTAAAATCCTTCAGAAACGAATTCAGGTTCCCAAAGAACCCCGATCAAAAGTCTCAAAATCCTTAGCTGCAATCGACGTCTAAAAAGAGATCCCGAGTAAAATCAGGTCCCGAAAACCTGACCTCGGAACCTCACGCTGAAAGATAACAACACCTGCTACTAACAGGCCCTAGGACCCTCTATTCAAAGAAACAGATACTTCGACTTAGACAATCCGATTTATGCTAAGGAATTCATCGAATCATCGACAAGACCCTTAGCGAGAAGGTTCGATTCCGGTTAAGAAGAAACGAAAATCTTTACAAGTCGAATGACTTAGAGCAAAACCAAAACAAAATAAAGGTTTAAAAGACTCCCCAGGCTACTTAAATCTGAAGATCTTAAACAACGCAAAGGTTTAAAGACCTCCTCAGGTCACAAGTCTTAACAAAAGATAAAAGAAAGCCCATTGGGCGAAGGTCTGAAAAGCATAAAGACATAATTCTAAAAGAGAAAAAAACAACTTCTAAACTTCCATGTCATCAGCACCCTTCTCCTCGTCTTTATCCTCCTCACCCGGCACCTTCTCCTTAGCTGGGGATCCACCGCCTAACTCCTTCTCGCCTCTGTCTGTGGTTGCCTCGATCGGAGCTAAAGCCAGAACCACCAAAGCTAAGTTAGAACCATATTCTCCAGAAAAGGATGGATTAAATACGTTGATCTCAAAGGTACCTGAGCTTTCCGAGATCTGAGGCAAAGACAGCTTGCTTACTGAGAAATCAGATACCTGAGCCTTCTCGTACGCCGCGGTAGCCTCAGGAATCAACGACATCAATCGTTTGTACTCTCCGTCAACACTCTTGATCTCGTTGGCCAATATTTCCTCAAGAAGGACGGTGTTAGCTTGAAGTTCCTGAGCATAGATCTGGAGGCTAACTTCCTCCTTCTTCTTGGCAAATTTCACCTTAACAGAAACCAAGATCTTTTTGTAAGCTTCGGCTACCTCTTTCTTTCCTTGACGGATAGCTAGCCTGACTTCAGCCTCCTTGTTCTTCTGGCTAACCTGCAACGAAGTAATCAGCTCTTGGACTTGTTGCTCCGCGACGTTCCGAGCAGCCTCCAGCTCAGCTATCCTCCTTCCTTTCATTTGAATATCGATAACTTGATTCTTGATTTTCCCGGCTTGAATATAAGCCTTCGAGCCAAGCCTTTCCACCACACCTTCAAGCTCAATAACTCTAGCTCGAGATTGATCGAGCTCCTCCATAGTATCTCTCACTGTGGGAACCGAGATTCACACTTGTCAATTTCTGTAAAATAAGGAAAGTTAGGAAAACCCTAATTTTCCAGAGGAACCGGATCTTTGCGAAAGCCAACGACAAGTAACCAAGAACGCGATTAATATAAATAAACTGAAAGATATAAAAAGAAAAACGAGATTGAGAGCAAGAAGGATTCTTATTCTGAATTCGCGTAAGAAAGGTTACAACGAGAGTTGCCTTAGCTGCGTGAGCCGTCGGCGAAATTCCTAGTTCTAGCAATCTAAGACTAAAACCCTAGTTGAGACGCAGCTCAATAACGAAAACGGAAAATTGCATAAATGCTAAGTTTGGTGGTGAAAGCTCTGAAAACTCGTCCCCCAGCTTCTGCCCTATGCCTCCTCCTTATATACTCCTCCTTAGGCGGTTTTAGTCTTTCCATTTTGCTCGAAACCGATTATTTCGGGAATTTTCCATATTTGTCGATCCTTCCTTTTCTTCTGCAGAAATCTTCTATTTATCTTCAAACTTGCCTTTTATCTTCCGTGTGCGAGTAGACCGTCAAAGCGTTATCCTATTTTCGGGTTTGATTGCGTTAACGTCGCGAGATGGGTTTTTATCGTGTTTTAGGACCTTTCGGGCTGTTTTACTATAAAAACCGTTTTACGACTTTAACGAGACCGTTTCCTGATCCGATGCCTTTTTTTACGATTCTCTCGAAGTTTTTTATTAAAAACGCGTTTTTTATAATCTTAACGAAGAATCTCGGATAAATCGTATAGTTTAGGCGATGTTCGGTATTTTGATTAACTGTTACCGTTTTATTCGATTTCTTCGAGTTCTTTTCGGGAAAACGGAGTTTTACGGTTTTTATCGTAAAACTCGAACGATAGGATGGATCGAGACGAAACGGGAGACATTTCGACCATGATTCGGAATACGATCGTGTCGAAGGACGTATGCCTTGAATCAAGGATGTGGGAGATCATGGCTCGGGATTGTCGGCTCGACGTACGACGAGCTAGTTCAGCTTGGCTAGGTCGCCATATGGCGAACTAGGCAAAAAGAACCACTGGGGCAAAGTCAGCACCTCTTAGTTCGCCCAATGGTGATCTAGCCGGGACGGGACTAGTTCGCCCACCGGCAAACTAAGCCGAGCTGGCTTAGTTCGCCGGTGGGCGAACTAGTCGAGATGGGACTAGTTCGCCCACCGGCGAACTAAGCCGAGCTGGCTTAGTTCGCTGGTGGGCGAACTAGTCGAGATGGGACTAGTTCGCCCACCGGAGAACTAAGCCAACTTGGCTTAGTTCGCTGGTGGGCGAACTAAGCCAAGCTGGCTTAGTTCGCAGGTGGGCGAACTAGTCGAGGGACTCCTAGTTCGCCCATCGGCGAACTAAGCCAGCTTGGCTTAGTTCGCCGGTGAGCGAACTAGTCGTGACTAGTTCGCGTTTTACGGCGGTTTCGGTTTTTCGCGGTTTTGTAAAACGATCTTCGAGTTTTATAAAACGATCTTCGAGTTTTATAAAATGGCTTCTCGATTTTTTTAAAACGATCTTCGAGTTTTATAAAACGGCTTCTCGAGTTTTATAAAACGATCTTTTGAGTTTTATAAAACGGCTTCCCGAGTTTTATAAAAAGATCTTCGAGTTTTAAAAAACGATCTTCGAGTTTTATAAAACGGCTTCTCGAATTTTAAAAAATGATCTTCGAGTTTTATAAAACGATCTTCGGGTTTTATAAAACGGCTTCTCGAGTTTTATAAAACAATCTTCGAGTTTTATAAAACGGCTTCTCGAGTTTTATAAAAAGATCTTCGAGTTTCATAAAACGATCTTCGAGTTTTATAAAACGGCTACTCGAGTTTTATAAAACGATCTTCGAGTTTTATAAAACGGCTTCTCGAGTTTTATAATAAGATCTTCGAGTTTTATATAACGATCTTCAAGTTTTATAAAACGGCTTCTCGAGTTTTATAAAATGATCTTCAAGTTTTATAAACCGATCTTCGAGTTTTATAAAACGGCTTCTCGAGTTTTATAAAACGATCTTCGAGTTTTATAAAACGGCTCCTCGAGTTTTATAAAACGATCTTCGAGTTTTATAAAACGGCTTCTCGAGTTTTATAAAAAGATCTTCGAGTTTCATAAAACGATCTTCGAGTTTTATAAAACGGCTTCTCGAGTTTTATAAAACGATCCTCGATTTTTATAAAATGATCTTCGAGTTTTATAAAACGGCTTCTCGAGTTTTATAAAATGATCCTCAAATTTTATAAAACGATTCTCGAGTTTTATAAAACAATTCTTCGAGTTTTATAAAACGATTCTCGAGTTTTATAAAACGATTCTTTGAGTTTTATAAAACGATTCTCGAGTTTTATAAAACGATCCTCGAGAACGATTTTCGAGTTTTATAAAACGGTCCTCGAGTTTTATAAAACGATCCTCGAGTTTGATAAAACGATTCTTCGGGTTTTACAAAACGATTCCTTTTATATTTCTGCGGGGAGTTTCGACCGTTGATTCCGTCGTACTGATTTTGACCCCAACAGTTAGCCCCCCAGCTCGTAAGAATCTTGAGCCTTTAGCGTAAGGTTCTTGCGAGTCGTTAACAAGTTTTAGTTAAGTTAGGCGGAATTAATGGTCGGAAAGGTCCGTTGAAAGTGATCTTTGCACTCTCCAGGGAGCGGAAAGCGTTTAAGATTAGGGCTGCGCCTTGTGAAGGCTGCCTACGTACCCTTTTGAGGGGATCAAGCCTTTCGTAGTTCGTTTCGGAGTTAAGGTTCGTATGACCTGTTTCCCAGGAAGACCTTTACGGTCTAGTTATATGTTTATCGAGCATATTGATGTCGATGGCATCTTGACCTTTGCCGGCCTTGAGACTAGCCTCGTAGGCCGTTTGGTCTGGCTGAGCGTGTCCTTTATAGTTTTTGGACTGGCCGTGTGCGGCTCTGAGTCCCTGCCGCTTTTGCGGCTTTATTAAAAATCAGTTTGCGTTTTTAAGAGCGTTTTTTTATTCGTATGAATGTAGCGGGAAGATTATGAGTTGATATTGAGGGAGGTCCGCGAGTTGTAGTCTCACATTTCTTTTTTCCCTTAGTGTATCGCCTTGTTCGTTTGCCCGTTTTAGGATGTTTAGTAAATCGAGTGAGCGTTTAGATATTGACGAAGAGACATGCCTTTAGGATCTCGATTCATGCCTTGGGACGTTAGCGACCAGTGTGCTGGGTTTAGGGCAAGACCTAGGTTTACTTTCGGATTGAGGCTATGCGATGACTAGTCGGCTTTCGTTTTGCCTGTTGCAATTTTAACCTGATTCCATACCGATTTAGAATCCGCGATAGGTTCTTGGCTTATACAATTCGCCTGGTTGGAACCGAGCATCTCACCGGGAACAATTTCTAAGTTGCCCGGAAGTGCTGACCAAAAGTTTGGAATTATTTTATAGCGCTATTACCCTTGTGTCGGGTGTTCGAGAGCTATCTCTGCGAGATAACTTAAGTTTGTTTAGGACTGTTGCGAGTTTGTTGTGATCAGCAACAAACTTTTTAGGCGATAAATGTTTACGTTGTTTTGGCCTTCGCGAAGGATACGTACGTTAAGAAGTTTTGCGTAATTTTATAGTCGCGGACGGACTGTNAGAGCTATCTCTGCGAGATAACTTAAGTTTGTTTAGGACTGTTGCGAGTTTGTTGTGATCAGCAACAAACTTTTTAGGCGATAAATGTTTACGTTGTTTTGGCCTTCGCGAAGGATACGTACGTTAAGAAGTTTTGCGTAATTTTATAGTCGCGGACGGACTGTTAGGTCTTCCAAGAAAATGACTTTATCGAGGAAGGAATTTATGTCGAAAAACTAATCTCCGGGCGTCTGCGACGTCTCGCAGTGCCGAAAGTTGGTTTTTATTTTATATGCCGCGTTTCGTGTTCGGAACATTTGCGGGCTCGAAGATGTTGCGCGGTGTTGCGAGGGTTTTGTCTTAACCCTGCTTTGCAGGAATACTTTGGTTTGTTTGCAGATATTCGCAATTAAAACTTAAATTCATGTTTGGATGTTAGGTAGTTGTATGATTTGTGCTAGAGCAATTAGGACCGAGAGTTCGTGCAAGTTGTTTCCCCAAATGAAGCATTTTTCGTTACGGTGCTTTGTGAAGTGTTGACCTTCCGAGATTCGTACGGCTTTAGGAGCTCTGGTACGAGTGTTTTCTTATACATCGGATTTTGTAGGCAACTTGCTTCGGGAATAGAGTGAATCGCGAGAATACAGAACTTAGCCGATTTTCGACAAGTTTGCATTATCCGTTGAATGTATTGGCTTGGCGTGAAGGTTGTGTTCAGCCGCACAGCCAAGGACGTATTTGGTAGAGGATTAGACCGCGACACTTTCGTGCTATCAAAAAGGTCGAGTCGATTTGTAAACCTGGCATTGAAGTGAAGCGCGATCGGACAATAGCCGAGTAGCGTTTGTCAAGCTTGATATGCCAAGTATGCCCGTTTTTATAGAAAACATTTTTCCGTTGTAGGTTTGATTTATACGATGAAATTTTCGTATAAACTTTCCTTTGTATGGAAGTTGTTTCTTTTTAACTCGAGGTAGACAGATCCTAATAAGCTCGATGCAGAGCCCGTGCGGAGTCGTTTGCGGTGCGGTCTCATTCTCGGATGTAAACAGGAGGAATGAGAGCGGATGCTCGTGAACCGATAGGCTAAAGAGTGAGATCTTTCAGATCGTGTCGCAAGGAGGCAGAGTTTAGATTGGCCGCCCAGTGCCGGATTGTATAGCTTGGTTTTTGCTATAAGGAAAGTACTTTGTGCAAAACCTGTTACGTTTACTTTCGAGAGTTACTTCGTTATGACATGATCCTGACTATACAAAGGATTTCTCGCGTAAGCAACGGGCGATGAATTTAGTAAATCGACGCGACGCATTGGGTTAACAATGTTTCCGCAGATTTTTCGAGAAACCTTTCTGCTTAGTTTTTGATTCTTCGGTGATAGTTTTTTCGGAGTCACTCGTGGAGTTTTACCAAAAGTTATTTCACCGAGATCTAGTCGCAAAATGTTTTGGTGGGTTTCTCGGGCGGAATGAATCACATGATCAGCAATAGGATCAGTCAGCGAGAAGGGAGGACGTGTTCTCTATTGCTGCTTCGTGTTCTCGATCTTTCTTTCGCCGCAAATGTTCTTGACATTATTCCGTAACTCACTTGGTTTGACGGAAAATGAGATCAATGCTTTGATGCCTAAATATTTCGACTCTTATACTTGTTTTATCAAGTTTGAGAAGATCTTTATGACTTCGGCAAATAATCGAGTTTCGCTCTGAAGTTTCGCAGAGATTTTCTAACCGCATGATTGCGACGAGAGATGCTGTATATTCCTCGAGATTATTTTGCCAGACAGTTTGGATCAGTCTTTAGCACTTAGACGGTTTTTAGATTGTCGTTTGCTTTTGGGATGATTTCGACGAGGCGTTGTATCGTCCGAATATATTTCCGCTTATTTTAGAAAGCGTTTTCTTGATGCGAGGAAAAATGTTCGGCAAAAGAAGAAAGACGAGTTTCGTTTGAAGGATTTGCATGATCGACAATCCGGGTCGATTAAAGACCATGGTGGATCGGAGATGACTTGGAGTATGTCTGATTTACGAGAACTTCTAGGAGCGAGTCGGTTTTAAGACGACGTCAGCGTCTCTAGCTCCTTCTTCTTTTAGGAAATGAGTACGTTTGAATGCGTGGCGATCGTTTCTCGGTTGTACGAGAGATTGGATCGGTTTGCGAGTTATGCCAGAATGGTTAGAGAACAACAAATCGAGATAGACAAAAATTGCTTACGACTTAGCATGCTAGACTATCTTCTAAATTTTAAGTTCTCTAGCTTTCTTGGCAGTTTACAAGACGTTTTCGTTTCTTACCTACGAGAAATTAGAAGTCTAATAAAATTTTCGAATCGGACATACCTTAGCTTCATCGATGATTTGGGGTCGTCTATTCTTCGTTCTTCATCTTTTGACCTACCGGTCTTCGACGAATTACCAGCGAGAGTATCGGAGCGGGGAGAAGACTTAACCATCGGAGCTCGTGTTCTTGTTTCTTCGTANGGTCTTCGACGAATTACCAGCGAGAGTATCGGAGCGGGGAGAAGACTTAACCATCGGAGCTCGTGTTCTTGTTTCTTCGTACTGCTGGTTTTATTTGACCGACTAGGTGCGCTTTGTATATCGAAAAAATCAATCACGTGTTTATGATTGGATGTTTTCGACTTAGCGTGGCAGAGTTTCGTAAAATCGGATTAGGTTTCGAGAGTTCAGATTTCTCGTAAAGTTTAGGCAACTTTGGTGTTAAGTCAACCGTTGCCGTTTTAGACGATTGATTCGAACTTATACGAAGAAACAAGTCTTTGCAGTTTTATCGTAAAATCCCGATGGAAATTCCGGTTCAGACGAAATGAGAATCAGCGCGATCAAGACTTCGAGAGAACTCGAGGATTGGATCAGCTCGGCGTAAGGCAAGTCGGGCGAACCCTTTCAGCTCGTCGTGTGGCGATCTGGATTGTAAGAACCCTTGGGGCAAGTCAGCGTCTCTTGGGCGAGCCAGGCGTTTTGGTCAGCTCGCTGTATGGCGAGCTAGCTAGCTCTACGTTCGGCGAGCTAAGACGCTTGGCGCGGGTGATCTCGATTCATCGAGTTGACTTGTTTTCGTCGTAAAATCTCAACGGAAAGTCCGATTGAGACGAAACGAAAAGCGTCTCGATCAAGATTCGAGATGGAGATGTTTCGATCCATCGAGCTTGTCCAACTTGCCTAATGGTGAGTCGGCGAGCACAGTCCCGATTCATCAAGCTATCTTCTTTTCGTGGTAAAACCTCAACGAAAACTTTGATTGAGACGAAACGAAAAGCAGTGCGATTATTGTTTAGAGTACGGTCCGGCTCACCATAGCTATGAGTTGGATTGTGCGGACCTCGGGAAAAAGTCAGTGCCTCTGGGACGAGGTGGAAAGCCAGTCAGCTCGCCGAGATGGCAAGCTAGGTTGCTTGGCCAACTCACCGTATTTTCGGCTGGATAGTATTACCCGATTCTGCGAGTAGCCTAAGGTTCTTCCGCGAGCAACCTAGGGTTTTGCCGCGAATAACCTAGGGTTTTTCCGCGAGTAACCTAGGACTTTCTCCGCTAGTAACCTAGGGCTTTCTCCGTGAGTAACCTAGGGTTTTTCCGCAAACAACCTAGGGTTTTGCCGCGAATAACCTACGGTTTTTCCGCGAGTCACCCAAGGCTTTCTCCGCGAGTAACCTAGGGTTTTTCCGCGAACAACCTAGGGTTTTGCCGCGAATAATCTACGGATTTTCCGCGAGTCACCTAAGGATTTTTCCGCGAACAGCCTAGGGTTTTCCGCGAGTATCCTAGGATTTATTTCGCGAGTAAGTTACGGTTTGTTCCGCGGTTTCTGGGAGAGCAAGTTTTATTTTTCCGAAAGGTTCTTGGAAAACGTCTTTGCTTAACGCGTGAGATTTGTCCAACTCGGAAATAAGAAAAACACTATGGGGTTTGATAGATTTTATCGTTTCCCTTAGTGATCTAAGATAGAAATCGTGAGCTTGTTTTGTTGCTCTTTCCGTGGCGAAGCGTCGCGATTAGGTTTTCGATTTTGTTGAGTACTACAGTGTTTGCGCGAGCGTTGGCTGTAGGAGCAGTCGCTGCTGGAGTTGTTTCACCAGCGTCTTTTTGCGAGTTGCGACTTTGTCTTTCATACATCCAGACATCGTTTTGGTCAAGCGTTTTGCGGCTATGAGTAAGAGTAATCCGACCCCCCCTCCTTCTAGCGCGAAACTGGGAACCGAGATTCACACTTGTCGATTTCCGTAAAATAAGGAAAGTTAGGAAAACCCTAATTTTCCAGAGAAACCGGATCTCTGCGAAAGCCAACGACAAGTAACCAAGAACGCGATTAATATGAATAAACTGAAAGATATAAAAAGAAAAATGAGATTGAGAGCAAGAAGGATTCTTATTCCGAATTCGCGTAAGAACGGTTACAACGAGAGTTGCCTTAGCTGCGTGAGCCGTCGGCGAAATTCCTAGTTCTAGCAATCTACGACTAAAACCCTAGTTGAGACGCAGCTCGATAACGAAAACGGAAAATTGCCTAAATGCTAAGTTTGGTCTTCGATTTATAAAACGATCCTCGATTTTTATAAAATGATCCTCGAGTTTTATAAAACGATCCTTGATTTTTATAAAATGATCTTAGAGTTTTATAAAACGGCTTCTCGAGTTTTATAAAACGATCTTCGAGTTTTATAAAACGGCTTCGCGAGTTTTATAAAAAGATCTTCGAGTCTTATAAAACGATCTTCGAGTTTTATAACACGGCTTCTCGAGTTTTATAAAATGATCTTCGAGTTTTATAAAACGATCTTCGAGTTTTATAAAACGGGTTCTCGAGTTTTATAAAACGATCTTCGAGTTTTATAAAACGGCTCCTCGAGTTTTATAAAACGATCTTCGAGTTTTATAAAACGGCTTCTCGAGTTTTATAAAAAGATCTTCGAGTTTCATAAAACGATCTTCGAGTTTTATAAAACGGCTTCTCGAGTTTTATAAAACGATCCTCGAGTTTTATAAAATGATTCTCGAGTTTTATAAAACAATTCTTCGAGTTTTATAAAACGATTCTCGAGTTTTATAAAACGATCCTCGGGTTTTATAAAACGATTCTAGAGTTTTATAAAACGATCTTCGAGTGCGGCTTCTCGAGTTTTATAAAAAGATCTTCGAGTTTCATAAAACAATCTTCGAGTTTTATAAAACGGCTTCTCGAGTTTTATAAAATGATCCTCGAGTTCTATAAAACGATTCTCGAGTTTTATAAAACAATTCTTCGAGTTTTATAAAACGATTCTCGAGTTTTATAAAACGATTCTTTGAGTTTTATAAAACGATTCTCGAGTTTTATAAAACGATCATCGAGTTTTATAAAACGATTCTCGAGTTTTATAAAACGATCCTCGGGTTTTATAAAACGATTCTAGAGTTTTATAAAATGGTCCTCGAGTTTTATAAAACGATCCTCGAGTTTTATAAAACGATTCTTCGGGTTTTACAAAACGATTCGTTTTATATTTCTGCGGGGAGTTTCGGCTGTTGATTCCGTCGTACAGATTTTGACCCCAACACTCACCATCTCGGTCACCTGAGCTAACTCTCCGGCTCTGGGGCCATTGTTGACAGTATCCTCCAAGCTCAGTTGAGCTCTGTTGATAGCCCCAGGCAACTACAAGAAAAAAACGAACAAACTATGAATCTAAGGCCTCATTAGAAGGAACAAAAAAAAACTAACTAAGGTCCCTCACCTGACCCATGCAGTGAGCAACCTCAATGTACTCTTCCATGTTAGTCATGTTGTTGAGCGCAGGGAGAGAGCAACCAGTCCTCTTCATATGCCTCATCAATGTGGCCAAAACCGGGCTTCGAATGGGTGAACTAGTCTCGTCATTGGCGGAACTAGTCTCGTCCTTGGGGGAACCAAGACCGGCTTAGTTCGCCGTTGGGGGAAATAGTCTCGTCCCGGCTAGTTCGCCCAACGGCGAACTAAGCCAAGCCGGCTTAGTTCGCCGTTGGGCGAACTAGTCCCGTCACGGCTAGTTCACCCAACCGCGAACTAAGTTAAGCCGGCCTAGTTCGCCGTTGGGCGAACTAGCCGCGTTCCGACTAGTTCGCCCAACGGCGAACTAAGAGGCGCTTACTTTACCCCACAGGTTCTTATCGCTTAGTTCGCCATACGGCGACCTGTCCAAGCTGAACTAGCTCGCCGTACGTCAAACCGACCATCCCGAGCGTCGATCTCCCACATCCTTGATTCAAGGCATACGACCTTTGACATGATCGTATTCCGAATAACGGTCGAAATGTCTCCCGTTTCGTCTCGATTTGTCCTATCGTTCGAGTTTTACGATAAAAACTGTAAAACTTTGTTTTCTAGAAAAGAACTCGAGGAAATCGTATAAAACGGCAACGGTTAATTGAAACACTGAATATTGCCAAAACTATACTGTTTATTCGAGATTTTTCGTAAAAATCTTACACAACGTGTTTTTAATAAAACCCCGAGTAAATCGTAGAAAACGGCAACAATTAATCGAAACATCGAACATTGCTTAGCTTTACGATTAACTCGAGAAACTTATCTAAAAACGGCATCGTATCAGGAAACGATCTCTTCTAAATTCGTAAAACGGATTTATCGCAAAACGGCTCGGAAAGTCATAATACACGATAAAAGCCACTCGTGACTTTAAACGAAGTCCAGCCCGAAGATACAACGACGTTTTGGCGATTTACTCGCAGAAAGAAGATAAATGTCAAACTTGAAGATAAATGACAAGTTTGAGGATATATAGAAGATTTCCACCGGAAAAAAGGAAAGATCGAGAGAAATGGAAGATTCCCATTAAACTCGAATCTGGGCGAAATGGAAAGACTAAACCACCTAGGAAGGGAGTATATAAGCAAGAGACATAGGGCAGAAGCAAAGCGACGAAAATCAGAGCTCTCATCTGAGACTTTTTACAACTTTTCTATACTTAGAATTTTCCGCACTTAGAAACTTAGGCTTTTTCTCAACAAGTTCGGTTTCTATGACTGGCGCTCAATGACTAGACGAACTCGCCTAGGCAGTTCGATCTCTGGTCCAGCTCTATCAACTGAACTACGTTCGACTTGATCCTCGAAAGGGATACGTAGGCAGCCTTTCATAAGGTTCAGTCCGAAATCAATCAAGCCCTTTTTCTTATCTTTTTCCGTCTTTTGTTATCGAGCTGCGACTCGACTAGGTTTAAGGTTTTTATGTCGATGATTCGCTGATGGCCCTGTGGCCGAAGCCTTTGTAAACCCTTGTAATAATCGCAATGCTCTTATGCGAAATCGAAATAAGATCTACTTTTTCTATAAATTCGTCTTATTACATTTTATCATATTTTTCCGCATTTATTTGGTTACTTGTCGTCGGCTTTGGCAGAGATCCGGTTCCTCTGGAAAAATAGGGTTTTCCTAAGTTTCCTTATTTACGGAAATTGACAGTAGGTGAATTGCGGTTCCCACAGTTTTGCGCTAGAGGGAGGGGGGTCGGATTTCTCTTACTCATAGCCGCAAAACGCTTGACCAAAACGATGTCTGGATTTATGAAAGACAAAGTCGCAACTCGAAAAAAGACGTTGGTAAAACAACTCCAGCAGCGACTTCTCCTACAGCCAACGCTCACGCAAACGCTGTAGTACTCAACAAAATCGAAAACCTAATCGCGACTCTTCGCCACGGGAAGAGCAACAAAACAAGCTCACGATTTCTATCTCAGATCACTAAGGGAAACGATAAAATCTATCAAACCCCCATAGTGTTTTTCTTATTTCCGAGTTGGAAAAATCTCACGGGTTAAGCAAAAGACATTTTCCGAGAACTTTTCGGAAAAACAAAACTTGCTCTCCCAGAAACCGCGGAACAAACCATAAGTTACTCGCAAAATAAACCATGGGTTACTCGCGGAAAAACTCTAAGTTATTCATGGAAAAACCCTAGGTTGTTCGCGGAAAAGCTCTAGGTTATTCGCGGTAAAACCCTAGGTCACCCGCGGAAAATCCCTAGGTTACTCGCGTAAAAAAACCTAGGTTATTCGTGGAAAAACCCTAGGTTACTCGCGGAAAAACTCCAGGTTATTCGCGACAAAAACCTAGGTCGCTCGCGGAAAAATCACAAGGTTACTCGCGAATGAATCTTAGTCTACTCGCGGAGTTGGCCGTACCGTTCAGCTTGCTAATATGGCGAGTGGGACGATACTGTCTAGCTCGCCAAGACGGTAAGTTGGCTAAACAACCCAGATCGCCACCTTGGTAGGCTTGTCGGCCTTTCTCCTCGTCCTCGGGCACTGACTTTTCCTCAAGGGTCCGCACAATCCAACTCATGGTGAGCCTGATCGTACTCTAAACAATAGTGGTACAGCTTTTCATTTCGTCTCAATCGGACTTTCTGTTGAGATTCTACGACGAAAACAGTTCAACTCGACGAATCGAGATCACCCGCGCCAAGCGTTTTAGCTCGCCGAACGTAGAACTAAACTAAGCTGGCTTAGCTAACCGAACGTAGAGCTAGCTAGCTCGCCATACGGTGAGCTGAACCAAGCGCCTAGCCCGCTCGAGAGACGCTGACTTTGCCCCAAGGGTTCTTACCATCCGGATCGCCACACGGCGAGCTGAAAGGGTTCACCCGACTTGCCCTACATCGAGCTGAACCAATCCTTGAGTTTCTCTCTCTCGAGTCTTGACCGCGCTGATTCTCGTTTCGTCTCAATCGGAATTTCCATCAGGATTTTACGATAAAACCGCAAAGACTTGTTTCTTCGTATAAGTTCGAATCAATCGTCTAAAACGGCAACGGTTGACTTAACACCAAAGTTGCCTAAACTATACAAGAAATCTGAACTATCTAA
The DNA here is from genome assembly GCA_932364175.1 of Eruca vesicaria subsp. sativa. Classification (NCBI taxonomy): domain Eukaryota; kingdom Viridiplantae; phylum Streptophyta; class Magnoliopsida; order Brassicales; family Brassicaceae; genus Eruca; species Eruca vesicaria. Next base: position 48,363 of record CAKOAT010121933.1, on the reverse strand, counting down.
ACCCAATCCGGTTTTACGAAGCTCTGCCACGCTAAGTCGAAAACATCCAATAATAAACACGTGATTGATTTTTTCGATATACAAAGCGCACCTAATCGGTCAAATGAAACCAGCAGTACGAAGAAACAAGAACATGAGCTCCGATGATTAAGTCTTATCCCCGGTCATACTCTTGCTGGTAATTCGTCGAAGACCGGTAAGTCAAAAGAAGAAGAACAAAGAATAGACGATCCCAAATCATCGATGAAACTAAGGTATGTCCGATTTGAAAATTTTATTAGACTTCTAATTTCTCGTAGGTAAGAAACAAAAACGTCTTGTAAACTGCCGTGAAACCTAGAGAACTTAGAATTTAGAGGGTAGTCTAGCATGCTAAGTTGTAAGCAATTTTTGTCTATCTCGATTTGTTGTTCTCTAACCATTCAGGCATAACTCGCAAACCGATCCAATCTCTCGTACAACCGAGAAACGATCGCCACACATTCGAACGTACTCATTTCCTAAAAGAAAGAAGGAGCTAGAGACGCTGACGTCGTCGCCAATCTACCACAGTCCAAGTCATCGCCAATCTACCACAGTCTTTAACCAACCCAGATTATCGATCATTCGAATCCTTCAAAGGAAACTCGTCTTTTTTCTTTTCGTCGAATATTTTCCCACGCGTCGAGAAAACGCTTTCTATAAAGCAAACTCTCGCCAAAACAAGCAGAAAAATATTCGGAAAACGCGACGCCTCGTCAAAATCATCCCAAAAGCAAATGACAATCTAAGAACCGTCTAGGCGCTAAAGACTGATCCAAACCGTCTGGGAAATAATCTCGAGGACTATACAGCATCTCTCGTCGCAATCATGCGGTTAGAAAATCTCTGCGAAACTTCAGAGCGACACTCGATGATTTGCCAGAGTCATAAAGATCTTCTCGAACTTGATAAAATAAGTATAAAAATCAAAAAGTTATACGAGAAATCTTTAGGAATCGAAGCATTGATCTCGTTTTCCGTCAAACCAAGTGAGTCACGGAATAATGTCAAGAACATTTGCGGAAAAAGAAAAATCGAGAACACAAAGCAGCAATAGAGAACACGTCCTCCCTTCTCGCTGACTGATCCTATTGCTGATCATGATTCATTACATTCGAGAAACCCGCTAAAACATTTTGCGACTAGATCTCGGTGAAATAACTTTTGGTAAAACTCCGCGAGTGACTCCGAAAAAACCATCACCGAAAGATCAAAAACTAAGCAGAAAGGTTTCTCGAAAAATCTGCGGAAACATTGTTAACCCAATGCGTTGTTCCGATTTACTAAATTCATCGCCCGTTGCTTACGCGAGAAATCTTTCTTATAGTCAGGATCATGTCATAACGAAGTAACTTTCAAAGTAAACGTAACAGGTTTTGCGAAAAGTACTTTCCTTATAGCGAAAACAAAGCTATACGATCCGGCACTGGGCGGCCAATCTAAACTTTGCCTCCTCGCGACACGATCTGAAAGATCTCACTCTTTAGCCCATCGGTTCACGAGCATCCGCTCTCATTCCTCTCGTTTACATCCGAGAATGAGACCGCCCTGCAAACGACTCCGCACGGGCTCTGCATCGAGCTTCTTAGGATCTATCTCCCTCGAGTACAAAAAAAAAACAACTTCCATACAAAGTAAAGTATATACGAAACTTTCACCATAGAAATCAAACATACAACGGAAAAACGTTTTCTATAAACACGGGCATACTTGGCATATCAAGCTTGACAAACGCTACTTGGCTATTGTCCGATCGCGCTTCACTTCAATGCCAAGTTTACAAACCGACTCGACCTTTTCGATAGCACGAAAGTGTCGTGGTCTAATCCTCTACCAAATACGACCTTGGTTGTGCGGCTTAACAAAACCTTCACGCCAAGCCAATACATTCAACGGATAATGCAAACTTGTCGAAACTTAGCTAAGTTCTGTATTCTCGCGATTCACTCTATTCCCGAAGCAAGTTGCCTACAAAATCTGACGTATAAGAAAACACTCGTACCAGAGCTCCTAAAGCCGTACGAATCTCGGAAGGTCAACACTTCACAAAGCACCGTAACGAAAAACGCTTCGTTTTGGGGAAACAACTTACGAGACCTCTCGGTCCTAATTGCTCTAGCACAAATCATAAAACTACCTAACATCCAAACATGAATGTAAGTTTTAATTGCGATTATCCGCAAACGAACCAAAGTGTTCCTGCAAAGCAGGGTTAAGACAAAACCCTCGCAACACCGCGCAACATCGTCGAGCCCACAAACGTTCCGAACACGAACGCGGCATATAAAATAAAAACCAACTTTCGGCACTGCGAGACGTCGCAGACGCCCAGAGATTAGTTTTTCGACACAAATACCTTCCTCGATAAAGTCATTTTCTTGGAAGACCTAACAGTCCGTCCGCGACTATAAAATTACGCAAAACTTTGCGAAGGCCAAAACAACGTAAACATCTATCGCCTAAAAAGTTTGTTGCTGATAACAACAAACTCACAACAGTCTTAAACAAACTTAAGTTATCTCGCAGAGATAGCTCTCGAACACCCGACANAAATACCTTCCTCGATAAAGTCATTTTCTTGGAAGACCTAACAGTCCGTCCGCGACTATAAAATTACGCAAAACTTTGCGAAGGCCAAAACAACGTAAACATCTATCGCCTAAAAAGTTTGTTGCTGATAACAACAAACTCACAACAGTCTTAAACAAACTTAAGTTATCTCGCAGAGATAGCTCTCGAACACCCGACACAAGGGTAATAGCGCTATAAAAGAAATCCAAACTTTTGGTCAGCACTCCCGGGCAACTTAGAAATTGTTCTTGATGAGATGCCCGGTTCCAACTAGACGAATCATATAAGCCGAGAACCTATCGCAGATTCTAAATCGGTATGGAATCAGGTTAAAAATGCAACAGGCAAAACGAAAGCCGACTAGTCATCGCATAGCCTCAATCCGAAAGTAAACCTAGGTCTTGCCCTAAACCCAGCACACTGGTCGCTAACGTCTCAAGGCATGAATCGAGATCCTAAAGGCATGTCTCTTCGTCTATATCTAAACGCTCACTAGATTTACTAAACATCCTAAAACGAGCAAACGAACAAGGCAATACACAAAGGGAAAAAGGAATGCGAGACGACAACTCGCGGACCTCCCTCAATATCAACTCATATTCTTCCCGCAACATTCATACGAATAAAAACACACTCTTAAAAACGCAAACTGATTTTTAATAAAGCCGCAAAAGCGGCAGGGACTCAGAGCCGCACACGGCCAGTCTGAAAACTATAACGGCCACGCTCGGACAGACCAAACGGCCTACGAGGCTAGTCTCAAGGCCGGCAAAGGTCCAGATGCAATCAACATCAATATGCTCGATAACTCCTACACGACACATAACTAGACTATAAAGGTCTCACTGCGAAACAGGTCATACGAACCTTAACTCCAAAACAAACTACGAAAAGCTTGATCCCCTCAAAAGGGTATGAAGGCATCCTTGACAAGGCTTAGCCCTAATCTTAAACGCTTTCCGCTCCCTGGAGAGTGGAAAGATCACTTTTAACGGACCTTTCCAACCATTTACTCCTCCTAACTTAACTAAAGTTGGCTAACCACACGAAAGAACCTTACGTTAAAGGCTCAAAATTCTAGCGAGCTGGGGGGCTAACTGTTGGTGTCAAAATCGGTCACGACGGAATCAATGGCCAAACTCCCCGAAGAAATATAAAAGAAATCGTTTCATAAAACACAAAGAACCGTTTTATAAAACTCGAGGAATCGTTTTATAAAACTCGGGAATCGTTTTATAAAACTCGAGGATCGTTTTATAAAACTCAAAGAATCGCTTTCTAAAACTCGAGAATCGTTTTATAAAACTCGAGGATCGTTTTATAAAACTCGAAGAATCATTTTATAAAACTCGAGGATCGATTTATAGAACTCGAAGAATCATTTTATAAAACTCGAGAATCATTTTATAAAACTGGAGGATCGTTTTATAAAACTCGAGGAATCATTTTATAAAACTCGAGAATCGTTTTATAAAACTCGAGGATCGTTTTATAAAACTCGAAGAATCATTTTATAAAACTCGAGAATCGTTTTATAAAACTCGAGGATCGTTTTATAAAACTCGAAGAATCATTTTATAAAACTAGAAGAATCGTTTTATAAAACTCGAAGAATCGTTTTATAAGACTCGATAATCGTTTTATAAAACTCGAAGAATCGTTTTATAAAACTCGAGAATTGTTTTATAAAACTCGAGGATCGTTTTATAAAACTTGAGGAATCATTTTATAAAACTCGAGAATCGTTTTATAAAACTCGAGGGTCGTATTATAAAACTCGAAGAATCGTTTTATAAAACTCGAGAATCGTTTTATAAAATGCGGGGATCGTTTTATAAAATGCGGGGATCGTTTTATAAAACTCGAAAAATCATTTTATAAAACTAGAAGAATCGTTTTATAAAACTCAAAGAATCGTTTTAAAAAACTTGAGAATCGTTTTATAAAACTCGAAGAATCGTTTTATAAAACTCAAAGAATCGTTTTATAAAACTCGAGAATCGTTTTATAAAACTCGAAGAATTGTTTTACAAAACCGCGAAAAACCGAAACCGACGTAAAACGCGAACTAGTCTCGTCCAGACTAGTTCGCCACACGGCGAACTAAGCCAAGACCGGCTTCGTTCGCCGTTGGGCGAACCAAGCCAAGCCGGCCTAGTTCGCCATTGGGCGAACAAGCCTCGTC